>JAUPFT010000007.1:33066176-33666176 GCA_036936625.1 Parnassius smintheus behrii
CTCACTAAAAGAAAGCGTTTTGCAAAGTTTTAGGTTGCGGAAACTTACGGTTCATGAGATATATTTTTTTAAACTTTTCATACAAATTGGTAAATAACACGCAATTACAAAATAAATTTGACAAATGATTGATGTTAAACGTCAGTTAGTGAAGGGTTCCGAATATTTTGAAAGTATCGATACCTACTCTATACCAAGTATCGTATCAAAAGTATCAATACTACTTGGTATCGAGTACATTTCGTTAATTTTGGAGACGAAAAATTATGACAAAACAATTAGATGCATAGGAAGAGCTGATAAGTGCAATTATATATATGTATATAAAGTAGAATAAAGTTTACTCTATTTAAGTTCCACCTTGGTACTTGTATTTCATTGTTTGCAACTTGTTTGTATTTCTTAATTAGTACAGCTTTTGTACTTTTATTTTATTGTTTGCAACTTTCTGTATTATCTAATTCTTACTACAATAAAGTGTTTACTTACTTATTGACTTACTTATTTAATATTCAAAAAGTACCCAGAACCGAATCAGAGCACCCCACTATCCACGTGGTCTTGTCTGCCCTACCCCTAGAGTGTATATAAGAGCCCGTAGGCGCGGAGGGAGAGCAGTGCCCGCCCGCCGTAGGGAAGCGCAGAAGAAGCTGCGAAGGCGAGCCCAGGTGCCTGTGCTTCCCTACGCTAGGGCGGAGGCACTGCTCATCCCGCAGCGCCGGAGCTGCCACGGAGCACAACTTCCCGGCTTCTTACCCCCCTAGTCTCCAAAATTAACGAAATGTACTCGATACCAAGTAGTATTGATACTTTTGATACGATACTTGGTATCGAGTACGTATCGATACTTTCAAAATATTCGGAACCCTACACTAATTTACGTTTGACATCAATGATTTGTCAAATTCATTTTGTAATTGGTGTAATTGCGTGTTATTTGCCAATTTGTATGAAAAGTTTAAAAAAAAATATCTCATGAACCGTAAGTTTCCGCAACCTAAAACTTTGCAAAACGCTTTCTTTTAGTGAGTACTATCTACAAAAAAAATATGGGCTTTGAAATCGATGGTCCATATTGGAAAGTTTAACCGATATTTTTTTTACAGAAAGGTTACATTAATATAAGCACACACGTAAAGTTTCAACATGCGGAAAAGCGTACTTTTTGAGAAAAAATTATTGAAAATCAATTATTTTTGCAATATTTATGTCAATCCCTATCTCAGATTATACGATATTTTTTTTTTACAGAAAGGTTTCACTATTGTAAACACACACGCAAAATTTCAACATGCAGAAACGCGTACTTTTGAGAAAAAAATTATTGAAAATCAATTATTTTGACGTGACAACGTCTTATAAATTGGTTTGCCGGGTGACACTTCAAGAAACTGCGTTACGCTCCGCTCACGTTATGCGCTCACAATGAGAGCGAGTGAGAGGCACGCGTCCCTTCCACTCGGGCATGGTTAGCCCGCCTAAGAGCGAGAGAGACAGACATAAAAAGTGTTATTTCATCCTTCTTCCTACTATACGAATGAATATTCACATTAAAATTATTTTACCACTCAAAGTCGTTGTCACGTAAAACTTTCGCCCGCATACCGACTTTACAGGCAACCAATTTTTTTAATAATATTTACGTCAATCCTTACCACAGATTATATCGAATTCTCGCCGTTGAACGTTCGTTTTCCGTACAGTTAAGTTGTCATACGTTCGGTAGCATTTTATTGTACATTTTACGTAAATAATTATATTTTGTACTCATTTAAATAGTTTTCATGCATACACATATATTTAACAGTTTATATTTAAATTACAAAATTATTATCATTATGAGCTATTAAAATTAAAATGTGTAGTGTTTACCGTTTTTTACCGGCTTGTGGGACGTAACGTAAAACTGACGATTTCTAAGAATTAATTAAAGTAATATGTGTATAAAATTGTATAAAACATGTGTATAAAACAGTGCCCACCTATTAGGGCAGATAACAAATAAAATAGGTTAGGTTCAACTTATGTCAAGGAACCGAATTAATAGACCCCGACTCCACGTGGTACGAGTCTGTCCTACCCCTAGAGTGGTTTTATAGAGCCGGAGGCGCGTAGGGAGAGCAGCCTCCGCCTGCTGTAACAAATCGTAGGCTGGATGCCTGCGATTTGTTACGCAAAGGCGTAGAGGCTGCTCTTCCCGCAGCGCCGGAGACGTTGCGGTCTCAAAATAGATACAGAAATCCCTCTGAATGAGTCCCTCTACTTATTTTTGCTGAAGGGGTTCCCCCTTCCTTAGGGGGTACCCCCTTCCCCCCCAAGAGGTCCCCATGGTTTTTTACACTTAATATTTATCCATAAAAAATAAAATTTCCTCAAAATTAAAATTCAAAAAACTCAAAAAGGGGGGGGGCTCCGCAACTTTTCCCTTTAAGGGGGAGTAGTACCCCCCCCCCTCCCTCCCCCCACCCCCCTCCCACCTCCAATTCGACGGACGTCAATGGAAAGTCGTACCACTTACTTTAAAAATGTATGTCTACCAGGTAGAGGAAATCTGTGGAAACTCAAGTTTCCATCTTCTGTGGCAGTGATGTTACACTTTTCACACTTTCTTTTTCGTTCATATCGCGTATGGCGTGATATGGTTAAACTTTCCAATATGGACCATCGATTTCAAAGCCCATATTTTTTTTGTAGATAGTACTCACTAAAAGAAAGCGTTTTGCAAAGTTTTAGGTTGCGGAAACTTACGGTTCATGAGATATATTTTTTTAAACTTTTCATACACATTGGCAAATAACACGCAATTACACCAATTACAAAATGAATTTGACAAATCATTGATGTCAAACGTCAATTAGTGTAGGGTTCCGAATATTTTGAAAGTATCGATACGTACTCAATACCAAGTATCGTATCAAAAGTATCAATACTACTTGGTATCGAGTACAATTCGTTAATTTTGGAGACTAGGGGGGTAAGCAGCCCGGGAAGTTGTGCTCCGGTACTCCGTGGCAGCTCCGGCGCTGCGGGATGAGCAGTGCCTCCGCCCTAGCGTAGGGATGCACAGGCACCTGGGCTCGCCTTCGCAGCTTCGGCTTTTTGGTCGCCTTCGGCGACCAGCCTCAGCCACTACGGCGATCTCGGTGCCTGCGCTTCCCTACGGCGGGCGGGCACTGCTCTCCCTCCGCGCCTCCGGGCTCTTATATACACTCTAGGGGTAGGGCAGACAAGACCACGTGGATAGTGGGGTGCTCTGATTCGGTTTTGGGTACTTTTTGAATATTAAATAAGTAAGTCAATAAGTAAGTAAACACTTTATTGTAGTAAGAATTAGATAATACAGAAAGTTGCAAACAATAAAATAAAAGTACAAAAGCTGTACTAATTAAGAAATACAAACAAGTTGCAAACAATGAAATACAAGTACCAAGGTGGAACTTAAATAGAGTAAACTTTATTCTACTTTATATACATATATAATTGCACTTATCAGCTCTTCCTATGCATCTAATTGTTTTTTCATAATTTTTCGTCTCCAAAATTAACGAAATGTACTCGATACCAAGTAGTATTGATACTTTTGATACGATACTTGGTATAGAGTAGGTATCGATACTTTCAAAATTTTCGGAACCCTTCACTAACTGACGTTTAAGTATAGTTTAATCATTTGTCAAATTTATTTTGTAATTGCGTGTTATTTACCAATTTGTATGAAAAGTTTAAAAAAATATATCTCATGAACCGTAAGTTTCCGCAACCTAAAACTTTGCAAAACGCTTTCTTTTAGTGAGTACTATCTACAAAAAAAATATGGGCCTTGAAATCGATGGTCCATATTGGAAAGTTTAGCCCAAAACAAAAACACAGAAGCACGAAATAATGAGTCTCTATCTCGTAAAAATCTTCAGGCACATGCTATAAAAGCAAAGAAATATATAATAGAAATAAAAATATATCAAAGTACGTTTAGCGCTTTCAATAATCCACCATATTGCAAAGCTATACGCTAGAGCTAGACAGAGAAATCAATAGTGATTTCTCTGTCTACGTTACGACGTTTGCATCGGCTCCATAGTAGACGTGGGTCGTTACGTCATTTTCAAGAAACGTAACGGAACCAGTGACTTGGTCGGCGTCACATGTTTCAAAACTAGTGATTTTTGTAACTGGCTACTTTTATTCGGCTACTGTGATTGTTTGTATAAATATCACCACCAACTATACAGTTACACACGAAACGAAAATAAATTTTATCACAATCTAGGTGTTTGTAGCTATACAGTTAAATCAATAAATTAACTTCCCTTCATACTCTATTCAGGTTTAGGATTGACTGCATTAAATGTATTTATGATTGATTTGCGTTTACTATGACACTAAGATTTTCATAAAATTATTAATGCAGGCGTACTTGCAAGTCAATTTGATTGTTTATACAATGATTATTGATATTTACAGTTTATTTACACTTTTTCAACGTTTTCACTATCATTTGTTTTTGCACTTTTATTTACACTGTACAATTAATTTGTTTGTTTGTTTGGCTATTTACACACAGTTTTTAAGTTTTATAATATTATAAACATTTAATTTTTTTATATATATTTTTAGTTTTATTTTGATTTTAATAATAAACGAGTTCATGACTCCGTCAAAAATGTTTTAAAAATTATTTTACTTAAGTTCAATGTGACTCCCGCTTCCCGGAATCGACCGTTGAAATTATTTACAAACAGAGATTACTCTATTTTATTGTGTATGTATATAATCTTACGTATGAAAATTAAAAGTACAATAATACTGTTACAAACGCTGTTTTGTTTATTTTTGTATGCCACATGTGCGCTTTGCGTTTGACCGGCTGACAGTCGACTCTCGCAATAATCACGGTTAACAGTATTAAGTAACGCATTTACAAAAATCACTAGTTGTAATATGACTCGAAACTAGTGATTCGGTTACATGCCGCGTAGCCAGATACTGTATCTAGTGACGTGAAATAACGCCCACGTCTACTCCATAGAGACTTGACCCCCCGTGGTTGAGAGTTGAGACTATTCTGTGAGTTGAGACAAGTTGAGAGACTTGAGAGTTGAGAGTTGAGAGGTTGAGAGTGCTTGAGAGTTAGAGTGTATATACGGCTACGGAAAACAAATAAAAAGTTTTCGCAATATATTTGTGACGAGTGTTTTGTTTGTAATTTGTAAAAAGGAGAATTTAATTATTATTATCACGAGATATAATTTTAATACATAAACACTTTAAAATATAGTCTGCTTTGCAATACGTTTTAATTTATACCCAAAAATTTGAATGTAAAGTAAAGAATAGTTTCCTTGTTGTGAGATTGAGACGGCCTTACAATTTTATCAAAAGCGTCGGTTTGTGAATTTTCTGGTGCCGGTCCATAGCTTATCTGTATCGGTAATATTTAAATAAATAAGTTGGAAATTATATCTATCTATAATTATAGCAAGAACTAAAATATAGCATAGCTCCACTCCAATATTAGTGATAGAGATAGTGATAAATGATGTCTGCAACGGCTCGAAGTTTTATGGTCCTAAAATTAAATTATCCACCGGATATAAAGTTTTGTCACGTTAGGAAGGTTAGTGAAAAGTATTTGTAAGATGTAAGATTTAATTATTTCACTATGACACATCATTATTCCATTTAGAATTACACTACATTGTGAGTTTAAGGCCCTACACTTTTAAGTTGATATTACCCATTTGTATTTTTTGCTTCAACATTTAAAATCTACTGCCATCTTTACATAAATTAAATTATAAAAGCTGGCTTACCTTCAGATTAACTACTCAGAGTTAACATTTTAATAAAATGACCAATGTTGGAAATATCCACTTTTATTAATTTATGTTTATGTGTAAGTACAAAATTTTAGCTCTCAAAGACCTGTCACATTCAAGAAAATTTAGAACAAATTAAGATTTTTTTCAATAATCTTCCTCCTTTGACATATGTGTACACCTGTACAGTTTATATAATAAAAATAACTTAAACTAACTTTATAAAAAATTGTTAACAGTTAAAACTATTTCCATGTCGAAACTAATTTTATTTTATATAATAAACATATATAACACATTTTTACCCACCATGTCTACCACAAAAATATGTACTCAATATTTGGATTTGCCATGTCTAAAGCCCAGCCAATTTACACTAAACAAATTTATTATATATTCATTTATAGATATTGACATTTGCATCCTATAGTACTGCAAGTCGAAGAAATAAAATATTCAATAATATAAATGATGCTGTAAAGGATATTGAAGATGGATCAAAACTTTTGGTTGGTGGATTTGGACTTTGTGGAATTCCAGAAAATCTTATTCAAGCTATTAATAAAAGGAATGTAAAGAATTTAACTGTTGTTTCTAATAATGCAGGTATATAGAATAATAATTGAAGAAACACACACATATACAGAACAGAAAGTAATGTTTGATTTTATATTTTATCTCTTGATTTTAGGTGTTGAAGATTTTGGACTAGGTATATTGATGAAAAATAGACAGATTAAGCGAATGATTGCATCATATGTTGGAGAAAATGCTGAATTTGAAAGACAGTTTTTGAGTGGAGAATTAGAGGTAAAGTTGATCTGATTAGGTATATAAATGATTAAATATCTAACAATATTGAAAGCTAGGTATTGCGGAGGCTAATTGTTTCGCTACAGCTCAATAGCCACAGTTTTTAACCTGCATGGAACCACAATTTCTGGGGACCACAAGTAATTGTTATAGGTTGGAAAGTTTGTGTATGTGCAATTTATGTAAGTGAAATGCCTCTATGATAAAGGAGAAAATCATATATGGGTAACTTAAAAAAAAACAATAATTATTATCATCAATTCTTAAAAGCCTGTTGAGTTGGAAGGATTACGGCATATAGTAAATCCTACTTTTATTTTTTCACTACCAGCCTCTAAACAGTTTACTACTTTTTCTCTCTCTCTCTCTCTCTCTCTATCTCCCTCTATATATATATATATATATATATATATATATATATATATATATATATATATATAATACACAACATGTAACATAATTAACGCACTATGAGAAAGTAGTTTGTTCAGAATCGTTTACTGAATTGATTCCTATCATTTTTAATATAGGTAATTTTTTATCCCAATAATAATTAAAACTATGTAAATTACAGTCACACTAAATCTGTACAGTCAAAACAAACTGAAATGTACTGTAACTTAAGGCAATAAGACTTTTAAGAGTGCAGTTTTATTTGTGTTATTACTAATTCTGTCATTCAGTAAAAATAACGAAAAATGAACTTTATTTCAAAGAACGTTAAAGTGTTTGCGTTCGTGGATTTGTACTGTGACCACAACATTCTTCCAGAATTAGTATAAAGTATAAAATATGTATAACATAATATAGTAATTGGGGTCTCTAAGCGTGTGCGTTAATTACGTTACATATTGTATATATATATATATATATATATATATATACATTTATATGTCAGAGATTATGATATCTTCACATTTGCTATAGTCTGCTGTTACAAGATGCACTGGATTAGATCAGGTGATGGTCTTTTACTGGTCCCTCCCAATCATGTTAAAAGCATTTGCACAGTTGCCTTTACATATTATTGTACTTTTTCTCAGACATGTGATAAAAACATAAAAAAATAATGATTAACTATTGTGATGAAATTAAAATTAATTACTTTCTTTATAAGAAAATATTTATTTTTTTAAAGGTGGAACTTACTCCTCAAGGGACATTAGCAGAAAGAATTCGTGCTGGTGGAGCTGGTATACCAGCATTTTTTACACCTACAGGCTATGGTACACTAATACATGAAGGTGGTTCACCCATTAAGTACACTAAAGATGGAAAAGTATGTATCAACATTCTTAATAGTATAGTATTATTGAAACAAAGTTAAAGGGAGGGGGTATGGCATTGAGATAGTCAAGAGGTACAGCATTGGGGTACTCTAACAGTGGCTAAATATTCTTAAATTTGTATTTGCAGTATTGAATTTTTTTTTTCAAGTACAGTTCTCACATACTTCAAATAAACATACTATTATTATTACATTAATAAGCATTTCTAAGTTAGCATTAGAAACCTTACATATTCTTATATTATTTTACAATTATATTAATATTGGTGGTCTTCTAAAAATATTTTTCAAATGAAGCTATGAAAGTTTCTAATCTACAAGAGCAAATGAATTAAACGTGTGTTAAAAAAAAAATATTTATCATAATTTCAAGTACTCAAAAAGAAATATTTAAAACAGTCAATTGTATCAAACTTTTTTGAGTCGTCTTCGTAACAAGATAATAAAGGACTATGAGCCACATCATATAACATTTTATTGTTAATCGTAAAGCAGGAAGAAAACACGAAATTGGTCAGGAATTAATTTTGTCAGCAGACAAAATGATAATATAAAACATTCTTTGTCATAAGGTACAATCACAAATCATCATACAAGTTACTCTTACTGCAAAAAAAGAAGAAATGAAATAGCAAAAGACGTTGGAATATTTTTATGTGTTTTTTTTATAGAAGAGGGGGCAAACGAGCATGCGGCTCACCTGATGTTAAGTGACTACCGCTGCTCATGAACAACTGCAACACCAGGGGAATTGCAAGTGCGTTGCCGGCCCTTTAGAAAGAAGTAGGCTCTTTTCTTGAAGGTGCTTAGGTCGTATCGGTCCAGAAAAATCGCAGGTGGTAAACTATTCCACAGAGAGGTCGTTTTCTGAAAGCGGAAGATTTCTGAAAGACTCAAATTTTCCATTCAATTTAATGAATTCACTCTACCAAATATTGAAGGTTACTATTGCTTGCTGCTGCACACGGGATAACGTTTGCTCTGTAAGGTTTTTGTCTGAATTGTTTTTAGAATTTGTTTCATTAAGTACAGTATGTTTTAACGAAATATTTTCGTAAAAAATTTCGAAGTTTAAAAAAACACATGATTTCTTTGACAATGATATCTTTCTAACGGATCAACCGGTTTTGATATAATTGGTGACAATTAATGAGGTATTTTTAGGAACAATAATCAAATCTATTATAAAAACGATTAGACTGTAAATTCAAAAGTTATGTGAAAAAAACACTTCTTTGTCATCGATTTCTCTTCACCACATTAACCGATTTTGAAGCGGTTCGCAGCAATCGAAGTCATTTTCCATGTTTAAGAAATCTAATTAGATTTTGGAATTGATCGGTACATTTGTTTTTTAAATCATTCCAAAAAAATTTTTTTTAGAAAATTTTGTTTTTGATATTTCTCAAAATCTACTGGTCCAAATCGGTTGAAACAGTATTGAAAATCTAAGTTTGGTGAAACCTTTTAGAACGCCACCAAATTCGTTTAAATTGGTCAAGCTGTTCAAAAGTTATGAGGGGTTTACCCACACATACATATGGACATAGTGACATCCTCGTAGGAATAGTCAGATTAGCTTCCTAGGACCTCAAAACGTCGAGATCTGATGAAACCTCGATTTTGGGGTGAAACCTAACTTCATGATTTTTTGAATATTATTGATTTTAGTAGCAGGAAGTTCAAAAAAAAATGTAATAGCTGTTTTAGTGTGAAAACTTCTATTCCAATTATTAATATTATAGATATCGAAAAAAAAAAGATGTGAATACATATACTCTCATACATTTTGCGCAGTTTTTGAAAAACAATGTGAACGTTGAACGCCGCGATTTAATTTATATTGGAATATTACATAGAGATAGACATATCTCATCAATTCTGTATATTTTTTATTAATTTATAGTTTATTTTATAAAGTTTTACTATGTTATTGTACATTAGGTTGTCGTTTTATTAATTTCAATAGAATCAGTAAAGTTATTTTTATTCAATTTGTAGTCGTTTTTTTATTCGTGTTTGTATAATAAGTATGTATAATAATTCATTATAAATTACTACTGATTTTTAATAGATGAATTAATAGGTAAATTAGGTACAGATAATATGCAACAATATTTTAATACTTTATTTAAAAAATAACTATTAAAAAGGGTGTGTTAGAATAATTTTTATTGTGAAACCCTAATCCAAATCAATAGTTATCTATTAAGGCAATATACTTTTCAGATTGATATTTCTAGTTCCCCTCGATTGGTACAACAATTTAATGGTAAAGACTTCATTATGGAGGAGGCAATAACTGGAGATTTTGCTTTAGTGAAAGGCTGGAAAGCAGACAAATATGGGAATCTAATATTTAGAAAAAGTGCCCGTAACTTCAATCCAGCAATGTGTAGAGCGGCTAAAGTTACAATTGCTGAAGTAGAAGAAATTGTTGATGATATTAATCCTGATTTTGTGCACATACCATCTATTTATGTGCATAGAGTAATCAAAGGTGATAGATATGAGAAACGTATTGAAAGAAGAACAGTTACTAAACAAATTGTACACAAAGAGAAGAAATCATCGGACATAATGAGGGAAAAAATAATAAGAAGAGCTGCTTTAGAGTTTAAAGATGGAATGCATGCTAATCTTGGAATTGGTAAGTTTGTTACTGTTAAGAATATGATATTATGCATAAATGATACAATTTTTTTATTTCAATCAGTTAATATTTACGTTTTTTGTTACAGGAATGCCTATGCTTGCCAGCAATTATATTCCAAAAAATGTAAAAGTTTTTTTGCAATCAGAAAATGGTATTCTTGGCCTTGGTCCCTTCCCCAAAGAAGAAGAAGTTGATGCTGATCTTATTAATGCTGGCAAAGAAACTGTTACAGTCCTTCCTGGTAAGCACATATTAAAAATTGTCTTGATGCCTTAGTTAATCTTGAAATAGTAATTTTTTTGACTTCAAGATTAGGGATTTATTTTAGAATTTTTAACATTTTTATTTTATTGTTATAATTTAAAACATTTTTGTGTAAAATGTTAAGTATAAAAGTATTTTTTAATATTGATTATGTCATACTAAATATTACCTGATGCTGACTTGTAGCCATTGAAGTAATATGTACTTACGTACTAGAACAGCTCAAACACATATCTCAAACAAAAAATGTGCGCTACTCTGTGTTCCCGCGGTTATTTTTTATCTTAGAATAAACATAGGTAGAATGACCCGTAGGTAATAGTAGATTGTATTGATACATAGATAAATTATATCGAGAACAATATTTAAATTTTGTCATTTATTTTGTATATTATATTTGCTTATTTAATATAATATTACATCACAATTACATTTTAATGATATTTTTGTCTGAATATTTTAAAAGGTATCTATGTCAAATATAAAAAAAAACATACTAAATGTATGTTTAACAAAACTTATTAATGTAACATTTAAATTACAAATATGTTTATTTAAATTAGAATAAGAGTCGTTCATAAATGCTGGGCACGCGAGAGTTAAAAATGGACGAATTTATACCACTTTGACTTTGATGTGGAAACCCAAAAATAAAATGAAAGAATAATAAGCAGATTGAAAACTGAAACATTTTGCCTAATTATAATAACATATATATGTTTCTACAAAAAATGTGTATAATAATATATTCGTCCTATACTTAAGTACCCACAGAAATGTCGCATCTGAACATATTAATTTCATAATCTATATTCCATGACACGAGATGGCGTCTTAGGAATAATTTGTTTTATTATTGTTCTATAATACTTTTTTATGATTAAGTATCTTAATAACGGATGAAAAGTAATTCCTTGGTTTTTACTGACATTTCTTGAATTATTTGTGCAATATCTAAGTACACACGACGGCATATTTTTATCAAGAGATTTTTTTTTAAATCAACATGTGACAACTCTACAAGCACCTAGCTAGTGACTGATTAAAGTGCGGTGTATGCACCGCAGTTGAGTGGAACAGAGTAGCTGAATGCAGGGTCGCCTCTAGTACATAGTACATAATAGCTCAATGCTTGTAGCATTGTTTATTTTTTATTTTATTCTTTCATTTTACATTTATCAGCTGTACGATTATATAAGGTTTTGTATTCAGATCTGCTAACATATCAATGGCTTCAAAATTGGTATCATTTAATCGTTTGTTTGGGCCTCTTTTAATAATAGAGAATTTCCTTTTTGGTACTTGTAGTAGTAGCACAGAATAATTAATAGTACACAAGGTACAGGATCACTACGATAAAATATTTAAATAAAAGTTATTCTTGCTAAGACGCAATAGAGTGTAATTCAGCTGGCCCAGCGCCAAGTGTCTTATATTATATTCATACTAGCAAACCCGGCGAACTCCGTTTCGCCACCAGATGGCTTCGTCTTATGTAACATTTCGTTTGGTGATTAAAAGAAGAAGAAAAATTTTTTTTGTTTTATATTTGAAAAGGAAAAATTTTATTTCTTTTCACAACAGTAATGAATTCTTTTCGATTACAAAAATGAAGTGTTATTTAGTTGAACTTCTCTAAGTAAATGAAAGTGAATCCAAAGTAAATACTGAATCGAAGCGTTATACGTGTCCGCAAATTATCCGTTTCATTGAAGTGCGCTTTGGTAAACCACATTTTTTGTTTTTTGGTCCGACGTTAACACAAACAAAGCGGATGGTTTCCCAACTCGTGAACACGCAACGTATAACTGCCCATGTGAAAAACAATGATTTTCTAAATTTATCCCGCAAACACTAAGCGATTGGCCTTGCGACTTGTTAATTGTCATTGCGAACGCCAGGCGAACTGGAAATTGCAATCGTTTGAAGTCAAACGGAAGATCAGTCGGAATCATTGGTATTCGAGGAATACATACATTTTCACCTGCGTACTTTCCGTTAATAATGGTTGCCTCAATCAAATTCGGCATAAGTCTTTTTACCGAAAGTCGAGTACCGTTGCAAAGTCGCGGTGGATTAAAATTACGCAATATCATAATAACTGTACCAACTTTGAGTTGCAAGTTATGTGGTGGAAATCCTGGTAACTCCAGAGAGTTCAAAAACTCCGTTGGATAATTTACTACATCATCGGGATTTGTTATGGAATCAACGGATTTGTATGTCACCAAATCGCCAGCAATTTTTGATTGAATGGTGAAATTCAGTGCGTGTACATCATTATTATTTGCGGCAAGAATTGCTCGTTGACTTAACCAAGCATAATTCTGATAATTCTCACTAATGTTTGGGAAAACATTTTCAATAAGAGCTAATTGAGAGTCTACAAATCGGCAAAAGTCGTTGGTAAGAGTAATTAATCCAGATGTCGCATCAACTGGGACTTTTCCATTTCCAACAGAGAACAATTGTTTGGAAAATTGTGCAGCACTTTGATCATTTTGAAGTTGAACTCTCATATTAGTGGTTAGCGATAATGTTTTTACGTTATTCCATAAAGGTGATGCCTTCAGGCAAGCATTCAATTCATCTGCAGGCGTTCCACGGGGAATTACTGGCAACGACTGCCTGAAATCGCCTGCCAACAATATCATCAAGCCGCCAAAGATGTTGTTATTTCGCCGAAGATCCTTCGGTGTGAAGTTAAGTGCTTCAAGTTCAATTTCTTATGTGCCATTGTGCACTCATCCCAAACAATGAGCTTGCATTGTATCAACAATTTTCCCATTGCACTGGATCGGGAAATATTGCATGTTGGAGTATCAATTGTGTTTAAATTGAGTGGCAACTTAAGCGCAGAATGTGCAGTACGACCGCCATCTAGAAGAGTCGCCGCAATTCCAGATGATGCTAACGCCAAAGCTATGTCACATCTTGGTCGAATGGTGGCCAAAATCAATGAAATGACAAATGTTTTCCCTGTTCCTCCAGGTGCGTCCAGGAAGAATAGACCACCAGTATTATTGTCCACCGCTTGCATTAATGTTTCGTATACTTGTTTTTGCTGTTCATTCAGCAACGGCACATTATTTCGAACGAATTCCTGCAATGTATCAACATTGTATTGCAGCTCTCGATTTAATTCTTGGTTGAATGCATCGTGCATCGATCGATTTGGCGCAATCATTCCTACTTCAATCAGTAGCTTGTTTGCAATAGTCAAGCATTGATCCTCAATCAGAATCAATCCTTCATTGTAGATTTCATCGGTTTTTTGGATGTCAGGATTATACGTTTGAATGCGCAAGCGATGCAAGATATCTTCACATATGTCGTCTTTGTATTTGTTCCATAACTGAATTGGTTGTGAAGGAAAACATGTGGTGATGATAATTGCGAACAGCGTTCGTATTTGGTACGCATTTAATGAAACAACTGAATCCGCAAGTGTTAAATCCCAATGAGAATCGTTCTCCAGCAAACCCAATAGTTGACATGCTTCTCGATATGTTTGGCATTGGTGGCCATTCACAGTTTTTAAATGCGCAAATGATTTTGGTCCACGTACATTTACCAACAGCAGTCTCAAATAAAAACATTCATCATTTCTAGGATGAACAGTATACATGCGTCCTAGTGCATCAGTGGAAAACACCTGTGGCCAATCTGGAACTGGGGTTCCTTGTTTGCGACGTTGGAATTTCTTTGTTGATTGATTCCAAGTGTAATACTTGGGCATTTCAACGTACACCAGCGTCGCTGCGAATGGATCTGCTTTACACATTGCAAAGAAGCTAGTCAATATATTCGATGGTGGTCTCTCAGCTCGTTGTGCCGCATTAGCCTCAGTGAAGTAAACTCTTTGGCCATTTTCCAAATGCACTGCTAAATGTACAACTGTGGGATATCTTTCATGAATTTGAAATGACAATAATCGCCACAGTGCTTCATTAGTACTGACGTATCTGCCCATTTGGAAGTTGCTGATTTCGTCGATTTTCCGACGCAATAACAAACACAGCCATGTCGCTGCCTTTTGTGACGTACTTGCACAAATATTTGATTGATTTGGCCGAATGACAACTCTCAACGTTTGCATGTGTTTCGAAAATTCGTGATAGCAGCGGGCAATATGGTACCATGAATTCATTTCCGATCTCAATCTCTTGATTTTGAACTTTAACTTTGATAGTTCGACCATTGTCTTCTTTTGAACGCCGACGATAAACTGGATATCCATCGTTCCCTGTGACTGTTTCAGCAACTAACGGTCGCGGATATCGTTTTGTGCACTTTCCATCAGCTATGCAAGGCGATAATGGATTTAATGCACCACACGGTCCATGCACCATCTGTGTCGTCACAATGTCGCGTAGATGGGGATCAGTGACTGGATCAGGAATTTCAGCTGATATGATGTCATCCACTTCATTTGAATGTAATTTGTTCAGCAACCAAATTAGGATATGAGCATGCGGTAGTCCACGCTTCTGCCATTCCACCGAGTACATATAACAACGTGTGTCACCAAAAACTCGATACTTAGTAAGCACATCCATCATAACCTTGAGTTTTTGTTGAAATACTCTGGCGATTATGTCATGGCGATCTTGTGGTTTTTGGCCCGGTTCCAACTCACGTTCAATTTCCGTCCACTTCGGATTGCATGTGAACGTAATAAATAAATCCGGAGTTCCATAATTTCGCACGTACGTCATAGCGTCTTGAGCGTATTCGTGCATGTGGCGTGGGCTTCCGATATAAGATGATGGGAGAATCGTCAGACGTCCAATATTCTGAACATCACCATCTGAATGAATAGCATCACGCAAGTGTATATAGTCCTCAGATCGTAGCTTTGCCTGATTAAATCGGATGAACGCTAAACGTTCGGTCTCGACTTTGACATACATGTCGACAGCGAATTGCTGGAATAGCCGACGGCACTTCAGAATGACATTCTCCTCATGTGTACGAATCATCATACGATACGCATAGTAATTCATTGCGCTTAGATTTTTATTCGTTGATACGCCTGAAAATGTAAAATTAAATGAATTTTTAATGGAAACCAATAATAGCAATAATTAGTGTGTGAATATTGTACCTGTAATTGGATCGACCATCTTCAACGTGATGTTGTATCCGTCTTGCCCTTGCCAATAAATGATTGGATATTGTAACGCATCGTACAAACGATGTGTCTCGTTTACACGATGCATGATATTGCTTCTTCACTGAACGACAATATCTCGCGATTTAGTTGGATCGCCAACAATAATTGCAGCAACATCATTAACGGTGGGTGCATTGAATCTTCGCACATGTTCACCTGTTGGGGTACAATCCGCTCTTATAACAAATTTGTGCGTATCCGATGGCATTCGTTCTAATGCTGTTTTGAACATATTAACCACATTATTATTAGCGTGAAAAAATGCTTGCAACTGTTCAATAATTCGTCTCTTTAACTGTTGTGTTCCCTGTAAATTGCACCGCACATTCAGCTGATCCACCATCGACGAAATGAAATATATTTGCAGAAATTGATGCGGTTCATCTGGTGTTGGCACCATTGAACCATGCAAATGATATATTTGTCCTTGTACCTGTAATTGCAAACAATCATTTGTTGAAGAATACGGTGTAACTTATGATCGTGTGATGGTTTAGTATTTATTTATTTGCTTTTTCAGGGAAAGATAAAGTACAATAAAAATACATTATAAAACATATAAAAGTAATCCTAAAACCAATGAAGTTTCCACAGATATCTAAAACATATTAAATGCTTGCAACCACAATATGTTTAAAGATTGAAAAAAAAAATAACTAAATGGATTTACAATCAAACAATTAAGTTCTAAGCATAAAATAAAAGTAATACAATACACACGACCTATATAGTGAAGCTATAGGTCGTGTGTATTGTATTATATATATACATATATATATATATATATATATATATATATATATATATATATATATATATATATATATATATATATATATATATATATATATATATATATATATATATATATATATAAGCTACATATACACCATATATGTATGTGGTGTATTTGTAGTTGTTATGTGTTGCAATTCATTGTGTTGGTGTGAGTGGTTATGTGTGTTGTATCTTTTAACTTGCAAGTCGGCATGAAGCCGCCTTCTCGAATGATATTAGCTCCAAAGGAAGTCATGCGAAAGCAATTATTGTATTCAAGGATGTGTTGAAGAAAATGGCTGGAATCGGGATCACTTCCATCGAACAATGGTTTCAGTGGCTGTGGTGGTGTAAGTAATGGATCCAGTTTGACTTTTCCACTTGCGCAGCACAATCCAGCCGTTTCTCTTTTGAACTATAACGCATTGCAATATCGGCATATAGTCGTCATTGGTCCAATATCTAAATTTACATCATCACTGTAGTTCGCAGTGGGATCATATTGGAATGCCAAGCGATTGTATGATGCCAATGATCTTCGTGTGCTCACGCGTTGTCTCAATCGGGCATTTTCTCTTATTATATTTTGTCTTTCTTCGCTTAAGTTCTGTGAATACACTTGTTGCTGGCTTGCATGTCTTGTGCGGCGGCCGATGTTCGCACGTCGTCCTCTAGGCATTTTGGACTATGGACAGAATGGTGAATTTAACCTCAAATGCATGATCCACATAATTTATACAGTTCAACTTACCACTTTAAAGACAAACGCCTGCTGCTGAAATTGAATAAAAATTTGCATAATACACGTGATTGATTTGATGGTTTCCAATTGTAACGTTAGGAAACGAATAACTTATTTTTTTTTACTTTTTTTTCACAATTTCACAGTGAACACAATACCGGTTTGTCACATGAAATTAACCCTTAAAAACTCGGCGTCTCCATAATATGGAGACGTCAATGTCTCCTTGTTAGACCGCGCCAAAGAGTATACTAATATTTAGAGGGATGCCTTAGAACCAAAGAGTATATGATCACTAAGTTTACTCGAAACCATAGATAAGATTATAAATAACATTTAAAAATAATTATATTATTATATAGTTCACATATAAACTTAAAAACTTGGTAATATTAAGTTGTTGATAGACTTAAAAAATTATATGCGTGTTATGATATTCAGTGGAATCTCTATAATTCGAACCTCGTTAAGTTGAAATCGGTATCTCGAATTATTAGACTTTGTAACTCGAAGAAAATGTTATTTCCCTACGAAATATTGATAATAGATATTTATACCCTATAACTCGAATTTCAAAAATGAGACTCCGTAAGTCGTAGTTAGTAAACAATAATGACGTCTTACTTGGAATTCCCCGAAATAATAGCAATAAAATCCGGGTTTTTAATCATAAAGTAGCTGCCGCGTCACCTGCCGAGCGTCGGCCGAGCTCGGCGGGTGACGTTGGTAGCTATGCGTGACATGAAATGTCCTATAACTCAAAAAGTATGAATGTTAGAAAAAAAAAGTTTCAAACAAAAGTTTTGGAAAATAAACTGATCTTTCAAAATAAATGTATGCATTTTATTGATTAATCTAATATTTAAGAGTTATTGGCCGCGATAGAAAAACCGGTTCATTAAATGGGCCATAAATCGTAAACGGTAAGTTTTACAAAAAAGTTTGCTGGAAACAAAGGATGTGAAATTTTATTTTCTACAATAATTGTTTGTATAACTTTTGCCTTAAAGTGCATTGTTTTCGAGATATCGGCTGAAAATGTTTTTTCAAGATGGCGCTTGAAGCGCCACCTGTTCATTAAATGGGTCATAAATCGTAAACGGTAAGTTTTACAAAAAAATTTACTGGAAACAAAATATGCGAAATTTTATTTTCTACAGTACCTAATGGTTTGTATAACTTTTGCCTTACAGTGCATAGTTACCGAGATATCGGCTGAAAACGTTTTTTCAAGGATCTGTCGGCATTTTGTGATTTTATGTTAAATAAGTCCTAAACCTCATAAAAAAATAAAATTGAATCGGAAATTTCGTGCATTGTTAAATTCAATTTTTACTGTACATTAAATATTTTATTTGTCAACGTCTCACAATCATTTCTCTAGCGCTCACGTGACCTTCATAAAAATAATTCGACATTTTGATTGTCGATAATTTTTATTTTTGGATAAGAACATGGTAATGACTCTAAGTTATATTTACCTTCAATTAAAAAATTGTCTTTGGCCAAACCTACTATACTCTTTGGCTTGACCATAGGTTTGACTAATTGGTTTAATGAACTGTCAAAGTCTTGAGTGGTTAACTAAGCAGAGAACAATGAGTAGCTGTCAAACAATGTATCACCGGCGCCATCTACTTAAAATATTGGTTTGTAGTACATTCTATGTATCAGAGATGGCGCTGTATGTGAAAAAGATTTTCCCGCTTTTCTGTTGAAACTTTTCCTGAATTTTCTTTGCTATAAACCTCACGGAGCCCGAGACCTTTCCAACGAATCCAAAACCGAATGGAAATCGGTTCGTGCGTTCTGGAGTTATAGCGTCAGGAAGGAAAACCCGACTTTTTATATAGTAGATATAAGGTGTCTCTCTTTTTATCGCGTAACTCTTACCTCTTCTGACTCGGCACGTGTAACTAAAATTGGTCAAAACGACTATAAATCACGCCTATAAAAACGACTATAAATCACGACTATAAGCACGCTACAGACTATAAACTATAAATTTCTAGCGCGCTATTAAATACGCTATGTTATAGCGCGCTATTTATAAGACAGCGTGTAGGAGGCCGGCAAGCGCGTTAAGTTTTGCAGCACGCTGTATCTCGTAGCACGTTACATTACATGTCGTTCATTGGATAGACCGCGTGCTATATAAGAACATTATTTCGTAATAATTCGCATTTTAAACTAAAATAAAATAAAGCAGTAAATAAAAACCAATGAACGCTTTTTCATACTTTTCAGGCTTATGACTTTCTATAATCCTAAAAACATTTTTAAGGCATGTACTTTTTAGAACCAAATAAAATTGATTATTTTTAATTATAATTGATGTAAACGTTATTTTAACCTTAATTTAAATTATAAATCAAATAAAGGTGTATTTAAAGTTTGTTCATTGTAGTTATCGCTACACACACAAAGGCAAAAAATCAACTATTTACATACACACATACATGTATCTATATTTTATTTACATTTCAAACATTAATTAGGCTTCTTTTATAGCAGACAACTGTGTCCTTCGATCATTTATAAATATACATTATATACTAACTAAACAACGTCTAACACTAAATTAAGTCGCGCGCGATGAATAGATCAAATTTGTGTCACACGTCCTCTCCCAACAGCGCTGCTGCTAGAACTATAGTACGTGCCATTGCCATATCGATTAAGAAAACAATATTGGCGAGTACGGCACAATCCATCTTCACAACTACCAATCGCCCACCGTCCGCAAATTATCGCCGACGAAATGTAACTATAATTTCCCGTGGTTTCAGCAATCAGGTCTCTGGTATATAAAAAATGTATATGCATGACTTAAAAAGCTATTATTGGGACATCAGAAGAATACACAGGCAAATAAAAATAATTTGTTACAGGTGCGTCATTCTTTTCATCAGACGACAGTTTCGCAATGATACGCGGGGGGCATATTGATCTTACTATACTTGGTGCAATGCAAGTTTCACAATATGGTGACCTGGCGAATTGGATGATTCCTGTAAGGATAGTTATATAAATGTAATAATTTAAGTTCTAATATTTATGTTGATTTAAAGTACTATTACAAATTTAGCAAGTAATTCTCTTCTTATCGCGTTTTACATGTCCCAATTTACTGTACATTAAAACGTGTTTACATTAAAGTAAATTTAGCTTTTGTTTTAGGAAAGATCCCTAAGTTGTAATCATATATTGTAAAGAATTTCATTTATTGTTTTAATATGCTGCAAAGCTAGTTAAATGCTTGTTATTGTTGTATCTAAAATGCAAATATGTTTAATATGTAAATGATGTGAAGTATCTACGTTAAAAGTCAAGGTTGTTTTGGTATAGACTTGTAGAATATCGGTGTTTGTTATTAATTCAAATAGCATTTTAATGTGAGCAGTACAGTAATAATATGAGTTTAAATATTTTTTTATTTTTAATAAATGCGGTGGCTATGTGTTGCTTGTGTGGAATGTTAGAAGGCCTTTGTTTCGGTCGAAATTTATTTGGTGCTACAGTCCCTTCAGCGGTGCCAAGTTGACAGTCAATATATTGAACTGCTGAGTGCTTTATATTGTAAGCACTACGATGACTATCCGAGTACATGTCCAGACCTCTTCCAATGCAACGGAAGGATTTTCAAGCTACTGAACTGGAAAGAGTTCGGTATTAAAATCTTTCGAATACATCCCTTACCTTCGATTTGCCGACGATATTGTTATTATGGCGGAATACCTGGAGGGCCTAAGCACTATGCTCAACGAACTCGGTAGTTTTTCGTAACGGGTAGGTCTTGTGTTGACATTAGGCCAGACCTGGGGTCGGCAACCTTTTAAGTCGGAAGAGTCAAAAATTACAATCAACAAAATTTCAAAGTGTTTAAAGAGCCACAATTTTTTTTCTTGCCAACCATAAATAGTACTTGCATAAATAAAGTTTTTTGATAAAAAAACTTATCTGTTTATTCATAAGAAAAATATATATTTATTCATCATATTTTTCACGTTTTCATGTTTTTCACAACAAATTAGAATCTCATTTCTATTATTATTACCTATTTATTAGATTATATATTTGTTAGTCGGCTTCTTAACTTACTTTTAGTTATATTCATGCAAGAGAACGCTTGCTTGCACGAGTATTTCGATCCGAAGATAGTCAGCTTTCCAAATGCCAACTTTTTCCCCTCACTGTAGCAATCTTGAAGACTATTCCATGCGTCGAATATAAGTGCCTCAACTCGCGGCATTTCTTTTCAAACTGTCCATTTTTATTGCGTTACGTACATACATTTCTGGACCTCCAACTCTTAATTTTAAAGAATTGAGAGACTTGCGATGAAAAGCGAGTACAAGTGGCTGAAAGATAGAAATTGTGCCTAATACTCGTTAATCGATTAAGAATGATTATTAATTATTTTTTTCATAAAATAATTAATATATACGCATGGAACTAAAGAGCCGCAGCTTCACATACAAAGTGCCGCATGTGGCTCGCGAGCCTCAGGTTGCCTCTGGACCCCTGGGCCAGACTAAAATCAATGTCAGGTACCCCTATTGGTAGTTGGCTAAACTGCACTCGAAGTGGTTGACGATACGTAACTAGAACAAATTGTCTGACCAGGTCTACTTCGACCAAGAGGTCATTCAAGGGATCTAACTTAGCTAGGCAGCGTTCGTGCGATTACGACACGTCTTGTCATGTGCTCTTTAAACCTTGAAAATACGGTTGCTGGCGTGGTGATTTAGTAAGTCTGATTTCGACCATGAGGTCATCCGATGAATCCAGCTCGGTAGGTCTGCGTTCGGGAAACTGCGACAAATCTTCCTGTCCGATATCCCCCAGAATCTTAGGACGAAAGTGTAGTGTGACCAGTGCAGGTTGCCAGTGATGTGATGACTCATGCAACTCAAACATGCTACTACGCTACTGACCGTATGAGAAAGCTCGATGTCACTCAGCGTGCGATGGAAAGGACTGCTCGTAATTTCTCTGCGGGATAAAATCCATAACGAATATATCTGCGGAAGAACAAGAGTAACTGAGCCCAGCGGATCAGTAGGCTGAAGTGGAAATGGGTTGCCCATGTAGCTTAACGAACCTACAACTGGTGGGGAAGAAAGGTTTTAGAGTAGCAACCTTGTATGGATAGCGCAATATTGGCTGCCCCCCTTCTTGATGGAGTGACGACCTGATGAAACACGCAGGTTTTGTCAGGCCGTCACTCCTTTCGTTTGTGGCCTATGTTCAGCAGGTGAGGATGGTTTGTAGTGAGGAACATAATAGAAAAAATCTCTGAATCAATTAAGAATATAACACCAGCGTTTTCAGATAGAAGACCTGTTTTATCAACTACGATTCGAGCTTAGATGAAAACGCTGAAGTTTTTATTTTAGTTAGGTATCCTCTTAGAGAAGATACTGGAATGGTGTGGTCGCCTTCCTTTGGTTTTAAGTAATAAGAGAAGTGATCTGCCCAATCCTAATAGCTTCACATGCCATTATTTTGCTTTCTATTACAATAAAAAGCAAAATAATGGCATGTGAAGCTATTACTACAGTAAGGATGACAAACGAGCACACAATTCACATCATCGAAAGTGAAATCTGAAGCCTTTAGCCATCTAGGTATATCTTATTTCCTTAACTCTTTGTTGTCACGTTGTTTTATAATGGGTTTCTGATTTTTGTCCCTTAACCTAACGTTACGAAACACCTAAACGATAATCAACACGTGCTCGCGGACATACACGCACGCATGCACACAAGCACGCACGCACGCAAGCACGCAAGCAAGCACGCACACACAAACACACATACACACACTCACACAGTTTTTGCTACATTGCCAACATTACATTCATTTTCTTTTATTCCCCTTTTTTAATAAGATTATTATTTGGGTTATCTATATAGTTTCTCATCTGGTTGGGTTCTATAAATATATAATTACTTATAAATGAAAATTAAAATATAAGTATACATAAATATCAATAAAATAAAATGAATACAAAAATACATAAATAAATAAAAGCCCAACCAGATGAAAGCCCTCGGCACGGGAGACCAAACGGCCGTGGGTTAGGGGGAAAGGGAAAGAAACCGGCGGACGATGCGGGCTGTATCGACGAGCACCGTCTTCTGCATTTGAGCCCGGAGCGATCCGTCACGGAGTCCCAGTCGTATCAGATGACCCGAGAGACTAACTGGGATTAGCCCATTCGCAGAGACGACTACAGGAATAATTTCGGCCGGCAGACCACCCCACATTGTCGGTCACCTCGTGAGTCGGGTCCAGATATTTTGACTGCTTATCTGTTTCGGCTTTCACGAGGTTCTCGTCATACGGAATGGTAATATCGACCAAAAATATGCTTGACTGTGCCCTATCCATCAGCACAATATCAGGCTTTTTCGCAAGAATAGTCCTGTCTATGATGATGGCCCGGTCCCAGTAGAGCCTGGCGCGGTCATTTTCGAGCACGGCTTCCGGCAAGTACTTGTATTACGGCAATTTCCGGTCCACGAGATCGTATTTCAGAGCGAGCTCCTGGTGTAGAATTCTGGCTACTAGGTTGTGTCTGTGCAAGTACTCAGAGTTAGAAGGCGCCGAACAACCGGAGATGATTTGCCTAAGCGACTCACCGGGATGGCGACAAGCTCTACAGAAGTCTACGGTGCCATCCTTTAGGATGTATCTACGATAGTTGTTGGTTTATTATTATTATTATTTTACGCTGGTATTCAGTGCGAGTCGAGCCGACCCATTTGTGCTGCATCTATAATAATCACTGCAATGTGCTCTACAATTATTTTATAATTTTAATGAAATAAAAGTGTCAGTTTAACTTAGATTTTGCAATAAAATAAATTCAAGCTCAATTTATGTTCGTGTTTTGGTTTCAGGGAAAAATGGTGAAGGGAATGGGTGGTGCAATGGACTTAGTTTCAGCACCAAGGACGAAGGTAGTGGTTACTATGGAGCACACCGCTAAAAATGGAGCTCACAAAATCCTTCCGGAATGTTCGTTGCCTCTGACGGGCAAAAACTGTGTAGACATGATTATTACGGAAAAGGTACTTAGAATACTAATGAGTTCAAAAATTTGTCTTACATTATCTTATAATGATAATATATCGAATAAGCCAACAATCAGGATTGACTATGAAGATGACCAGTTCATTCAGGATCGGATTTTGGCGGTGCTTGTTTTATTTTATTTGTGAAAATTTGTGGGATATTTTAGTATATATAACGGCGGATTATAATATAATTTTAAAATCATTATGGAACAATAAGAATAAAAATTAAAAAAAAAAATATTTGTTCAGGTTGTAAATATATCCAATTTTTATCATAATAATCACAAATATACGCGACATTTGTGTCTTCTGTGGCGGCCTAAAATAATTCACCATCCTTTACAATCCCGTGCGTGACGTAAGAGGTAGGTGACGGAGGGCAATTGAAACTGGAGATATGTAACAGTTTTTATTGATAATGGCGCAAAATCAAGAAAATACGATTGACAACCCATCATGGAACTTATGTCAGTATAATTATGAAATTTGTGGTACCATATACGAATATACTTACTGAATACATATAATCTACCTACAGTGCAACAGCAAAGTATGTGTATAACGTTACACAGGAGTTAAATAGGTCGTCGACTTGATGTAAAATATGTAAAGAAATACACAAGTCATGAAGTTTTTTATTATATTTGTAGCGTAATAGAATCCATCACTTTTTTCACATTTGATCTGTGGTTGCCCTAGGAAGTGATTGTGGGAAACATCAAAATTCAAAACCTTAGGTTCTCCTATAGACTGTAATATTTCCATCTTCTAAATACATCAATTTCTTCACATTTGATCCGTGGTTGCCCTAAGACCCTAAGAGGTAATTGTGGGAAACATTAAATCCTTAAGATCTCCGATAGACGGAGGTATTTCCATCTTCTATATGTTAGACGTAAAATACCTGGCCATCGATGGAAAGCAGCGTCAATGGCCCCACGTCTAACACTGTGATCTTTAATCTGGCTACCAAAACTAGCGATTATGGTTAATTATATCTACTAATCTATGGTCGGTAAAATATTAGTTCCTTGCTACGCACACTCCCGAGGTTCGTGTGTTGAAAGAGATCTGATGTTATCCATATTTTTTGCAGTGCGTTTTTGAAGTTGACAAAGAGAAAGGACTTATTCTTACCGAACTAGCGGATGGTGTAACAGTGGAGGACGTTTTAGTAAGCACGGGATGCGAATTTACAGTTGCTGCTAAGCTAAAGAAGATGGGCGACGTTACAACACTCGACGAAATGAAAAAATGAAGAGAAAGGAAAAAGGGAAATTATCTTAAACAGGCATAACACTAGTCTAAATATTTTTGTACTATAAGAGTTACCATAATATATTACAATAGTATTTTTTTTATTTTGTTATATTATTATTGATGTTTGGTTTTTTAATCTGTTAACCTCCTAAGACCCAGACATAAAATAACAAGGAAGTCGTAAAAACCCACTGTACAAAATTATGCACAAATTAACTTTTTGCTGTCAGACCCAGAGTCATAAAACATCATAAATTTGAAGCTATGCCTATTAGGATTTCGAGAGCATATTTACCGTAATACTAGGTGTCTAAAGGACATTTTTGGCTAACTTACGTTGTTCTATCTTTTGTACAAAATATTGAACATTGGGTCACGCAACGTTGCAGAGAAAATAAAAAATGATAATTATAAATTTTAGGATTTATTAATGAAATTACAAAAAAAAAAATGTAAAAAGTAGGACGAAATCCTTCTGTCTAAAATTTTTAAACTTAGTTACATTCTCTTAAGGCATTTTAACTAGTTTTCATAATATCACAATTACAATATTTAATCATCTTTGGAAAAATTCTGACTCTTTAAGCAATAATAACAAAAATATTTTACTTATAACTAAAAAATGTTATCTTAACATTAGTGCAATATTTTAGGAACTTTAATTATACTTAACAAAAATTAGTTATACTACTCATGAAATGCTTTGTAACAATTACGAGTCGAAGTAAGGCACAGAGCTACCAGGCAGGTACTGCATTTGGCGGTAGATCTTTTCTTGCATCCAGGCAAACGGCATCTGTTTGCTATGCCGTCAAAGACAGGCATGTGTAATGCTCCTTGCTGTCTACGAATCTTTGACGGAATAGGAACTATTGCTGGCCTTCCCCTTTTTCGTACTTCTGGCTCTGAATTATCCTCCTCTTCTAATACATCTTCAAAATAAGTGTTTTTTTCAACAATGTTTTCCGCTAACTGCATCTTCCATTGCCTCAAAGATTGTATTTTTTTCAGTGGAATTTGTTGTTTTAAATTGTCATTTCGGAATTGAATCCAAGCGTTTGATGCCGATAAATCCAACATGTGGGAAATGAAGCGAATGGTCCATTTTTTGGTTCTGGATCGGGATGGACATACTGCCAACATACGGTCTGCTAAATCGACACCTCACATATTACTGTTATACATTCTGACAACCAGTGGCCTTTCTACGTTTATATATTCTTTTTGACTTTTACACCATCGACGACACAGATCTTTCGGATCGCTGCCATATATTGTCGACATCAGAGTAACCGGCTTGTTGTCGCACCATTTGGTCACAGCCACTGTGTCATCACTGTTTACAAAAACAGACGTAGATCCTCTTCCACTACGTTTCATTTCCTTGACATCTGGCAAAACCTCGTTCAGAGCAGCAGGAATCCGGTTTTTTATTATAGTACCTGAGCATCTAAAGCCTCTTGTGAATAGTTCTTGAACTAATTTAAGAGAAGTAAAGTAACGGTCGAAATATAGCATATGCCCAGGAACTAACGTGCGCGTCATATGTAATACCGCACTTTCACCAAGACCAAACCCAGCTGCAGACTCTCTTGGGAAAGTTGTCGAACCTTGATAGATAGTAAAGTCACATACCATGCCATTTGGGTTAGCGAGCACAAAGGCTTTTAGCCCCACCGGATTTGGCTTATTTGGGCAATACTGTCTAATACCGCAGCTGCCTGAAAACGAAATTATTTCATCTATGGAAATGTGTTGGTGTCGTATTTGCTTGTAGCATCCTTGCAGTACTCTCTCGATCAAAGGTCTAACCTTCCACAGTTTATCTTGGTTTCTTTGCTCTTGACTTACATCGGGATCAAATACAATCTTCAACGTGGTTCTCAAAAGAAAGTATCTGGTAGAGCCACGTGTCTAAGGCTGCCGAAAATCTAGTTCCCCGGTCGAACCTTAAACCTATTACGCGAGATATTAACTAAAGTGGACTGTATATGCGAATGCTTCTACGCTTACGTAAAAGCGACTACTATAGCATGCGGTACAATGCACTCGCTCTTCCCTAAACTAAACTATTATTGTGCCAAATCGATGAAAAGGAATCCTGCCTGATTAGGAGAACACAGAATTGGAGCGGGTTAAAACAATTATGTTAATCAGGCAGTAAATTAAGGAATATTGACTCACCGGGGTTTCTTCTATCCTGTTGAGCACTATAGCTGCAACTTCTGGAACTTCTTCTAGAACACTCCGGGGAGAGGCGGTGCGCGACTATATCTCACACGAGGTGAGGCGGGTTTCCTGGAGCTCGATTGCTTCCAGGCTAAAGCGGTTTCTACTAGCGGTGTGGTTTCAACGACGACTGCAGCGGGAAGAGAGTCGCGCAACGGTCGCGCGTGTCTTATATATCCTCGGTTCCGATGATTACGTGACATTCTAGAATCATCTTTTTGCCCCTCCCACCCCACCACCCCGATGTGTCGATAGGAGGGTATGAATGATATCGTTTTCGGAAAGGAAAATAAGTGACTTGGCACCTACCGTCCAATATAAAATAAATGCGAATGGGTTTCCGCGCAACCATCTCCCCCGCCCTTGAAGGATTTCCTTCAAAATTAACTAAAACAACTAGAGCTAAGATCAACTAACAAAATAACTAACTAACGCTAAGATTACCTAAATTCACATACTACAATTTTAATCTAGAAAGCTAATTTAAATTATGGAAGAGGCAGGGGGCACAAACGGATAACAGGACGCAGGTAAGACCCAACCGTGGTCTTAACGCGAGCTATCCTAATTACTCCGTCGGAACCGGGAAAGACCTCTTCGACAATTCCTAACGGCCAGTGGAGAGGCGGCGTATTCTCTTTGGTGAGCACAACTACAGTTCCTACAGCTAAAGGCTCAGTTGCTGTGTTCCTTTTTTGCCGAGACTGCAAAGTATGCAAGTATTCCATCCTCCATCGTTTCCAAAACGATTGCACTAACCGATCTAATAATTTGTGGCGTGCGGAAATGCTAAGTCCGTTCTCATCCATATCTGCGGCTGGCAAATACTTTAAAGGCGTAAAATTCAAAAAATGTGCTGGAGTTAGAGCCAGCGGTTCCGAGGGGTCACTAGACAACGTACGACAAAGTGGGCGACTATTCATTACGCATTCAATTTGAGCGAGCACCGTACTTAGCTCTTCGAAGGACAAAATTTGATCTCCTATTACTCGGTATAAATGACTCTTTAGACTCTTGATATTAGTCTCCCAATTGCCCCCAAAATGACTCGCGGCTGTGACGTTCAGAGACCACTCAATGCGGTTCTCGGCTAGAATGTGAGCGAACTCCGAATTATAATACTTGCTAGCTAAGAGCTCATGTAGTTCCGATAGAATACGTTTTGCACCGACGTAGTTCGTACCGTTATCCGAATACAATCTACTTACAGGGCCACGGCGGGAAAGAAATCTTTTAAATGCACCCATAAAGCCTGCTGTGCTTAGATCACCAACGAGTTCTATATGCACCGTTCGAGTAGTTAGACATACGAAAATGCAGACGTAAGCCTTTGTGGATCTTATACCACGCCCGCGAGTGAGCGTGACCTTAAACGGACCAGCGAAATCAGACCCGGTGTGCGTGAAGGGCTTTACTGATTGTATTACTCTACAAGATCTAAGTTCCGCCATTTCCGGAAATGACGGCTTGGGGCGTGCCCGAAAGCAAGCTATACATCTGTGCACCCGATTGCGTATTAAACTACGTGCAGAAATAATCCAATAATTCTGACGCAAAATCGACATCAACAAGTCGGGGCCAGCGTGCGAGTTCAATTTATGATGGTAATCGACTAATAAGTTCATGATATGGTCTTTACGCGGTAAAACAATAGGGTGCCGTTAGTCGAAACTCAATTGCGAGTTGGACAAGCGTCCACCTACCCTTACAATCCCATCCTGTAAAAATGGCTTAAGGCGTTGAAAGGCGCGACTACAAGCTCTATTCGATTGTAATCTTCTAATTTCTTCAGAGAAGTGCGCACGTTGAAGTTCACGTAATACTAGCGACTCGGCATAGTTGTAATCGGATGCTAAGACATACGAACGTCGCGGTAACAGCTTCGCGAATCGACAAACGTAAATTACGCTACGCAATAATTTCGACCAAGAGGACAAGCTGTTCGCCAAAGCAATGATTGGAGAAACCTCGCTCGAAACGTTCGCCACTAGAGCGTGTCTCTTCTCTTCCGGCGGTTGTGACACTGACGAAGGTTCGAAATCGGTTATTGGCCATTGCGAGGGATCCAAGTGAACCCAAGAAGGTCCGTGGAACCAAAGCGGGTGGTCCATTATTTGCATCGGGGTGAGTCCACGGGATAGACAATCGGCAGGGTTTTCCGTACCGGACACTGTCGTGAAGCGACAATAAAAAACTAAAGAACCTAACTTAACTACAACGAAACAACCAAAATAAAATAAATTATTTAAAAATTTGAAAAGTTTTACAGTTTCTTTTATAAAAAAAAGGTATGAAGGTGATGATGGGTTGTAATGTAGATAGTGATTTACAATATTATTAAAAAAAAATAACAAAGATAAAGATACTCCAACGAAGTGTGCACAGGCTATGTCTATGATAGGTGCACAGCTCCTGCTCTAGGTACACGCAGAATCTGGAGAAAGCACACGCAGCGTCTGGAGAAGGTACACGCAGCGCTTGGAGTAGGCACACGCAAAGCCCGGAGTAAGTACACGCAGCACTCGGAGTAGGTACACGCAACGTCTGGAGTAGGCACGCAGCGTTTGAAGTAGGTACACGCGGCGCTTGAAGTAGGCAAACACAACTTCCGGAGTAGACACACACAGCGTCCGGAATAGACACGCAGCGTCTGGAGTAGGTCCACGCAACGTCTGGAGTAGGCACGCAGCGTTTGAAGTAGGTACACGCGGCGCTTGAAGTAGGCAAACACAGCGCACTAGTAGGCGGAGGCGTAGGCGTGGCTAGGCGACGACTTAAGGAGCGGGCAGAGGCTTGCAGGATCCCGAGGCAGTGCGGAAAAGGCCTTTAGGAGATGCTTCAAGTATCAAAGCTCAAGTCAGACTCCACCATTCACCGATTGTTCGGCTTATTTTCCCTTTTTGACGGATCTGGCATAAGAACGGAAAATTATTCTCATTAAATTTGAAATTATTTAAATTAAAAGCAAATTCTTGTAAATGGCCAAGAAGAGTGGAGTATTTTGAAGTAAAAACATCAGGCCGGTAACGATATTTGAATAAAAATTGCCATGACAACCTGATAAACAACGATGTCAAAACATGTCAAATTTTGGTTTTAGGCTCGTAATACAGAAACGGCAATATTTAAGTGAAAAATGAGATATTATTTATATAGGAAAAAAAAAGTAGCGCAACAGCGCGCACGAAACCCGAAATTGCAGAGTTACGGAGAACTAAATAAAAGACCGAAAAAGGTAGACTCCATTGACACCGATTTAAAAAGTGCTGATAGCATGAAAAATACGAAGTGAAAATGATTTGTTATTGTGTTCTTATAAATTAAAAATATTACAGGATCCTATGGAAATAAAGGTGATGCAAAATATCAAGTTTTGAGGCGAATGCAGAACATCAAAAACAGAATGGAAAAATAAATTTAAAATAGTGTAAAATGATATGTAAGTATGTATAAGCATAACACTACATTTTCCCCCCGACCCTGGAAAATTTTTGACTCGGCAAAAATTTTGACATGTACATTCTAAAATAAACCATAAAAACACAGCTTTGTAGAAACAGACATCAGCAGGCAAAATCAGATATACTATCTCTTTCATTCATCATCTGCATTCAGGTAAGGGTGGAGTTCACATTCAATGACTACCACTCTAAAAGTGTGTTTTCGAAAGGACATTCAGGCTTATTTAAGGAGTTGTCATCCGCTCCTGCGTGGAAAAAAAACATTTCGAAAGAACATTCAGGCTTATTTAAGGAGTTGTCATCCGCTCCTGAGTGGAAAAAAAAACATTTCGAAAGGACATCCAGGCTTATTTAAGGAGTTGTCATCCGCTCCTGAGTGAAGATAAAGATAAAGAAATTAATCTTAAGCAAGCTTTAGTCGCTATGACTTAAGTAAAGATTAAGAACGGCCAGAGCGGTAGGGCTCAAAGCCAGAGATCAGCAACATCACTAACGAGATGTGTCTGAAATTGATATTTATACATATATACAAACTTATATACAAATATACAAACATATATACAAATGTAGTGTCATGCAAAACAGTATTAGCTGGTTCCACACATCTAATCTTCACTTCGTATTGGAGTTCGGCCTTGTTAAGGAATTCATACTTAATAACCCTTTTCATTGTTATAATTAAGCACAAGGTTAAGTTTAAGAAATAAAAATTTAATAAAAAATTGTACCTCTTTAAGTTATCTAGAATAAGAATATTAAAGTGATGAATGTAAGTGAAGTGTTATATGTAGGTCTAAATATAATCCAGATAAGTTGAAAAACTAGAAGAAGTTTTGTTTTAGAATTTGGAAGATTGTACCTCTTTAAGTTATCTAGAATAAGAATATTAAAGTGATGAATGTAAGTGAAGTGTTATATGTAGGTCTAAATATAATCCAGATAAGTTGAAAAACTAGAAGAAGTTTTGTTTTAGAATTTGGAAGATTGTACCTCTTTAAGTTATCTAGAATAAGAATATTAAAGTGATGAATGTAAGTGAAGTGTTATATGTAGGTCTAAATATAATCCAGATAAGTTGAAAAACTAGATGAAGTTTTGTTTTAGAATTTGGAAGGTTGTACCTCTTTAAGTTATCTAGAATAAGAATATTAAAGTGATGAATGTAAGTGAAGTGTTATATGTAGGTCTAAATATAATCCAGATAAGTTGAAAAACTAGATGAAGTTTTGTTTTAGAATTTGGAAGATTGTACCTCTTTAAGTTATCTAGAATAAAAATATTAAAGTGATGAATGTAAGTGAAGTGTTATATGTAGGTCTAAATATAATCCAGATAATTGAAAAACTAGATGAAGTTTTGTTTTAGAATTTGGAAGATTGTACCTCTTTAAGTTATCGAGAATAAACATATTAAAGTGATGAATGTAGGTGAAGTGTTATATGTAGGTCTAAATACAATCCAAATAAGTTGAAAAACTAGATGAAGTTTTGTTTTAGAATTTGGAAGATATGATAAGGATGAGTAAATAAAGAGTTAAGAACGAAAGAGAAAGCAATTCAATCAAAAGGAAATGGATAAGGCGTAGCTAAGGTGAAGAAAAGAAGAACTTTACGTCGGGCGCCAAATTGTCGTGAAGCGACAATAAAAAACTAAAGAACCTAACTTAACTACAACGAAACAACCAAAATAAAATAAATTATTTAAAAATTTGAAAAGTTTTACAGTTTCTTTTATAAAAAAAAGGTATGAAGGTGATGATGGGTTGTAATGAAGATAGTGATTTACAATATTATTAAAAAAAATAACAAAGATAAAGATACTGCAACGAAGTGTGCACAGGCTATGTCTATGATAGGTGCACAGCTCCTGCTCTAGGTACACGCAGAATCTGGAGAAAGCACACGCAGCGTCTGGAGAAGGTACACGCAGCGCTTGGAGTAGGCACACGCAACGCCCGGAGTAAGTACACGCAGCACTCGGAGTAGGTACACGCAACGTCTGGAGTAGGCACGCAGCGTTTGAAGTAGGTACACGCGGCGCTTGAAGTAGGCAAACACAACTTCCGGAGTAGACACACACAGCGTCCGGAATAGACACGCAGCGTCTGGAGTAGGTCCACGCAACGTCTGGAGTAGGCACGCAGCGTTTGAAGTAGGTACACGCGGCGCTTGAAGTAGGCAAACACAGCGCACTAGTAGGCGGAGGCGTAGGCGTGGCTAGGCGACGACTTAAGGAGCGGGCAGAGGCTTGCAGGATCCCGAGGCAGTGCGGAAAAGGCCTTTAGGAGATGCTTCAAGTATCAAAGCTCAAGTCAGACTCTACCATTCGCCGATTGTACGGCTTATTTTCCCTTTTTGACGGATCTGGCATAAGAACGGAAAATTATTCTCATTAAATTTGAAATTATTTAAATTAGAAGCAAATTCTTGTAAATGGCCAAGAAGAAAGGAGTATTTTGAAGTAAAAACATCAGGCCGGTAACGATATTTGAATAAAAATTGCCATGACAACCTGATAAACAACGATGTCAAAACATGTCAAATTTTGGTTTTAGGCTCGTAATACAGAAACGGCAAGATTTAAGTGAAAAATGAGATATTATTTATATAGGAAAAAAGTTTTGAGGCGAATGCAGAACATCAAAAACAGAATGGAAAAATAAATTTAAAATAGTGTAAAATGATATGTAAGTATGTATAAGCATAACACTACAACACGTGATAAAATTTCCGCGTTTCTAACTCGTCTTGGATCTTGGCCACTCGGTTCGCGACAAACGTATCCCAACGGCGGGGTGAAGAATGAACCCAGCATAAGGCGACGGTGGAGTCGGAAAAGGCAAATATTCTTTCTATGTGAACTCTATCCCTACATGCGCTGATAACTGCGGTAATAAGCTTGGTGAGTACTAATATTGCGCAAAGCTCTAAGCGCGCCAGAGAGACAACCTTACGGGGGGAGACTCTCGACTTAGAACTAAGGAGGCTAATCGAATTTCTACCGTTATTCTGGACGTGGAAATATACAACGCCCCCGTAAGCCTTCTCGCTGGCGTCTGCAAACCCAACGACCGTTATGACGCTATTTCTATCTACGTTTATAGGACGCGGTATTTTAATTTCTCTTAATAAAGGAAGTTCCTCTCTAAAGCGCTGCCACAACCGAACAATGCTGTCAGGCGGCGAGTCATCCCAGTCGCATTCCAATAACCAAAGTTGTTTAATTAAAAGCTTAGCGTATAATACCACCGGAGCTACGAAACCCATGAATGACGTCCCATAATCTAGCAACGCATGACAGTATTGTGCGCTTTGTGCATTTCTCTAGGGGCAGATTTACCTTAAGGCTAAACACGTCGGACTCTGGTAACCAACACAGACCGAGCACCTTGTGTGTATCGGAATCGTCGAATTCCTTTATCGCCGAAAGACGGTGTGATAGTGGGATTGTATCCAAAACCGGACGCGAATTACTAGTCCACTTCACAAGATCGAATTGACCCGATTTCTCCTCCACGCTATCGACCGAGTACACAAAATCATCCATATATAATCCGCTCTCAATTGCCCTCTTAGCTTTAGGATAAGAGGGACCTTCATCGTGAGCGAGCTGTCTCACCGTGCGTAACGCATGAAATGGGCTCGACTTTAAACCAAAACAAACGCGGTTAAATTCAAACACCATTAGAGGTTCCTTTGGGTTGAAACGATATAAAATGCGTTGGAATCTACGGTCGCATTCACGGACCCCTATGCAAAGAAACATTTGGCGAATATCGGCGGATAGTGCTATACTAAACAAACGAAAATTGGCTATTATGTTAAATAAACTGCCCTGTAAATTTTGCCCACTATAGAGGATATCGTTAAGCGACAGGTGAGTGCTAGTTTTAGCACTAGCGTCGAGCACTACACGTAACTTAGATGTAAGTTTGTCCGCTCTAATGACCCCGTGGTGTGGTATGAAATACGACGGTGTGTCTTCGTAGTTATTTAATTTCGAAGCCACAAGTGATATGTAACCTTCTCTTATATATTCGTTAATGACGCCGTTGTAAGCTTCCTTTAACTGGGGTGAAGCGAGCATCCTACGCTCCAAGCTGTAGAAACGTTTTTCCGCCATTTGACGCGAATCGCCGAGAGATAAAACATCTCCTTTAAAGGGTAGCGCTACACTATATCTACCGTCGCGATCACGAACGGTCGTGCGGACGTAAATTTCCTCGCATAACCTGTCATCTGAGCTAGCTATGGGTGGGACGTTCACCTCCTCCATCTCCCAAAATTTGCGGACTAACGACTCGAGCGGTTCGACAGCCATACCACAATAAGAGAATGCCGAAATACTATCTATGATGGGGGCGGAGCCAAGGATCACATAGCCCAATACGGTTTCCAGTGCGTAAGGCGCGGTATGCGAGGAGTTGCCCCTGACCTTATTGTTTAACAAAAGATGAGGGAAAAGCGATGCTCCAATGAGCATGTCTATGTTTCCAGGAACGGCGTAAGTGTCGTCCGCCAGAGTCAAATTCTAAATTCAATCATTGCCGAGGTGTCAACCGAAACGGTTGGCAACCGTTCAGTGACCCTATCTACTACTAGTGCATTTATATCAAAGTTAACATTACGATCTATCCGAGAATAAAATTTTAAATTTATATATCCCTGTGTCGCTTTACTAGTACCTCCGATGCCTTTAATTACAGGACATGAAAGTGACCTATTTATTACTAAGCCTAAGCGCTGACAACATTGTCGCGTTATAAAGCTATTTTGGGCTCCGCTGTGCAGCAGTGCACGGACGCTTTGTTCGTTTCCACGCGAATCCCTAACCAAAATACGTGCCGTACCCAGTAACACGGTTGAAGGAGGTTGTGCTCCCATATTTGCCAATGAGCACAGAGCGACATCACCAGGTCGACCGCTAGAATCGTTGACCTTAGTAGGGGCGAATTCCTTGTCCGCTTTACTTGACGCCGCTATGTTGCTATTTTCAAAATGTAATAGCGTGTGATGTTTCCTGGCGCACTTGCTACATACGGTACTCGAATTGCATTTTGCAACTAAATGCTTATCGCTTAAGCAGTTCAAACATAGGTTGTTTGTCTTCACTAATTTATAACGTTCGCTTGGTGAATATTTACGAAAAGTCGCACAATTATATAAATTACCGTGTTTATCTTTACATACTATACAAGTATGCTGGAGTGATGTTGGCGTAGCGGTTACGTAAGTTAACGACCCTGCTATTTTAGATGGTTGAGTCTGTCTACGGTCGACGCACCTTTTAATCTCCTGTTTAACGTTCGGAGAGCGCTGCATCACCTTTATTTGATCTCGCACGAACGATGCTAATGAATGAAAGGAAGGCATCTCCGAGCTACGATGCTCCATTTCAAACGCACGCACGGTGTCGGGGTCTAATTTCTTTAGTGCAACATGGAGAAACACCACGTCCATAAGATCATTAAATTTCAAATTCTTAAGTGCAGCCACCGATGCCACAAATTTATCTAGAAACTGCTCTAAGCCGTTGATGTTCGCGGATGATATAGGTTTAAGATCGAATATCTGGTTCAAATATTCGGAAGCTAACATTCTCCTATCTTCATATTTAGTTTTAAGCGTTTCGAATATTAATAAGTAATTGTTTGCTGTAGGTGTAAAACCAGAGCAGATCGACTGTGCCCTGCCACTAAGTTTACTAATTAAGTAGTATAATTTTTCAGCGTCCGATAACGATGGGTTATTGTGTATATTGTTTTGAAAACTACTGAAGAAGAAGGGCCACGTCTTAATATCACCATTGAATACCGGAATATCTATTGGCGGCAACCTAATTGAGTCACTTGGACGTACCTGTGTTTCCGGCTTTGCTTCGTTTTGAGATTGTAGGGATTTCGCAGTTCTTTTCACGCGACACAACATATCTTCGAATGCCAGCAGCGGTTGGTAGTTCACTATGTATTTCGGGTCGATTTGTAATTCCAAATGATTAATTTGGTCTAATATTCTTTCGTAATCTATTCGCAAAGAATCTACCGTTTCGATTTCATTCAAAAAGGTTTCACTGCTTCTATATTAATGTTCTTTATATAATCACTTATATTCTGCATACGCGAAAAGAGTATGTCCCTCTTGGCATAAAGCGTTTTAATTTTGATTTCACTTCCACTAACTGCCATTTTAAATTATTATAATAAAGTAATATTAATCACAATTAATCTCACAACGCACAAACAATGAAGGATGGACACTCGGTATGCCGTATTACGTAATTAAATCGAACACCTGCGCAGCGAGTCGAGGTGACGCGTCGTTTGCTAAACTCAATAATTTTATCAAGATTGTGGGGTAAGCGTATAAAACGGTTCCTATTACACTGTTTCAATTATTTAATAAGCTTTAAATTTAACAAAATACGAGCGCTATAAAACGAATAATTCAGTTTGCGAGTACCTAATCAAATTTTAAATTAAAACGGACACTATTTAAGTCTATTCCATAAATTAGAGTGCATTATCTAATTAATTAATTCAACAATTCGACCAAATCCTGCCGAAGTGACCATAAAATGGTGGAGCCACGTGTCTAACGCTGCCGAAAATCTAGTTCCCCGGTCGAACCTTAAACCTATTACGCGAGATATTAACTAAAGTGGACTGTATATGCGAATGCTTCTACGCTTACGTAAAAGCGACTACTATAGCATGCGGTACAATGCACTCGCTCTTCCCTAAACTAAACTATTATTGTGCCAAATCGATGAAAAGGAATCCTGCCTGATTAGGAGAACACAGAATTGGAGCGGGTTAAAACAATTATGTTAATCAGGCAGTAAATTAAGGAATATTGACTCACCGGGGTTTCTTCTATCCTGTTGAGCACTATAGCTGCAACTTCTGGAACTTCTTCTAGAACACTCCGGGGAGAGGCGGTGCGCGACTATATCTCACACGAGGTGAGGCGGGTTTCCTGGAGCTCGATTGCTTCCAGGGTAAAGCGGTTTCTACTAGCGGTGTGGTTTCAACGACGACTGCAGCGGGAAGAGAGTCGCGCAACGGTCGCGCGTGTCTTATATATCCTCGGTTCCGATGATTACGTGACATTCTAGAATCATCTTCTTGCCCCTCCCACCCCACCACCCCGATGTGTCGATAGGAGGGTATGAATGATATCGTTTTCGGAAAGGAAAATAAGCGATTTGGCACCTACCGTCCAATATAAAATAAATGCGAATGGGTTTCCGCGCAACCAGTATCTATTACGTGGCATACAGTCTGCTACTAAAGAAACTCGCCATTTATTTTCCCAGTACATTCTAATGTAAGGGTAATTTATGCACGACATCATCATAGTGATTCCAATAAATGTTTTACATTCCTTTTCATTAAAATATAGGGTTTTTCCAGTTCGGAATAAATAGTTTTGATTAGTTTTACTCGTGATCAAAGCAATGAGGTCGTCATCAATGTACTGACTGAAATACTGTGAAGAATCATAATCGGTAGTATCTATCGGCAGGTATGATGGGGCAGAAAGTTGCTGAGGCGTAGGGGCAAACTCTTTAGTGTTCCATTCACGATCAAGGGATTCATTAGGTGCAACGGAATTATTTTCCTGTCTTACCCGACTGCGTCCTAGGCTTCTACATCCGCGACCTCTTCTTCCGCGAGAGCTAATATTTCTTCCCCGACTACAACTAAGTGACCCACGTGGACGACGTGTTCTGCTACGACTTGGAGCAGGAGAATCATATGGTATTACCTCGTTGTTATCTTCATCAACCGAGACTTCATCTTCACAGGAAGAACTTGAAGAACTGAATGATTCCTCTCGTTCATTATTAGGGCTGTACTTATCATCCGTCCCATTATCTTCAAAAGGATCCTCTTCCGAGTTTGACTCATATTCTGAGTCATTGAGACTCTGAAGAATGTCATTTTCAGTATGATCTAAAAGTAGAAACAAAAATATTCAATTATAAACAGAGACCGAACGTTTGATACTGCAAACCAATGTGCAAAAAATTGCACAAAATAATTGATGACTTTGTAAATCAGCTACATCGAACACTGTCACGAAAATTATTAATAATGTGTACTATTTATACCTTTAAGTTTATAATAACATCAACAGTTACGTGGGATAAGTATTGATTAAATTAGTATTTTCAGATTAAACTTACTTTTAGCACGAGGCAGCGGCATGTTTCCACGTTCGTCGCAGCTGGCTTTGACATGACACCTTTTTTTTGGTTGGCGGCATTGATAACATAGACAATATAGACCAATCAAGTAATTTTGACATGTGAAACTAGTCGCGGGAAGATTTGAAAAAAATTAGAAGAGCTTAAAGAATATGTACAAAAAATTGTACAGTGGGCGGTCAGTACTATAAATTTTATTACAAAGCTGGGTCTGATAAAGGTATTTTATTTTGTCTTTTATTTTGTACGATGGGTCTTAGGAGGTTAACAAATAAGTGAAATAAATCGATCTGGACCGTTATATTTGTATTCTTGAGAACTTTTAAACCTTTTGGCTCTACCAAATATTTTACCAGGAAGCATGTCAACAGATTGAGATAGTAATAGCAATTATCACTCTAGTGAATAGTGCAAGATTGTCACAGAAAATGTAAAGCATTTTCAGGTTTTTCGTATAAAAATACTAATAATACTAATTATTTAGATGGAAGTAACTTTTTTATTTAGAATAAGGGTGTAATATAAGGGTGCATGCATTAGGCATCGCAGAACTCCCATAGGGGCCAAAGTACGGTCAGTCGATCATAGTCAGAATAGGTACTTCACCTAAGTAACATAATTAACATTTCGCAATGTATTTTTTTACTTTCTATTGACATCCCTTAATAACCACGGAAAGTCCGCAGTGACTTAGGAAGCGGAAAAGATGAAAAGAAATATGGACACCAACGCGCAGCGATAAAGTTTTATTTGGCTTGCATGCGCGATTTATGTGATTAATAATAATTATGTGGGTTATTAAACATCGGCCAGCAGTCGACATCAAAGGAGTGCAACTTCTGTACGTAGTACTATTATTTATTCCGTGGTAGAGCCACGCTGCAGATATATTATAGTTGTAGCACAAATGGGTCGGCTCGACCGGGAAAGGACCACGCTCTCACAGAATACCAGCGTGAAATAGCACTTTAATACTGCTGTTTCGTATGGTGAGTGTAGCGATCCGAAAACCCTTTTTTACTGGTTACGAGGCATTCCGTCTTAGTCCTCGGGGGTGACAACGCACCTGCGTTTTGATTCTTAATCGAGGATAAATGTAGATGCCTATGGGCCACAGCATCCACTCACCACCAGGCGGACTGTGAAGTCGACTTTCTAATTTCTTGCATTTTAATTGGCCAGTTGATATCAGGCCTTCGAACAAAACGGTTGTGTATTTTGCGTGTTACTCGTTCAACATTAAATTTTGAAAATGAATACTTCACCTATTCGAAAGAATAAAAGTGGATCAATAATCCATAGCAGAGAGAGACGCGTAATTTACAATGTTTATCCTATACCTTTAAACGAGCAATTCTTGTATATATATATATATATATATATATATATATATATATATATATATATATATATATATATATATATATAATCGGGATCTCGGAAACGGCTCCAACGATTTTCATAAAATTTAGTGTCCGGGGAGTTTCAGGGGCAATAAATCGATCTTGCTAGGATTTATTTTTAGAAAATGTCTTTGTCCGTGTTTTTAGGCAATGAAAAACTGCTACAATATCGTTAAAATAACAAGGTAAATTTTGACAGTTTGTTCAAGGTTACAATTAGCTTAATTGGTATATTGGGCGGTCACAAAATCGTAATACCATGGTTCGAACCCAGACCGGACCGACCGACTTTTTTAAATTTTTTTTCAAGTTCCTTTCTTTTTTCAGAAAATCTGTTTTTTTCGAGCCCTTTTTTAGTATTTTTTAAAAACACGAAAATTGAAATTAAACTAATTGCACTCATGATTTTTTATTCAAATAACCAGTTCAGTTTTTTCTATTATGTCGCTAAGATCAAAAAATGTTATTCGTATTTCATCAGTATGTAATTTGTATCTAAATATAATTTCCAAAACACACGAATTAAAAAAAAAACCGAGCGAAAAATACCGAGCAAAGCTCGGTCAACCGGGTACTAAGTACTTTATAAACTGTGTGATTTAAATGTATTATAATTCTTCGCCTACCGCCTTACCGTTGCACTTAATCCAATTGAATTGGTTTGGGCCCAAATAAAATATTATGTTGGTGCCAATAACTCCACGTTCAAATTAGTGACATAAAAAAATTATTAGATGACGCAATAGCATTAATAGACGCTAATCGTTGGAAGAAGTGCTGCGACCACGTGATACGCGAAGAAAATACCATGTGGAATTTGGATGACATCATGGAACTTGCAGAACAAAATTCTTTCATAATTAATGTAACTGGAGAATCTAGCGATAATGATTAGTGATTTAAGTAATTTTAAGAAAATTTGTTTCCATTAAACTTAATTAAATGTTTGAAAAAAAAAAGAATTTTTACTCTGCTGTGAATACACCTTTACCCTGTAGTTGCACTGACGACTCACTATTTTCTTAGCGCGAACGGACTATAGTGTTTAATATATTTAATTGTAGGTAAAAATAGTTGTAAAACTTTTAATGTATTTTAAAAATTATAATTTGATAAATTATAATAGCAAAACGTCGTTCCTAATATAACTGTTGCGTGGATGGATACTAAATGAAATGACCAGCAAAAGAATTCATCATTCTTTAAGTTACCGAAGAATTTTAGAAGGAAGTTATGAAAAGGTGAATTTATTTAATTTTTTTGTTGGATATGTACTTACAGCAAAAAAGAATTAAGTAATAATTTGGTCTACAGAAGAAATACCTAAGTTAGTTAAAATTTACTTCACTATCCAAGTATTTACTTACATACCTATAATTGTCTTTTGTAATTTAAATATTTTAAGTTATAATAACACAAAATACTGAAATTAAAACTTTGTGTACTAACAAGATTTTTAACTAAGTAGAATAAATCACATTTCTGTTAGGAATAGTATTTCAGATTTATTTGTTGTTTACACTATCTACCTATGTCTTCCAAACCAAGCGTTGCGATTCCCGACGAATGACCTTGCAATTTGCATGCATTAGGCATCGCAGAATTCCCATAGGGGCGAAAGTATGGTCAGTCGATCATAGTCAGAATAGGTACTTCACCTAAGCAACATAATTAACATTTCGCAATGTATTTTTTTACTTTCTATTGACATCCCTTAATAACCACGGAAAGTCCGCAGTGACTTAGGAAGCGGAAAGGACGAAAAGTAATATGGACACCAACGCGCAGCGATAAAGTTTTATTTGCATTACGGGTATACGTAGGCTCGAGTCCGTAACCAACATAGATTAGTAATGATTAGTAACCAAGCTCCGATTGAAGTAGTTTGCTACATATTTATTTATCTATGGATTGAAGTATTTGACAACGGCTTATTAAAAATTACATTACGTATATATATATATATATATATATATATATATAGACTATTTAATGATCGCACGAGTTGAATCGCGACGAGTGACGTGTTCGCCCGCGCCGTCTAACGCATTTCCGAGTCGCGCCACAAAGCGCCTTTGTATTTACCGACTGCGAGCGCTTCGGATGCATTATCAGGCGATCGCCCGAATCGTCTCGATCTCGAACCACTACCTCAATGATTTCTAAAGGAAGGATAGACCCATCTAAATATTTTACTCATAACTTTTTCGTACAAGAAAAAGTAGCGCATCTGTCAATACAAACGTCATATCAAAACACGGCATAACCAGGGTCGGATTTCGTAGTATAATTGTTATCATAATTGTACCATTATTTCATAGTTTGTAGTACATAGTGTCGTAATAATACTAAGCGAAAATACCATAATTTTACCTAAAGGTCGACTTTTATTATTATTGGGTCCTTTTATATTTTAATACTAACTATACGACATCGAGAATTTCTGTATTGTACATGAGTACCGCGTTTTTTGAATAAAATTTGCATTAGCTCCCTTTCTGGTCAATCGATTCTCGATCGATGCATTTATGTTGCATCCTTGATACATATTAATGAGGGGCTACCACGATGAAAAACTCTATGCTTCAGAAGCAATCGGTTTGAAAAATGAAAACAGAATTTCAAAATATTTTATGAATCAGATATTCAGTTTCAATTAAGCAGATATGGTTTCTTTTGTACCCTTTTCGTTTACCCTTATTGCATATAAAATATATTAGGTACCAATATTCAAAATTTAACTTACACTAAGTTCTTTAGACAAAAATTAAACAGAAATAAAAATAAAACCGAAACGTATAGATAAACTAGACGCATGACGCTAAAATCCCGGCACATGGGAAAAAAGAACATGAAACGGCAAACGTGATATAATTTTTTTTTAAATAGTATAATTTTATTTTCCATATACAATATTTTTGAGGGTTTGAATCCAACCCTGGCCTAATCTTGGTAACGTAACTAAACTTACTGTAAAATAAAACTTTAAAAATGCGTTTATATAATAATTTAATATATAATAATTAATATAAGGTTATTTAACGATGATACGATATCCCATGTTTTTTTAAAATCTTTGTATCGTAATTTTTGCATTATTTTACCACGCAACTAGACATATTTGTGACAGGAAAATCTGTCCTGCGCGCGCACCTCTGTCGACCGATTCGCGTTGGCCCTAAACTGTAATTTTACGGCCAACGTACTGGACCGTTTTAGTTGTTCGGTCGGTCTGGTCCTTACGCTAGTAATATATAAATCAATGCACTACCTTCACACGACACGTGGGGGTGACCTAGTGCGGCGCGATTTATGATATGAGAAGCCCATAGAGCAACAAGGACCACCGCTCTGATCTACTTACTGTTTGTCCGTATTGCTCTCTGGAGAGTTGCCATAAGTATGTTCCAGTACGTAGACAGAGAAACCTATAGACCAATGATTAACGTGGCCTCGAGTGAGAAAGGACGATAACATAGTTTTAGGTTATACAATAATCTTTATGAATTTTAAACATATTTAGTTAAAAAATTTAATAGTTCTAAGAACTTAACTGAACAAGATTCATCAATCTTAAGCTCACAAAACACTTTTTTCTCACTAAAATCAACTTGTAAACTCCTTAGTTCGCTACGAACTGTCAAAGTTGTTTGGCAAAGTGTAGTTTGCTAAACAAAAAAACCGGCACGGAGAAAGGGACAAACAATCACACCGCCCTGTCTCATTTTTATGCAAGACGTATGCATAAATCTATCTTTTTCGTGTGCGAATGCGAAAGAAGGCGTCAATTTGTCTATAGGTTTCTCTGTTTACGTTCCAGTATGTACGCAAAAAGTATATAAGTCACTATACAAGGAGTATATAATCACTACTTTTTTTTTTGCGATTAATATTTGCAAATGAATAATGACAGTGTCAAATGGTATCATATTTGCAAGCATATTTGCATTATTAGAATTTTTTGATAGTATTTTCGCTGAACTTATGAATATCTGTCTCTTCTCTGAAAATGACGATCACGTATCAAAATCATCCTTTTGTTTTATGGGCTGCATGCTTTTTATGGCTTATTTCTATGTTTTCCATAACCTGGTCTCTACTTTTATTCTTCTGTAAGTGGCTGTTGTTTGTTCGTACTTCGTAATATAAAATATAGTGTATTTTAAAATAATATATGATTTCAGTTGTCGGTGATATACTGCTATTGACTGGAACTGATTTAGTTAATGCATTTCTACTACTTTCTGGCATAATAATGCTACCTACAAATGTTCATATTCTATATTCTATTGCTAAAGGAACACGGATCGAGTATGACTATAATTCATTTTTCGTTGTTAAATTGCCTTTGCTAATAATAATTTTGTTTTATGATATATGCAAATGCAACAATATGTCTTATTAAGCTTTTCCATACAGGATGTCCTCTTAGTAGTCTGTGCTATGCATACGGGTTTCCTAAAACTTACTAGTTAACATAAAAATCCATTAATATTTGTGACACATCGAAAGTTACCTTTCGGACACAGAATAAGACACTCAATTATACGTGGGCAACATAAGTTTTAACCTCGGTACTGAAAAACAATAAAATTAATAATTTTAATTTTAAGTAGTGTATTTAGTATTTTAGTATATTTAGTGTATGCTCAGATTAAAAAAAAAACAGAAGGCAGATGGAGCGCGACGGAACATGCGAGTGCGGAAAGCAAAGCAATACAAACTCGCGTTGTACGAAAGGAAGCGTCGAATTGTTAATACGTGATTACGCCGTATTGAGTATTATAGTTTATAATTGTTTTCAAAGAAGAAAAAGTCACAGAACTATCAGTTTTTTTTAGTTATGTAACCAATTTTGATAAATCTTTTAGTGACTATCAGATCAACATTCAATCAAGCGCGAGACGTTACCTATATCAAAATTTGTTTACTAGTGTCTCAGATATACATTACGTCAAATTTACTGAATCCATTTTGATTATACTTGCACTGTGACCTATTCCTGATAATATCAGATTGTACCTACTTAAAATTATCAAACAATTTAATATTTACGATGTTTTTGAGCCAAAACTGTAAAGGGTGCAGTATTCACATCATACTACACATTAAAAACCTTGTAAACTTAATTAAAACATTTACGCTTATGCTTTTTTCAGTCCCAAAAGTAAGGTAATGTGCTGTCCTCTATGGTCATGTATACTATGGATTATCATTATCGACATTATTGGCATTATTTTGTGTGTAAGGAGAATACATTCCTGTCAAGAGACGACGTTTAGATTTATTAAACACAGCATGAAATATTATAGAAGCATCCCAAAATATAAACATTTTATTGATAATTTACAATGGTCGCTACATTGTTGTGGGGTAAATACTACGTTTAGTTTTTTTAAACAAAGTTTTTTATTAAAAATAATATAGCATAACTGTGACACCACTTACAATCAGGAGCACACAGTCCACCTGCTTGTAAGTGGATGCTGTGGCCCATAGACATTTATCTTCGATTATTACTGTGGACTAAGATGGATATATAATGCCTCTTTTCCAGTAAAAAGGGTCTCCGGTTCTCTATACTCACCATACGAAACACAGCAGTATTAACCTGTTATTTTACGCTTTCTGTAAGAGCGTGGTCCCTGCCCCGTCGAGCCGACCTATTCGTGCCACAACCACAATATTGCTACCACGTAAAATTTATACTTAAAAACTAAATTAATAGTAATACCTTGATATTAAGCCTATATAGGAAGGGGCGGATGAAATGAAATGAGAATGTTACGATGGATGTGTGGTGTGACAAGGATGGATAAGATAAGGAATGAGTATATAAGAGGAAGCCTGAAAGTAGCGCCAGTGGTAGAAAAGGTGAGAGGAAGCAGATTGGCATGGTTTGGGCATGTGATGCGGAGGAATGAAAGTCATGTCACAATACGAGTGTTGAATATGAATGTGGAGGGACACACGGGCAGAGGAAGGCCGAATAAAAGATGGATCGATTGTGTGAAGAGTGATATGAGAATGAAAGGAGTAAGTATGGAAATGACGGCTGATAGAGAGGAATGGAACAAGAAGGTTTACTGCGCCGACCCCAGATAATGGGAAATGGTTTAGAGAATGAATGATAGGAAGGGGCGGGAGGGGACCGGGTACCATAACCCGTCAATTCTCCCTGTCTAGTCATAGGACACTAAGTAGGAATTCTTCTGGCGCTTTGCCGACTGCTATCGCGAAACGCTCGCTTCGCTCGCTCGGTTCGCGCGTTATGGTCACAAGTAACCTAAAGCTCCTCCTAACTTACTTCGTCGTCGGTTCTAATGTTTACAATTACAAAGAGCGGATTTAATGTCTTTAGTCGTTATCTTCTAATATATCTTGGTATCGATACATGAAAATCACTTCTTTAAAAAATCATCCATTTATTCATTACAGCCTATAAAAAAAGTTTACGCGATAAAATCCGTAAAAACTAGTTTTATTTAAAGCCCATCAAAAGTCCACAGCTGAACGTAGATTATCGCTATATATTGCGTAATAGAGGGGACATGTTTGGCAATTCGACGGGTTCTCTTATTTCTTCATCATCATCATCAACATTATCATCATTTATCATTAAAGCCAATTATAAGTCCATTTTAATAAAGCACGGTCCTAAGCCACCTGCATCCATCGACTTCCTGCAATTCTTACCAGGTGATCACTCCATCTAGTTGGGGACCGCTCTATACTTCGCTTGGCGGTACGAGGCTGGCACTCGAGACCCTTTCTTATTTGTTGAAATGCATCAAAAACTTAAAAACTCCATATTTCCTTGCAAAATAAACCTCTAGGATGTGCATCAGGGTATTATTGTACATTGAATAAGATCAAAATGACTAACGAAGTCGTTGCAGGATACTAAAACCAATCCATATACGTACTAATATTGTAAATGCGAAAGTGTGTTTGTTTGTTTGTCCTTTTTTCACGTCGCAATAGAGCGTCGGCATGGCATGAATTTTGGTATGGGGTTAGTTCGGCGGCTGTAGAGTGACATAGGCTACTTTTTCCGCGGAAGAAAGTAGCATATGTCACTCTACAGGCTCATTCCCGTGGGAAAATAGAATATGATGCAAAAGTTTGTCCTTCTTTCACGTCGCAACAGAGCGTCGGCATGGCATGAATTTTGGTATGGGGATAGTTCGGTGGCTGTAGAGTGACATAGGCTACTTTTTTCCGCGGAAAAACATCTCATTCCCGTCATCCGGAAAATCGAATATGTTGCAAAATTAAATTCAGCTAGGTGGCGCAACCGTGATTCTACAAGACGGACGACGGTACGATGGACGAACACAGAAGGTCAGAATATCTGGATTATTATGTCTTTTTACCAAAATTAAGATAAAAAATGTATGTATCTGTACTTTTCCACACAGGACCGGGAAGAGAGCGATATAAAACATAAAATTCACCAGCTGCTTTTCTTCAAACGTTTTGGTGCATTGTAATTCACAGAATAGGCGATAACCTCGCAGACGATATTAAGTAATCCGTTGATGCTCTGCCTACGCCGCAAGGGTTACAGGCGTGATTATAAGTGTGGACCAGAAATAATATCACCACCTGTCACGCTTTTACCCTTAACTATTACTTAACTGTGGTGGAAACAGTTCTTAGTAAGCCTTATTAATAAGCCTTAGTAATATTTATTGAACGGAAATGAATACAGTTCTTATATGTGGTTATGAATGAATCGGTATTACAATAAGAAAAATTGTGCAAAATTATAAGAAAAATATTTTTTGAGAGTTCTTATTAACTAACGTATACATAGTTTAAATTGATTCCGCTAGATGTCGTTACTAGGTTTTTAAAACGCGGTAACGAAATGTTTCCTGACATGTACTTAACTCCCGCCGTTGAGCCGCGCGTCAACTTATGGTGCATACGGTACCTATATGCTTAAATTGTTTCTATTTCTTAGCTTATTCGACTAGCTGTTTTCAATTTTGGTTGTTTGTTATTTGCTTTGTGATTTGGTTAAGGTTGAATGGATTTATATTGGCTTTCATTTTCGGATTTGTGTATTTTCTTGGATCGGTTTTGTTGATTTGGTTGGTATTCCTTTATACATATTTAGACTCTGGCTTTGATTTTGGATTTTGTTTATTTAGAATCGTGAATTGGTTTTCATTGTTTTAGGTTGTTTAAACAATATTTCAAAGGAATATTAATAGTATAGATAGTGTATACGGTACCTATACACTTATCTTTTTTCGTTTGTTATATTTATATTGACTACTGCTTTCGATTTCGGTTTTCTGCGATTTGTTTTGTGATTTGGTTCAAGTTGATTCGATTTTTTTTGGCTATCGTTTTCGGATTCGTGTTGTGTCTTGAATTGGTTTTGATGTTTTGAATTTAAAAAATACTTATTCCTTTTAGATAATTTGGATTTGCTTTAAAAATATTTAAAAGGAAATTTAATTCCTTTTAGGTATTTTAATGTTTTTTTTTATAAATAGGTTTTTTGTTACTTCATAATACCTCGCAAACGTAAGTCCAGCCTTTCAAGAGTATCTTCTCAAAGACAAGCGAAAAGATTAGCTCGATCGCTATAATCTTTAGAAGATACTGAACTGAGAAAGCAAGAACAAGCAGAGCGTCAAGCTACTTTAAGAGCTTCTGAAACACCTTCTCGAAGTCAGCAAAGGCGTCTTGAACAGACAGAGCGTCAGACTGCTTTAAGAGCTACTGAAACACTTGATCAAAGTCAGCAAAGGCGTCTTGAACAGGCAGAGCGTCAATCTACTTTAAGAGCTACTGAAACACCTGCTCAAAGTCAGCAAAGGCTATTCGAACAAGCGGAACGTCAGGCCGCCTTAAGAGTCTCGGAAACACCTGATGAAACTCAACACAGACTCATTGAGCAAGCTGAACGTCAATCTACTATAAAGGCATCTGAAACACCAGAACAGACACAGTCGCGAAGAGACGCAAATGCACAGCTCCAAGCTGAACGTCGACAAAATTTTCAAAGAAACAATTGGTCGGTTTTTAATGACGCAGCATTTAATTATGATCCGTTGATTGATTATAAAAATCACAGGTTAGTTGTTATCGGATTGATGGACAAGGCGTGTCGATTTTGCAGCGCTTTAAAATGGAAAGATGAGACCGCAGGCATGTGCTGTGCCAATGGCAAAGTGTCTCTTCCGTTACTTGGGGAACCAGAAGAACCTTTGAAAACTCTCTTTTTATATGATGCTAATGAGTCACGGCGCTTTTTAAACAGGAATCGGAATTATAACTCATGCTTTCAAATGACATCCTTCGGAGTTGACCGGGAAATAATAATGCCGGGATTTTCGCCTACATTTACGGTGCAGGGGCAAATTTATCATAGAATAGGTTCACTTTTTCCAGCTGTAAACGAATAGCATAAATTTTTACAAGTATATTTTATGGGTGACGAAGAAATTGAGGTAGACCGTCGCTGCCAATTTATCCAGGGAATTGAGAGAGACACGGTGTTCAAAATTCAAAGATTCTTGCATGAACGTAACATTTTAGTCAAAATATTTAAAACTGCTTTGGAAAACCCACCTGAAGAGGATTATAAAATCGTCTTTCACGCAGATCGGACCCCTCGAGGGGAGCATGAAAAGCTCTACAATGCACCTTTGGTAAACGAAATAGCAGCCGTAATTAGTGGTGATCAATTTTCTTCACGAGACATTGTCTTGCGAGCACGTGATGATACGTTGAAACGGGTAGCCGATACACACAAGTTTTATGACGCTCTGCAATACCCATTGATTTATTGCAAAGGACAAGAGGGTTATCATTTTCAAATTCCACTCATTAACCCGGTCACAAAGGAGCCTACTCCGAAAAAGTATCATGTATGGATTTTTATGCGTATCATATGATGTTGCGAGAAAATGATTTTAACCTCTTAGCCCGGTGTAGACAATTATTTCATCGATTTTTGGTAGACATGTATGTGAAGGTAGAAAGTGAACGTCTCTGTTATATATCTTTAAATAAAAAAAGCTGCGCGTTGAGAATTATATACATTTACAGGTTGCAGTTTCTAGCGACGCCAATGTGAACCCCAGAGATTTAGGTAAAATGGTAATTCTGCCCTCATCATTCGTTAACAGTCCCCGATACCTACATGAGTACACACAAGACGCATTGGCCTATGTACGAACTTACGGAAGACCTGATCTTTTTGTTACTTTTACTTGCAATCCCACATGCCGGGCCAAAAAAGTACTGACAGACACGATTTAGTTGCTATTTAGATTAAAAGTACAAAAATTAATGTATGTAATTAACAAAGGGAAAATTTTCGGAGAGGTGCAGTGCTTCATGTATTCAATTGAATGGCAAAAAAGAGGATTACCGCATGCCAACATTCTAATATGGCTTAAAAAGAAGTTGCGGCCCAGCCAAATAGACGACATAATGAGCGCCGAGATTCCGAATCCTGAGCAAGATAAAGAATTGTATGATACCATCGTCCGAAATATGATTCATGGTCCATGTGGAACACAAAATTCAATATCACCATGTATGAAAGAAGGAAAATGTACAAAGAAATTCCCTAAACAGCTATTAAAAGAAACAGTACACAATAGCAATTGCTACCCTTTATACAGACGCAGAGCTCCCGAAGATGGTGGCAGGAAAGTTACAATCAAATATCGCTTTGGTGCGTTCGAAACCTTAGATAACAGCTGGATTGTCCCGTATTCGCCCATTCTATGTAAAATGTTTAATGACCACATTAATGGAAATAAAGGAAGCGACCAAGCAATATTTAATCTCAGGAGTGAAGGTGAGGCAAATCCCGTTAATGGAGTACAGACCTTTCAATCAGGGCGTTATGTCAGCAGTAACGAGGCAGCGTGGCGTCTCCTTGGCTTCCCTTTACACGAAAGGCACCCAACAGTTACTCACCTTGCTGTGCACTTAGAAAATGGAGAGCGTGTATATTTCACCGAAAGAAATTTCCAAGAAAGAAATGCATCACCGCCAAAAACTACACTAACAGCCTTCTTTCAACTTTGTCAAACCGACCCCTTTGCAAAAACGTTGTTATATCCTGAAGTCCCCCGCTATTATACTTGGAACACATCTAGGAAGGATTGGAAACGCCGTATTCAAGGCGCGCGTGTTGCAAATTGGCCCGGTGTAAAGTCATCTGATGCCCTTGGTCGTGTAACTAATTTTGAATGTTTCTGTTTACGATTGCTGCTGCACCATGTTCGGGGTCCTACAAGATATAAAGACCTTAAAACTGTCAATGGTCAGGAATGCGCAACTTATAGAGAAGCATGTGAAGCTCTGCATCTTTTAGAAAACGATAATCCAATGATGAAACCATGGAGGAAGCTGTGCAGTGCCAGTAACCAGCCAAAATTAGGGATCTTTATGCAACTCTCATATCATCTTGCGGGCTATCTAATGCACATTAATTGTGGGACAAATATAAAGAGTACATGGCGGAAGATATTTTGCGAAGGTTACAGCAGACATACGCGAACATGACATACAATGAACACATTTAAAATGAAGCACTTGGAAAAATTGAAGATAAAGTAATGGCAATGGTAGGCAAAAAATTAAGCGACTTTGGAATGATAAGCCCTCAGCGAACAACCGAAAATGAACTAAGTGGTGAAATTATGCGTACGATATACCAGATTTGTACCCCGCTTGCTTCCCGAACAAAAACGAGTTTTTAACAAAGTATTAGGACAAATTGAATCTGGAAATGGTGCACTTTTCTTTTTAGATGCCCCTGGAGGAACTGGGAAGACATTTTTGTTAAATTTATTATTAGCGCAAGTACGGAAAGATAAAAACATTGCTGTGGCCGTAGCTTCCTCCGGTATAGCCGCCACGCTGCTAAGCGGGGGCCGCACTGCACATTCTGTTTTAAAACTCCCTCTAAATCTAGCCCAGGAAGAATCGCCGATCTGCAACTTTAGCAAAAATAGTGCACGAGGTATAATGCGACGAATACGACAATGCAAACTTTTAGTGTGGGACGAAAGTACAATGTCGCATAAAAAATCTGTAGAAGCACTAAATCGAACGCTCCAGTTACTCCAATACCAACCGGCTCCAATACCGATGTAATGAGAGGAATGGTGGTTTTACTGGCTGGTGACCTTCGGAACACTTTACCTGTCAGTCAAAAGGGCACACCTGCAGATGAAATTAAAGCATGCCTCAAGTCGTCTATTTTATGGAACTAGGTGACAAAAAACAGTTTAACTACGAATATGAGAGTGCATTTTTATAATGATATCAATGCTGGAAACTATGCTGACACACTATTAAAAATTGGCGATGGGCGGTTGGAAGCGGATGCTGAGGGCTGTAGCAGTAGCAGGAGATTTTTTTTATTTTATAGGATCGGGTGACAAACGAGCACACAGTCTACCTGATGGTAAGTAGTTGCTGTGGCCCATAGACATCTACATCCATCCTCGATTAAGAATCAAAACGCAGATGCGTTGTCACCCGTGAGGACTAAGATGGAACGCCTCGTTTCCAGTAAAAAAGGGTCTCCGGTTCTCTACACTCACCATACGAAACACAGCAGCATTAAGCTGCTATTTGACGCTGGTATTCTGTGAGAGCGTGGTCCTTCCCCGGTCGAGCCGACCCATTCGTGCTACAACTATACAATTAATATAGCTGCAGCATGGCTCTACCACTATAAAAATATGTGATATGAATTAGGTTAGGAGAAATAACAGAGTATTCGTCAGTAGACACAGTTATGGACACAGAACAGAGCACTTCATATCCCGTAGAGTTTCTAAATTCTCTCGAGTTGTCAGGTGTGCCCTCACATAAGCTTCAATTAAAATTAGGCGTCCCAGTCATGCTAATGCGAAATTTAGATGCTCCTCGGTTATGGAACGGGACAAGGCTGCGTGTGACACATCTTGGACGGAACAATCGGTGCTACAATTTTGACAGGCGTAGGAAAAGGTGAAAATGTTATTATATCACGGATCCCTATCATTCCCACAGATCTTCCTTTTCAATTCAAAAGCGCAAGGGCAAACGTTTCAGGTAGCTGGGGTCAACTTAGAAAAACCGTGCTTCTCTCATGGTCAGCTGTATGTAGCATGTTCGCGTGTGTCAAATGCCCAGAATCTCCACATTCTTTCCCCGAATGGAAAAACATATAACATTGTGTACAGTAGCGTCTTAAAATATTGTTCAGTTAGGTTTTTTTTCAAAATTCTCACAATCAATTAATCAAAATTCCCACAGACAGAAGAACCCTTTCAATTCAAAATTTCCTATTTAGCTTAGTTTCTTTTCAATTCCAAATGCTGCACCTATGACGGACCTATTAAGCTCAGTTTCCTTTCAACTCAAAAGGCTGCATCTTTGACGGATCTTTTATTTGGCTCAGTTTCATTTCAATTCAGAAAACTGCATCTCTGACGAATCAATTTAGCTCAGTTTCTTTTCAAAAGTCTGCATCCCTGACGGATAATTATTCTCAGTTTCCTATAATTAAAAAATATCCCATTTCTATTTGGAATAAACAGGCTATTTTCATGCTTTCCTGTACGCTGCGTTTCAAAACATTTCAATAGGCTGACGAATCAATTTTGCTCAGTTTCCTTTTAATGGCTGTATCTCCGACAAATCTATAAAACTCAGTTTTCTTTCAATTCAAAAAGGATAGTTCATTTCCCAGTGACCACGCGGGCGAAGCCGCGGGTAACAGCTAGTCCTAGAATAATAAACAAGTAGTTATTTAAGGAGGAAGTGTTTACAATCTTTTCGATGCACGGTTAGCCAGGTTTTTAGATTATAATTCAGTTATAATGAACATATTTTGCTTTTCGACATTTCCATAAAGCTCCACAGCCGTGCGTTTCTTCACGAATTTTCTGTCACGCACGATCACATTGTGCCAGCGGCTTTCTGGACCGTAATGATTTAGGGACTACTTACTTCTTCCTTAAAGTATGGCAACGCTCCATAAATTTCCTCGGAAGTATACGGACGGTGGTCACTTACCATGAGGTAAGCCGCATGCCCGTTTGCCGCCTCTTCTATATAAATATGTGATATGAATTAGGTAATAAAAAGAAATTCCTTGATTGCATCATTCCTTACGGTCAGATGGGTTTATATTCTTTTTTTATGAAATAATGAGAATACTCTAAAATGTACTATAGAATAGGACACGATAATAAATGATTTTCTACAGCGAAAACGTTATATTTATCGGGGAAGCGTATTAATATATTTAATGGGTTGTGTATATAGAGGTTCAAAGAAATATATGTCTCTGGCATATTGTAACATGATGGCAGTAAATTCATCCAAAACCACCAGATCCAATTGTCTCCGAGCAGTGATGGGTAGCAGCAACACCAGTATGGTCTACAGTCTGAGCTGCTGGTGCATTCTTAGAAAGGACTATATCCAGCAGAGCAATTAAAAAGGTTGTTGGCAGATGTATGGTCAATAGTAGTAGAATAATGAAGATGATAATGAAACATTTTTATTTTCGTTTAATTTTGTATAATACTTACTCATATTTTTTATTTTAAAGCCTATTATTATTTGACCGATACCTACCTATTTACATGTTTATTATTTCAGTTAAATTCTTACAAAGATTGGTTTACACATGACTGGTATGATAAAATACGCGATTATGAATGGGATCCATTAGCAAATAAACAAACTCTTCGAAGTATAAAAGAAGCATCTGATAGTGTCCCCTTAAGGTAAAAACTTTGAGACCAAATATTTATTTTGGTGCCTATTTAGTATTTACTAATTCCTTAACAATAAATAAATTTGCTGTTTTATATATTTAGTTTTTTTTTTATGAAATCGTTTTTATAGATCGAAATATCATTATTGTCGATGCTCTTCTGCTGTTTAGTTCATTATTGATGCCTCTGCTATAGAAATATAGGAGACAGAAAAGGATTATGACGGAAGACAACAATTGTACAAGAACACTTGTAGATAATATTGTGGTATTTGGAAAAAAAAATTATCGAAAAACCACTTTAAACTCAGTTTTTTGCTATTATCTCGAAAACTATGTGCGATATGGGAACATTTTAAAATAGAAATTGAAGATCTATTAGTTTCACGTATAGTCTGTTCGCTTAGATACGGACGCTTTCGTTTCACGCCGCCGCGCCGTAGCACGTGCCGCAGGGCACGGCCGTCAGGGCGGGGCGCTGCTGCGACGTCGAAGATCGCCGCGTGGGACGTACTTTTGCAGTAGGGATGATCGATGTTTCTGTAACATCGTATCGATGTTTTGAGTAGGATAAACATCGTATATTGATACGATGTTTATCCTACTCAAAACATCGATGTTGGCCATTATCGTTGTTATAGAACATGTACCTATTAAGTAGGTTGAAATTAGATGAACAAAAAGTTAGTAGTGTTGTTTATGGTTTATTGTCAATGAAATTAAATAAATTAATAAAACATTTAAAGTGGAACAGTAATTTAAAAAATGGGAAAAACTTACCAAATATTTAGTTACTTTGTAATTTTTTTTGCCGATAATGATGAATATTATTGTTTTTATATTTAAATGTTCCTATACAATTATAAATCTGATAATAAAAAATTTAATATCCTTATTTACGATTTAGACGTAGGTTTTATACTAAATACAAAAACAATTAGGTAATTTGAATATCAATTTATGTAGAATAGTTATTAGGCGACAACTGACAACGACACCACAATAACAAAGCGAAAGTAGTTACAACTGTGACATTACAGTTCACACTTGACAGGGAGTTTGATACAACATAATGATATTTTTTTAGGTGATCGATGCATTTAGGAATCCTTAATTATTCAAAATTTTAAACCTTTAATAGGAGATGAAATATTTAGTTGATATTGATTTCGCGGGTTCGCATTGTTCACAAGTTCTTATTAATCGATTATTGGTTCATTGACATCGATGTTTGACATGTGCAACATCGATGTTAAAACATCGATGTTTTAATTTCTAACATCGATGATCCTCGAACATCCCTATTCTGCATGAGAATTCTGTATTGCAAAACCCCGTAATGAATGGTTCTTTACTACCTAATTGTGTTTATTAATTATATTCGTATTTTATTACAATAACCATAAGAATATAACCATATTGTTAGAATAACTAACACAGTAAAATAATAAATTAAAAGCAAAATAATAAGTGTGCCTGCGTGTATACCGACATTATCTAAGTGAACAGACTTGGAGTGTAGAAGAAAGGAGTATCAACTCCCATAGTAGAATAGAATTGAAAAAGTGGCCATCTGTAAGCAGTAAATAACAGTTCAAAAACTCTCCACAACAGCGCTGGAGTAGATACTGGGATGAAATGAACTTAGCAGTTGTCGACGGTTTGAAGTGTGTTGCTAAACTGCTCAGTAGCTCTAAAATCTAAAATAATTTTGTTTAGCAAATATTACCTCGAAAAAGTCGTCTATCCCACTAATATTTTTCGGCACATTCTTTAAAATATAGCCCGTAGCTATAGTGGCGCCACCCTTATTAACGGTTTTCTATGGACACTTTTTAATACACAGTCTGTACTCTTTACTTCTACACTCCATAGAACAGACTATAAAAATGGTCTTATCGCCATTCAACACATAGAGATGTAATACCTATATACCTATATATATATTTCTAAGTCAGTGATTCAACAATTCATATTTTTAATTTTCATGTCATGTTGCTTACATTAAAAATTAATATTTATTTGTCTATGGAGGCACTTCTTTAATCATGCGATTGAATTATACACTTGGGTCACATAAAGTTTTGCGAAACTAAAAATAAAAGTTCTTTAATCAAAGTTTTATTAGATCTTTTCAAAGAACGCTTCATCATTATCTTTGCAAAGTTTCATGCCTTTGAACCTATTTTAGGAACACTTTCTAATCTGCCTCAGACATCTCTACTAGGACCTGCTCAAACGTGCTCGCGCATCTTTCGGAGATGGAATCAGTAGGTATCGCTTTCAGCAGTTTATTTTATTTTAGGGAATAAAATGAAGTCATATATTAACAAATAAGTTCTGTCTGTTGTTTTGAGATCTGAGTGTGTCATAAAAGTGTCGCCATTAAAAGTAATAATCGTATGAAAATTATAAGTAGGTAAAATCAGTGGAAATTGTGATAAGTGGAGTGAAGTTGTTCAATTATTTATGTAATAATAAAATAACCAAATAATATATTATATATACATATAAGATATTAATAGTTACTTTGAAACCATCCGCTTAATAAAATACAATGATGTGTCTTGTCTAGATTGAAGAAAAAAAAAGCACCTCCCGCCCTCCCTCAATTGCGTGCACTAATTCTGTCACCACTAATCCCAGCACATATAATGCAGCAGTATAATGGATTTCCGCAAAGTAACGCCTGATTCTATCAATTATCAAATAATATAAACCAAAATAACTTTTTTGTCTCCAGTTGCTGCAAAAGCGGATCTTGTATATCAAGTTACTTAACGGAGTTGGGTACCCATTCTATAAATACATGTGGATGTGGTGAATTATTGTACCATATCATCATGATTTCAATGTATGCGCACTTAATTCTGTTCTTCTTGGTTATTATTATTGAGGTAAATTTTAGATTTTATTTCAACTTTGTCCTTGTATTTACTTAAAATATCTATAATTACTGGCATCAATTTTTGCTTAAAAGCCATACAATCAACCCAGATCAATACTGAATCTATTAAAGTTTATTTAATTATATACAGGGTTATTTTGCTATATACGCACAAAGTTGCAGAGAAGATTCGTAATAAGTAATATAGGCGAATGGTAAAGAAAAATTAATTAAAAAAACTCAAACATTTTGTTTTTTATCACTTTAATTTAGAATGCGTGGTAATGCACTATTTTAACTGATTCATCATCATCATCGTTACAGCCCTTCACAAGTCCACTGCTGAACATACGCCTCCCCCAAATAACGCCACAAAGCACGGTCTTGAGCCACCTGCATCCATTGACTTCCTGCATATCTTACCAGCTCGTCACTCCATCTAGTGGGAGGTCGCCCTACACTACGCCTACCGGTACGAGGCTGCCCCTTGAGAACCTTTCTTCCCCATCGGTTATCGGTTCTTCAAGCTATATGGCCGGCCCATTGCCACTTCAGCTTACTAATCCGTTGGGCTATGTCAGTCACTCTGGTTTTACTGCGGGTATCCTCATTTCTAAGTTTATCACGCAGAGAAACTCCGAGCATAGCCCTCTCCATAGCTCGCTGAGCGACCTTAAGCGTCCTCATACGGCCAGCAGTGAAGGACCACGTCTCAGATCCGTAAGTCATCACTGGCAACACGCACTGGTTGTGCAATCTAGTTTTCAGAGATTGAGGTATACCTGACGAGAAGATGTGTCGTAATTTCCCGAACGCTGCCCAGCAGAGTTGAATCCGTCGATTGACCTCTCGGTCGAAGTTGGACGTACCTAGTCGGACTATTTGTCCCAGGTAAACGTACTCGTCAACAACTTCGAGCAATTCAATTCATTCAATTTGTTCAATTTTAACTGATTGTCATTCATAAATATCTAACGCCTACTATTTTACTACGAACGCACACATTCGTAAGGGTCGCTCTGTCGACATTAAACGTTCTAAATTGAATCGCACATGCAGGAGCACGCGTAAGCGTAGTTGTCGCGCATAAATCACATTAAATTTAGGATAATTTCAAATAAAAGTAGAAGCCTTATTTACTCGTATTATCAAAAACTTCGAAAATGTTATATCATTATTTGTATATATCTGGATACTCTTTGAAAAAATAACCCTGTATGTTATGAATTATGAACCAAGTGATTAATAAGGCATTATTCATAACGCCCCGATGATAGTTTGAAAAGTGGCCAATATGATAAAAATTGAAATAAATTGACAGGGCTTTATGTCCCCATCCCGCGGGTTCCCCACCTTGACGTGACAGGGGGCTTAGTAGCTATGGTCCGGTCACCCATGATGAACTAAGAGGAACCTACATGGTCGGCCCGAGGTCCCGAGGTGGCTTGACGAGCCCACTTCGGATGTGTCTTAGTGGGCTGTGGCGAGAGAGTTGGGCTCTCCCTCTACCGCTGCAGACGTGATTGAGTTGCGGAGGAAAAGCAGTGTTGGTATGGCGATACGTCACTCGCCCTACACTCCGCGACTCAGTTGGGGTCGCACCGTTGATGCGGTGGTGGCGGAGCCGCAGGGTGGAAAGTGTCGGTATTTGCAAGTAGCCGCTGTATCTACTCTCCGGTTGGCGGCGAAGCTACAGACAAGATCCGCCGCTGGGGCCAAAATACTTCGTTTTTAAAGACTTATATCGACTGTTTCACGTGAATTTTTTCAACAGGACTTTGTAAGGAGATCTTAACAACCACATTATTCCGGTCCGTAAAAGGTAATAGAAAGCGGTGAAAATTATTTCATGTCAAATTGACGTTCCTGGTAGAATAGTCAACGTTTCCATCGACAAGTTGAAACTAGCCTATAACCTGACGGATGAACCAGATAGTTCTTGTGTATCATCGACTGTGCCTATGTCGCTTAGCACTAAGTTGTTTCTGAAGATACAAGAGCAATTCCAACACGTCCGCAATTCATGACGTCTCGCTACGATCGCCGAGTACGATTTCCTCATTTCTATCGATCTCAAATATTTTTTCATACACTTATATTCTTTTTTCACCTCTTTTCCTCCAAAAGTAAAAATAAATATACTTGGAGGAGTGAAGGCCCTTCAATTTGCCTGGCATCCATCCTACACTTGAATACGATGGTCGCCGGTCGTCCTCAAAAATTTTATTTGATTCGGTCGCCAGGAATAGCAGGGCCGCTGGTGTTTGCCATAGATGCCGTGCTTAGCAGGCGGGTTGGTTACAAATCAGGAGGATGTTATTTATCTGTCTATCTTCTTTGTTTTCCTCTGTCGTCTCTAACAGCGCCCATGAGATCATATGGGTTAGTGGGCTATACATCGCCATGGTAGAGCCACGTAGCAGTTTCTACTGTTGCACGAATGGGCCGGCTCGAACCGGGGAAGTACAATGACGTCACAGAATACCAGCGTGAAGAAGGCTTTGCTTCTGCGTTTCGCTTAGTTAGTGCAGGTGGCCCAAATCTGGTAATATAGCACCCCTGGTAATGGAGAGTCCCTCACTGATCATCCACGCCCAAGCTACCCCACGTATTCTAGGGGGGGGGGGGATCCCGCTCATTACTAACACTGCACGGGGCAAACATAACGATAAAAGCATGGCAAGCTGTGCGATACGACTTATGAACTTTCAAGAAAAGAGCTTACTCTTTTTTTAAAAGCCGGCAACGCGTCTGCAATTCCCCTGGTGTTGCAGTTGTTCATGAGCGGCGGTAGTCACTTACCATCAGATGAGCCACATGCTAGTTTCTCATAATAAACATAATTTCTCATATTAAAAAAAATCTATCATTGTTGAGGAAAATCTAGAGAACGACAAGCACGTACTTTTAATTCAATCAAGCAGGGTGCTCATTAATATTTTCTAGGATTTCAGATAATGTTTTACTTTAACTAAAGTAAGGAAGACTATTTTCGTAATTTTATACGTGTATGTTGTATTGTATCATTACTTAATGTAATGGACTTCCGCAATGTAATCATTGATTTTTTTAAGTTCAATATAACTTTAATATCAGGGAAATAATTAGAAAAATAGGAATCAGTAAGATTTTGTAGGCCTTAAAAATTTTAATATATTTTTTTTGTGACAGTGCTTAATCCTACAATTCATCATACGAAAGCAAGATTATAGCTGTGAAAACACTAAAAAGAAATTTAAACATATAATGTCAGTAAATAACAGTTTTGACGCGTCTAGTAGTTTGTATCAAATGAACCCGGATGACAGTGAAGATTTAGAGTCGCGAAAAAAGGAAATGGATTAATTTTATGATACTACGCAATAGGTGAATAGATTTTTACTTTGTTTGCAATAATGGTAAATATTCACCTATTTTCATAAAATTTACAGCTGGTAGATACTGTTACATGTCAATTAACCTGTCAATTAAACCTATTTATAAACTTCAGTAAATATGTACTCGTAATGATTAATTTTAATTCTTCTATTATTCGAGTACTCGGTCAGAACTTCATTCGAGATTATGTTTCTCAATTGCAAAAACATCATCAAATACTTACAATAACAAGTCATAAAATACTGTGTCTGAGTTATGCCGTTTAACTACGCTAAGAAATCCAGCCTATAATAGGGTGGATACTTGGAAACGTGTGTACGTTTATCCACCCAGGACGGGGTGGATAATCGAAATTCGTATATTATTTTTCTTCCGATTTTCTACCTCGCCTGTGTACAGTCGTTTATAGAAACATGATGGCTGTTTGTTAAATCTTTTCTGAATAATGATGATAATATGATGGCGGTTGTGACGAATGACGAAAATTATATGGTTGTTTGGAATTCATTCGGAGTGCCTCACTGAACGACTCACTCATTAGAATCGTGGCATAAAACTGAAAATGAAGTTGAAGACATTTATTCGCCAACACATCTGTGGTAACAAAGTTTGTGGTTTGTGGTTTTAAAAATTAATCGACAATATATTAAAGTATGAATACATTTTCTGTTAAACTGTACTTCTAAGGTTTTACCTTTCCATTTCTGTTCCGCCTTTTTAAGGCGGAACAGAAATGGAAAAGTGAATTCGGATTATCCACTTGGTCTGGGGTGCAACACGAACACGCCTTTCCGGGTATCCACCCCAGTGTGGATGTCTTAGGATGGGTAAACGGAATAACCCTCTTTGTTTTATTGTTAAAAACCTGTATTTTATTGGTTTGTTTTGGGATTACTTGGAAAGTACAGGGCCTAATGCAGACAAACTAGTTCCATGCTGGCAATCGAAATCGGCAAATGATCACGCGAAGATATACAATGAAATATATATTTGATCATAAAATATACAATTAAATGGCAACGACAATGTCACGATTTTAGTACCTACTCGGTTCAGTATTTTGAGTACTAAGAATACTCGAAAAATTTTTTTTGTGTATCTGAATACCTACTTTAAGTTGGAAACTCGAGTAACGTACTAGAATCTCGGGTCTACGTGACTTGTCGTAGCACCCAACCGGTATAGTTGTTTACTTGAGGTATTAGCTTTTTAGTGGGAACTTGACAACATAACGCGACAACGTCTAATAAATCGACGAACGCCGACTGCTTGGCCGAAAAATGATGACTCATTGTCCCGTTACGCTCCAGCCAAACCGAGCACGATGGGAGCGAGAGCGCACCACGAACGAGCGAAAGGCGCGATTGGCTTGAGCGTTCGACCGAACGTAGATTTCATTTCACTCCTTCTTTGTATCCATACAAAATAGTGATAATTCAATAAAAATAATTCAATTTTATTCTTAAAAGTATGCAATCATTTCATCAATGTTTTGTTATGACGTTTTCACGTTAAACTATCGTCCGTAAACTGACTTTACAGACATAACATAACATAACATAATATAAACACTCACGCCTGTCACCCAGAGGGGTAGGCAGAGACTACAGACTTCCATTTGGCACGATCCTGACACACCTCTCTCGCCTCCTTCACATCCATACACCTACGCATACATGCTCGTCGGTTAAGGGTACTCCTAATTTGGCCCGTTTTCAATAAATCGCCAATTTGGTCGATAAATTTTCGCCTAGGACGTCCCTTTCCGACTCTGCCATTCACTTCTGCAACATAAATTTTCTTTGTCACTCTTTCCTCATTCATTCTTTCCACATGACCAAACCACCGAAGCATTCCTTTCTTAATCCTGGTCACAACATAATCTTGCAAACCACACTCTTCTCTTATTACACAATTTCTTAACCTGTCATTCAGATTCAGCCCTAACATACTCCTTAACGACCGCATTTCTATTGCGTTCATTCTACTCTCGTGTTTCTTCTGCCACACCCAACTTTCACTACCATACGTTAAAGTAGGAACCAACACAGCATTGTGAATTGCCATACGTGCCTTTTTCGACACATTTTGACTCTTCGCAATAGAATGCAGGGCCCCATTTACTATATTTCCCGCATTCACTCGTCGTTCTATATCCTTATCATATCTCCCATCCCTGCTAAATACGCAGCCCAAATATACAAACTCATCTACTTGCTCGATCAACTCCCCTTCTATTCTTATTTCACAAATCGTTTTACTTTCTTCTCTTTCAAAAACCATAACCTTCGTCTTACTTGCGTTTACTTTCATACCCCTTTCTTTTAATGATCTGTTCATTAATGTAACCACCATTTGCAACTCGGCCGCCGACGACACAAGAATAACTTGATCATCGGCGTACAAAAGGCATTTGACGGTTAACTCACCCATTCTTAATCCGCATTCTTCAACTTACAAATTTTGCAAACAACTGTCCATAAATAGGTTGAACAGCCACGGGGAAGCCACACAGCCCTGTCTGACACCCTTACGGATGTCAAACCAGTCCGAGTAGACCCCGTTGATCCTAACACAAGCACTAGAGTCCCTATAAAGAGAATCCAATTCCTGTATCAAGCCAGCGCTCAACCCAAATGAGTTCAGTGTTTGCCATAGCACATCCCTATCCACTCTGACATAGGCCCTTTCCAAGTCCATGAACGCACAAAAAACCTTTTGGTTTTTCGCCAAAAACTTCTCCGCGATCATGCGTATGGAAATGACTTGATCTGTACATCCCATTCCCTTTCTAAATCCCGCTTGCACATTCCAAATTTTTCCATCAGTTTCTTTCATGGCCATTTCAATCAGTACCTTAGCAAACAGTTTTCCCACAATGCTAAGAAGGCTGATGCCACGGTAGTTTTCACAGTCCTGCTGCGACTCTTTTCCTTTATATACTGGGACTATCACGGCTTTGTACCAGTCTACCGGTACCCGCTTCAGTTGCCAGCATAAATTAAACAAGGTGTGCAGCAGGCCTGCCACCACTTCCACTCCAGCTCTTAGCATTTCGAGTGAAAATCTATCATATCCGGCAGCCTTACCTGCTTTCATGCTTTTCATTGCTTTCATTATTTCATCTATACTTATCTCGCTACCTCTTTCCTCTTCTTTCGGTGTATCTACTTCACTTAGTACACACGTTGTCTCCTCACTCATAAACACGCTTTCAAAATATTCCTTCCATCTCTTTAAACTCAAAACTTCATCATTCAGAATATAGCCATTCTCGTCTCTTATAGCATTCATCATCGGCTGTTTTGAATGTCCCCTGGCAGTTCTTACAAGTTTCCAGAACATTTTAATATTTGCCTGGAAGTTATCCGATATTCTTCTATCATTCTTATCCGTTCTTTCTTGCTTTTTTCTTTCAACTACTTTTACTCTCTTATTTAGATGTCTAAAGACTGCCTTTTTCTTTCAATATCATCATTCGTACCGTACCGCTATCCGTACCGCTAGAATTACCAGCCTTTGTTGCTGGTAAATCTAGCCATGCTCTCTTCTTTGCTTCAACTTCCATACGTATCTCATCATCCCACCATAACGTATTATTTTTCCTTTAATTCTTTCTCTTACTAACACCACATACTTCGGTAGCTGCATCCACTAAACCTTTCTTTACATTTTGCCATACATTCTTCAAGTCTAACTCCTTCATACATAATTCATCCAAACCACTTATATTTTCTTTCAGTCTACATTTGAACTTGTTTTTCTCACCTTCATCTTGTAACCTTTCTGTTCTAATAAGCTGTAACGCAGTGGTAGACACAGATGATCGATGGCGCCAACGCCTGAACAGACCATTAATTCGGCATAAAACCAAATAATGATCCGTTCCTACGTTAGAACCCCGTTAAACCCTTGTATCTACCACTGCGCCCCTCAATCTTTCATCCACAATTATGAAATCTGTCACGCTTCTATCGTCACCACTTTCCCAAGTATACATGTGAATCCTATTGTGGCGAAAGCAAGTGTTCGTCACAAAAAGATTCTTTTCCACACATACGGTGAGGAGAGTTTCACCATTCTCATTTATACTTTCATCACCAAACGTTCCCAATATCCTTTCATAACCAAGCCTCCTCACCCCAACCCTTCCATTAAAATCTCCTAGCATAATAATATTTTCATTTCCCTTACACTTCATTAACACCATCCTTACCATTTCCCAAAACTGCTCCCGGATATAAGTGGGCTTAGACATGTCTGAGGCGCAGACCCCTAACACAAACAACTTCTTTAAGCCCACTTTCATTCGTATCCATAGCAGTCTTGGGCTTACACCATTCTTTCTGAAAGGACGATGCCTACTCCCTGACATGCCCGCTCGATCTCGTCTACACCAGACCAGTATGCGGTATACATGCCATGTGCAGTGACATCCTTCCCCTTCCTTTTCGTCTCATTTACACATAATACATCTATTCCTCTATCATACATCATATCGCATACTTCATCCATTTTATCATTCATCGGGCCTCTGCAATCCACTTTTCGCCTCTCTGGGAGACAGAACGTGACGGGTGGCGAACCTCGTCGCCGGTTTTCCTCCCGGAGATTCTTACAGACATCCATTTTTTTTTGTTAAAAAAATGCTTTGAAATAGGTTTTTGTTACTTCATCCTAAACTTGATAACGTCTAATAATGCACATATTCAAAAAAAATATTGGGAAATATTTTAGCAGACTTAGACTAAAAATATATTCTATTTCGTTTATGAAATCCTTCTTTTCGGTAATAAAATATTATTTATTACGTATGGCAACATTCGAAGTAAGTAGATCGCAAAATCATAGCTCAAAATGGTGGAGCATGTGCGAGTGTCTATGAGTTATAAGGTAAGAATCGATTATGAAATTATAAAATCTTATCAAAATATAGTTGCTACTACAGATATATGTGATAATTTAGTAATTGAATGTATATTGTTTTAGTTATGTAAAAGATTTTAATCGAACAATAATATTTTCTATCTAAAATATTACTGTCAATGTTCATGTATCTACAAATGCACATCGCCAAGATCCGGTACTATGACCTGACTTTTAGAGTGTGCACTATTGAACACATTGCCATACTTACAATACTAGAGAGTAGGTACATTTTACTGTGTGCATTTTCAGATACATTACCATGTACGAAACGTTATTTAAATCGTATTTATTTGTCTGTACATGTATGTATGAATGGTTTGTTTACTTTTTAGGCCGGTACGAAACTTACAAAGTGAAGACGACTACAGGGAGGTATTAGTCCCGGCCGAAAATACGGAGGATACGAGGCATGTGAGTTTGTTGAGTAATTTGTCTACGTCCAGTGTTGCTGCTTCTCCAACCAACGTAATAGCGAAACCTGCACCGATCTCCTCAATAGCTAATAACTCTACACATATATTATCCGTACCATAACCATCAAATGCCACTCGATTCGATCCAGCAAAAGAGTTCACCAAGTCAAAAGGACTGTAGTTAAAAAACAACTTGAAGTTAAGTGAACAACTGCAAGATTTAAATACACTACTGAAATCAGTGATAAAATATCCAACGAATGTTCTGACACAAAATCATTGTTCTAAATTGAAGAAATTTTTGTGCTTGTAATTTGTGTAATTTATATCATATGCAAATAAAGGGCACGGCCATGAATTTGACTTTGGATGAAGAAAATCCGTATAAGCAGGCAAACGTACGACACTTTTTATTGGATTATTGATCTCAGATACAGAAAAATGGCAGATATTATGACAATAAAAAGATTTCAATTGATCTGACAATATTTGCATTTTGTGGGCGCTTTAGGTAATTATGGTGATCGTTATTACAAAATAAGACCTCTGTTAGAAAAAAATCGCCAAAATTGTGTAAATATTAAAGATGAAGACTGGTTCAGTGTGGACGAAATGATGGTGCCGTATAAAGGTACGAGAGCTGGTACCCGCAAAGAGTACATCAAAAATAAGCCTTGAAAATGGTAATTTAAAATATTCGTTAGAGCAGAAATATCTGGAATGCTGTATGATTTTTTGCTTTATGGGGAAGAGGACACGTTTCGATTTCATCAATTTAATGAAGAAGAAAACAGTATGGGATGGGAAGCTAAAGTTGTCATAGCTTTGAGCAAGACAATCAAAGAGGCCGCCTGTAAAGTGATTTATTTTGATATTTTTTTACCTCTATAGAATTAGTTTATCACCTGAGAAATGAGTACGGGATATTTTCCTTGGGAACAGTGACACCAAATCGTTTGCGTAAAGGAGTCAAAAAGCTACCTTTTGATAAAATTTTGAAAAAACGAGGCGGCGGAGCTTTGTCGCAAATTACTTCTAATGAAAGAAAAGTAGCTGCTTTTAGATTAAGCAAATAGTTGTATTGCATTTTTTTATTTTCATGTATCTTTTTATGTTTAAATTTATTGATTGATCTCATAAATTATAAGACCGAATTATGAAATAATGTTGTCATGTTATTACGCTTTATTATTTTTATTTTGTAATTATTTATAGGTATGTGATGAGTGATAACTGTGTGACTGTGTTGGTACTTACTTACTTATTTACTTATCTTCACGCACAATCTCTAACGGGGTAGCCAGAGAGAACAGATCGCCAAGTGTCACGATCCTTACATACCTCTTTCGCTTCTTTCAGGTTTATTAACTTCTTCATACATGCACGTCTAGGTATCCGAGTACTCTTGACCCTCCCCTCTTCGAGCAATTTGCTCACATGGTCTTCGAAAGTTAGTCTCGGTCTACCTCGACACCTTTTAATATTTACTTTCGCTCTATATATTTTCTTCACCATTCGGTCTTCACTCATTCGCTCAACGTGCCCAAACCATTGGAGTACGCCCCTATCAATTTTTGTGATAAGGTCATCTTTCAATCCTGCAATATTGCGAATCTCTTCGTTTCGCTTTCGGTTGGCTATGGTAACGCTACACATTTTACGAAGAGATCGCATCTCCACTGCATTCAACTTGCTTTTATGCTTCTTCTGGCATACCCAGGTTTCGCTGCCATATAACAAAGTCGGTACCAACACTGCGTTATGTATTGCAAGGCGTGCACTCTTCACCACACCTTGCCTTTTGACTAATGCATTCAGGGCACCATTGACTTTGTTTCCGGCAGCGACATGCCTATTCACATCTAAATCACATCTTCCATCCCGGCTGAAAGCACTCCCCAAGTATACAATTTCATTTACCTGTTCTAGACATTCCTGATTTACCCATATTTCACATTTCGTTCTCTCTTCGTCCTTTTCAAATACCAAAACCTTAGTTTTATTAGCATTCAAACGGAGACCTTTAATTTCACATTCCTCTTTCATACACGTGACTAATGCCTGCAGTTCTGCGTCTGACGGTGCAATAAGCACTGCATCATCAGCATACAGCAGTCAATTAACTTTAATGTCACCCAATTTCACACCCAAACAGCTATTTTTCAGCTTCTGTAAACAGCTGTCGAGATACAGTATGAACAGACAGGAAGACATGACACAACCCTGTTTTACGCCCGCTTGGACGCTAAACATGGGTGACAGGTCATGCCCTACCCGCACACTCATAGTAAAGTGACTGCACAGCCCTTAACAATCGACCATCCACACCATATCCCGGCAATAGTTCCCACATTTTCTTCCTTATGACCTTATCAAATGCTTTCTCCAGATCCACAAAAGCACAGAAAATCCTCTAGTTAACACTCAGAAGCTTTTCCGTGATCATGCGGAGAGAAACCATTTGATCCGTGCATCCTCTTCCAGGTCTAAATCCGCATTGTGCCTCCCATAAGAATCTTTCCGATTTCTCTTGTATCCTACGTGTCAAAACCTTCGAGTAAACTTTACTTGCTAAACTGGTCAAGCTGATCGCCCGATAGCACCCGCAGTCAAAATGTGAACCTTTACCTTTATATAAAGGCACAATGACCGCGGATCGCCAATCATCCGGGATATCTCCCGTCCGCCAGCACAAATTGCACAGCAGATGAAAGCTGTCCCAGACGCGAGGCCCACCGTACTTAACCATTTCAGCCGTAACTCTGTCTAGTCCCGCAGCTTTACCACATTTCAAACTTCGAATCGCACGTTCAATCTCTTTCATGCTGATGACCTCAGTGTCATCGAGGTCCGTGTCTGGCGTGCCAGTCACGGCGTCACCCCCGGATCCTTCACTAAGATCATGACACGCATACATTTCTCTATAAAATTCACTCCATCGCTGCATGACGTCCGGTTTTTCTGAGAGGACGTCATTGGTTCTCGAAAGCACTTTGTTCATTCTTAAGGCTGCCGCACCACTCCGGGACCTTCCAACATCTTTCCAGAAGAGTTTGGAGTTTTCCCTAAAGTTGTGCGACAACCTCTCGTTCGCTTCTATTCTACACCTTTCACGTACTTCCTCAATCAATGTTTTCGCATGAACTTTCTGCAGCTTATATTTTTCTTTCATCTTCTCTCTCATATGCTTATCGTTACTAGAGGCCAAGTAGTCTAACCATGCTTTTTTCTTCTTTTTTACAGCTTCTCTCACTTCATCATTCCACCATGCATCTCTTCTTTTACTACTACCTCTTTTTGTCGTTCCACATACTTCTTCCGCTGCACTTACCATTCCATCCCTAAGGTTCTGCCATGTTCTCTCCACACATTCTTTCCTGCCATCGATGGTGTCAAGCTTTTCGGCAACCCTCGTGTGATATTTGTCCCTAGTATCCGCTTCCTGAAGCTTCCAGCTTCGGGTGCGACAGACCGACTGTGGTTCTGTTACTGCCGTCCGGTAGCGCCAACCCGCGAACAAACCCCTAAATCTAGTAATTACTAGATAATGATCCGTTCCCAGGTCAGCACCCCTGAACACTCGTGTATCCATCACCTGTTTTCGCAGTCGGTCATCCACCAGGAACAAATCAATCATACTTCTCTCATTCTTTCTTTCTCTAGTGTACATATGGATTTTCCTGTGATTAAACATAGTGTTTGTCACAAGAAGACCCTTTTCCTTGCATACAGCCAGTATAAGCTTGCCAGCATCATTAACCCTTTTATCGCCAAACTTTCCAAGCACCGACTCGTATCCTGGTCGAGCGATACCTACCCATCCATTCAAATCACCACATACAACAGTTCTTTCGTTTCCCTTAACCAAATCTAGAACTTGTCTTAAATTCTCCCAAAACTCCTCCAGCTCAGCCCTGGACGACGAAGCCACCGGCGCATGAACAGCCAAAAGGAATAACTTCGTCAGTCCCAGTTTAAAGCGAACCCAGAGAAGTCTTGAGTTCACAACCTTGTATTCAGTCATAAGATCGACCAATCGGGACGACAACAGCACCCCCACTCCCTGGCAGGCGTTCTCGCTTTCCGGGACTCCGGACCGTATAGCTAACGTCCCGCCAGGGAGCTCTTCAGTACCACTGCCTTTCCGTTTGGTCTCCGACTTACACACGACATCTAATTCTCTATCTTTCATTATTTCGATCAACTCATTCGTCTTATCTCTCATGCCCCCTCTAACATTCCACGTGCCAACTCTGCACTCCGTCCTCCACCTTCCACCGTGTCGGGCTGTGCGTGACGGGTGGCGGTCCCCATCGCCGCTTTGCGCGCTGCATTCCACACCAACGGGGACGAGCTGGTGTGCGTCGCCTTGGGGGACGCCGTAACCCTCGTTTGCATGGGTGCGCAGCTATGTAGAATTGCAGCCCTAAAAAGGGCTGGCAGGGGTCGCGACGAGCACGCTTCTACAATGGCCCCCAACTGTCAACAGACTGTGTTGGTAAAAAGACAATTATAATAAAGTCGAAAGACTGTGATTTTAAACATTTTGATATAGATATATGTTCAAAATAGTAAATATATTAATTATTCTATAAAAAATATTTTTATTTACTACCTACCCAGTAATGTATAGTACACATGGATTTTCAAAGATGAATATCTAGCTACTTGGTAGCTTGCATTATTAGATACATGGTATAAAACAAAACTAAATATGGCAGATTTTTTTAATTATTTGTTAGTTGTCCATTTAGCACCTATCAACCCAAAAATATGACAGAAATATAAAAATAATGACATCATAAAGTTTGCCAAGTCAAGGATTAAGTAGTAATTATTTTGAAAATTAAGTAGGTACGAAAAACAAAAAGTGGTCCTATGTTGATTAAAGGTACGCGTCCACTGGCCGACTGGCCCACGTCGGACGTACCGCACGCACGGCACGCAACGGATTTTAGTTTGGTTTTTTCACATAGAGCTACGTCCACTATCCGCGCCGCCTGCGCGGAATTCATGATCAAAAAATGCGTTGCGTGCCAGTGATGTAACACAAATTAGTTCGCCGCTGGCATCACCTACTGCCGCACGTGTTGTTTTGTTTTGCTTAACCCTTAGCCAGGCGTAGCAAGTTTTTTTCTTTTGAGTGTTTGGTAGAATACAAGGATATAAAAATATCAATACTATGTTTTTATTCTGTTGCCTATTCCTGAAACAAACCCTGTGGTCTCTATATGACCATTGCCCATTGCACAAAAATAATGTGGTCCGTATGTTACCAGTTCCCGGAAAGTCATCTGCACAGCTATTAAGGGTTAGACTACATCATAGTAAATTATTCACTATAATATATAAAACAACGCTTGAACCTAGAAAAATGTTTATTTTTATATTAATCAGGACAATTATCGAAACAAGGTGCTGTACAGAGCAGAACTTGAGATATTTTGCACATTATTTTGGCATAATATTTTACACATGACCTCCGTGGGTTTTGTCTTATACTGCAGTATCCGCAACGTTTTGTGCCAACTGCCCACGTATGGTGCCTTTTTATTAAATGAGAGGCCGTGTGAGGACCATAAATTTTGACGGCATTTATCTCCGAAAATATTAATACTAAGATAAATAAAAAATAGCAAAAGTGGTCTAGGTGCGACCTAAAAGGTCCACACGACTAACTTCCTAGTGGAAAAAGAAAAAATATGTATTTTAATATTTTATACAATTTTTCATTCGGCACAAAAAACGACTTGACCGATTTTGCTCAAAATTAATGAGGTCTAAGTTACATAATTATGCGTTAAATGAAACTGGTCCCATGTTAATATCACTCTTTGTTCTCGAAATACACGAGGCGAATATTGAATCTGAACATACATAGATCTATCATACATATCTCATACATGCATACGTACGTGTGCACACACGGACATCCTCTTTAAAACCATACGATTTGACTTTAAAGACCTTGAAACCTGGAGATGTGTTAAAATTTCTAATATGCAAAATCGGACGCATTACAATAACTTCTCACTGATAAGTTAATAAATAAGTACACTTATATGATATCATAAAAAGATATAATAATAATATTTAGTTTCATTTATGAACCCACATTCTACGTTTAGTTTTACGTTCTTCTTCATCTTCTAACAAGCAGCTAGTAATAATAATAATAATATCTTCGTCAATCTCCATGCCCGAATACGTCAACTCCCGACAAGAAAACACTCGAAACTATAAACTAAACTAAAAATCCGGATACAGTGAACGCATGCCATCGGCAAATCCATTGCGTGTCGTGCGTGCGGTGCGTCTGCCGCGAGCCAATGGACGCCTACCTTTAAAGCATATGGTGTATAATATAATGTCTATATTGAAGAATTATGCTAGTTACTTCTTTGACTGTCTGCTGGCTTAACTTGAAACTTTGTATTGAACTTGAACTAATTAATACCTACTAACCTAATGGCTATATTATTTTTGACTGAAAGCCTAGTAACAAGTGCCACAGTATGACAGTTATTAAAAAAAAACACTTGACAAGTGACAATTTGTCATTCTAGTATATACGCAGTAATCTATGGGTGCGTTTGGCAGGAAAAAGCGCTAGCAAGCGCTTGTAAGCAAAATGGCGATCGTAAGCGGTAAGCGCTGTGAAATCGTAAGTAGCTATTTTCCTCCAGGACACGATGTTAGTTTTAACCGGGGAACCTAACCTAATTTAAATATATGTTTGTAAAGTATTCATATTAAAAAAATTACCAATCATGAATTTTTAATAGCATGTATATGTTTATTCATGTCACTATATTACTTAAAACTAATATTGCACAAAACAACTTATAAACTCTACTTTAAAACAAACAAATTAAATAAGCAAAATGGCGGATTGTGTCAGCGCTACTGAAGTAGCAATCGTGTCCTGGCCGAAAACTATTTTAGCGCTAGTAAGCGCTTGCTAGCGCTTTTTTCTGCCAAACGCACCCAATGTTGTCATTTTAGACACCTACTATTTGTAGGTTATTTGGTAGCAAATTGAATAATAAAGCATATATTTTGAGAATACATTGGGTGCGTTTGGCAGAAAAAAGCGCTAGCAAGCGCTTGTAAGCAAAATGGCGATCGTAAGCGGTAAGCGCTGTCAAATCGTAAGTAGCTATTTTCCTCCAGGACACGATGTTAGTTTTAAACGGTGAATCTAACCTAATTTAAATATATGTTTGTAAAGTATTCATATTAAAAACTTGCCTATCATGAATTTTTAATAGCATGTATATGTTTATTCATGTCATTATATTACTTAAAACTAAAATTGCGCAAAACAACTTATAAACTCTACTTCAAAACAAACAAATTAAATAAGCAAAATGGCGGATTGTGTCAGCGCTACTGAAGTAGCAATCGTGTCCTGGCCGAAAACTATTTTAGCGCTTATAAGCGCTTGCTAGCGCTTTTTTCTGCCAAACGCACCCATTCAAAAAACGTCTAGTGTTTGCATGCTGTAATCATTTTTATTAATTTTAGCCCACAATGGTATTTCTAACAATAAGTAATTTGATTCGTGCACGAGGGCCCGATGAGTTTTGGAGGAAGAGAAGGATTTTTAGATTAGCAGCACATTTCATAGGACGGCGAAGAAATTGTTATTCAGTCGCAGTTCGTAACGTACACCGTGCTTTAGTATACGCAACTAAAGCTCGCAAATTAAAAAAACAGGACATGAAAGACCTTTGGAATACTCGGATATCTGCTGCTTGTGAACAACATAATATAACAGCGTTTACGTTAAAAGAAGGTTTGGACCGCTCAAACATAATGCTCGATCGTAAATCTCTTTCAGACTTAGCTTCATGGGAACCAAAAACATTTGAATGTCTTGCAGCTATAGCTAAGCAAAAGTTACAATTGGATGGTTTTATTGATACTGTTGATAAAAAACACCCAACAGGAGTAAATTTAAATCTAAAGGATGTGATGCTAGATGCTTGGTTAAAAGAAAAAAAGTAACCATTTATTATCATTTAATAGTTTAGAAATAAATACTTTTAACTTAGTTTACATACTATTTTTATTTACATTTCAAGAATTACCTATCTCCTTTTTTAATTGTTTTGTTAATTCATTTTGTTGTTGAAGTAAATATATGTTTTCTATTTTCCTTCTTTGCTGTCTCTCTGTATCTCTAATAACACCTTCATGCATTTTTTCTCTGAAAAAAATTATTATGATTTAATGTATTATGTAATCCAAGGCTGAAAATGAAATTAATAACAAAACAGATCAGCAAACAATGATATAATATATTCAATATGTATTTCTCTATTGCCTATCCATATGAAATATAATAAGTGTTACAACATTGCAGTGTCATCTTTTGCTTTGCTTTATGTTAAAGTTACAGCGTCTTCATTTCTGAGATGGTTGTGTACAGTCACATAGCTGTTTAATTACTGTCCCAATTTTCCTTTGGTAGCTCGACTACCTGGCTGCACATTAATATCGTAGGAAGTATTAGACCTTACAGAATCTAACTAAGCTCTATTTACCTTGCAGTACCTAATACCCTAGCCCTACCACATAAATATACATGCATAAATTATATATGTTTGGGATGTCTGCACCATGAGACCTAAGGCAGCAGACTGACGGGTTACGTGATGGGGTACTCTCACTGCCAGTCAAACAGACTCACAATACTGATCATGGGTTCTGACTGCTAAAGTTGTCTTAGCCGCAATGAGAGCCAAACCTTACCAGGAGTCTCAGCGGTAGTAACAAAGACATTGTCCAGTGTTTAAAGAGTTTTATTTACAAATCATTACAACATATACATTTTAATACCTATACAAATTCAGATTGTACATTAAAATTACTCAGCAACACCTGTTAGTGTGCATGAATTTTGGTAATGCGGGCTGCTGCGTTGCAATGTTCAGAGATGAACAGGTTGTAGGCTAAGGAATTGTCCACTAAGATGGTCCAATATGTGATGGCGGACTACATGTCTTTACAATATTTTTTTAATTCAATGCAATGTTCAGAGATGAACAGGTTGTAGGCTAAGGAATTGTCCGCTAAGATGGTCCAATATGTGATGGTGGACTACAATATTTTTTTAATTCAATGTCACAGTGAAGCATGAGGTAAATCAGCAATCATTGTTCTTGTTCTGTTTGTTCCCTTACTGTTAAATACACAGGACATAGAGAGCTACATATTCCACTAACTACATTTATATATTTATTCCAACACAAATATGTTATTAAAAAAATAAAGGTTTTTTTTTAAAAATGCTACCAAGTGGTATCTTGGAAGATTAGTGCATACTCAACAAGCTGAGTACTACAGTTCCATATTAAGGAATAGATTTAATGGTATTAAATCATTTTGGGTTACTCCGTTTATGCACCCTAGGGTGGAAATTCGGAAAGGCATGTTCATCTATCCACCTCAGATGGGGTAGATATTTAGAATTCACTTATATTTATCCAACTTTTTACCCCAAGTACAGTTTCACTCATACACTTAAATTATTAATTAACTTTTAATAACCACAAACCTTATTATGAAACTTATTATGTATTGCCATTACTGTTATCGTTACAGCCTATTAAAGTCCATGCATTACATATTGCATTTAAATCAAATTCCCTCATTTAAAATAATATTACCAAATTTATAAATTTTACAATATGTCCAAGCAATTACCAACACCAATTTCATTACAAAAAAAAACATTCCAAAAACGTTATGATTGGAAATTTGTTTTTAACTGCATTTTAAATTCTTTTATGCCAAAATTTCGATAAATCTGTAATCCTGTGAGGTACTCCTTTTATGTCAGCATTGACCTTTCAAACAAGAAGTATGTATGTATATATTTTTATCTAAGTATCTTGAACCACTTTTTATCATGTTTCTATACATGACTACACAACAGAGGGAGAAAATCGGAATAAAAATAATATATACAAATTCCGAATATCTACCCCGCCTGGAGTGGATAAAAGAACACTACTGACTTTCCGAGTCCACCCTAGGTTGGACAAACGGAATAACCCCTATTTATAGTTGCTAGTGTCATTTTGTTGTTGCACCCTGTATTGCATGCAGACAAGGTTCATAATATGTACACTGTTGCTTTCATTTACTTTATAACTTGTGTTTGATAATGATATAGTCAGATTATTACAGAATGTCAAAATTAGGTTTAATATAATATCACAAATTAAACATTAGAATCAGGCGACTTTGCGGAAATTCATTATAGTAAAGATTAATATCTAATTTGCAACCATCCACATTAATTAAATACAATGATGTCCTACCTAGTAAGACACATCACACACATCTTTACTATTACTGAGAAAACTGTAATATAGATAATGTGACATTAAAAAACACTTTGCATACTAAATATTCTGCTTTATATCGAAAAACATGCCAGGTATTTTGTTGGGTACAAATACTAGGTGTCTAGTTGTCAGAAAGAGAGGAAGTATCTTACAATATACATTTATAAGTATTCTTGAAATATTCTTTGAAATGTACTGAAAATAAAATAAACAATCAAGGATGTAGACAGTTGCTAATACACCTCAGATCAGTGTATTTAATATTATATATATTCAATAGTAATGTGAAATGAAAAGATTAATGTAGATACACAAGAAAGAGAGGTATACTATTTTTTACACTTATTCAAACAACAAATAGATATCTGAACATAGGGTTGTTTTATACCAAGGGAGTAGATTATAATATAAACTTGACAGTATATAAAATTGTAGCTTTGTATCCAACATGTTCAAAGTAGCAAACAGATGTTGAATCATAAGCTGAAGAGCCAAAATGGAAAATTACTAAGAAAGGTTCCGAGTGGTATCTTGCTTTATTCTCCCTTGTGATTCACTTTTATTATATTGAAAGTTAAATTTAAAGGAAACAATTTTCACACTGTTTTTGAAATAATTATATAATGTCCTCCACACCGGATTTCAATCACAACGGCCAGTCTCAACGGACTGGACATCAGCGCAGGACAGGATTATAGTGCCCAAGTGTACGCGCAAGCACAGGTGCACTCTCTATTCCCACACTCTCATAATCCGATGCGACGGTAAACCGACATGACCGCAGAGAGATCAAGTACAAGACCAACGGCTTTACATGCTTTCCGAGGCACGGGGGTGATACATTGCTAACTTTCTAACTCCGGGCAGCTACTGATAATTTCCTGATGGAAAAACTCAATAATTGAATTTTTGGCCCGCCCCAGGACTCTATATATATATATATATATATATATTGTTGGACCAGAATTTTGTTTTATAGAAGATTTTTCATATACATAATGCACTGTAGAATGGGTCATAAGGAACCATAAAAGCTTTTAAAAACATAGTCAACTATTATAAAACTGCATGCATAATACAGCTTAGGCTTAGTTAGGCTTTTCTACACTAAATGTTTTCAATCTAAAATTCAAATTTCCTACACATCCTTTATTATCAGTTAAGACAGAAAATTTACAAATTACAAAAATTGAACAAATACAAACAAAACGAATTTAACCTTTTGAGCGCCACGCCAAAAATGCATTACCGTGTCCTGTACGCAAAAGCGAAAAGTAAACAAAAATACCTACGAAAAAATAGTGTTGCCAAGAGTTGATATATCGATAACACAAAATAACTTGATTTTGTTGGTTTTTTATGCAATAAATGACTTTACAATCTGGTATGTTTTATTTAATGTTGTGCTGTCTTCCACTCTTTTTATATATGTACTTTGTATATAAATAAAAAACAAACAACAATAAAATAGTAGTAAACAACAGAATTACTCTTCCTCATGATGACGTCACTGTCACGACTGGACGACAACGGCGTAGCTGACCTTCGTTTTTGAAAGTTTCTTAGAGATGTAGCCGTGTCGCACATTGTGTATCGATTTTGAAATAGATCTAACCAAAACATACAGAGATTGACTCAAAATATTATAAGTGTCGGGGGGGCATAGGCCAAGTGAAACACGGAAGAAAAGTCTTACGCTCTTATGACAATGGGGGTTTGATATGATGCTGATGCTACTAGATGATTTTGAGATTGAGAAAGAAAATAGCACAAGACAAAATGTAAAATTGCTTTTCATACCTTAAGAAAAAAATAAACATTTATTATTTGTAATTTTATATTAAAATAAAAAAAATCATCATCATCGACACTTTCCAAAATGCGAATGAGTTCTGAGGAATAGTTCATGTTGCATTGCACTACTTTTTCCACTATTCGTTTATGTTGACTTCATCAGGGTGTCATCTATCCTTGACCACAGTGCCCAATGAACTGATAATCGATGACGCGCTAAGGATGCGCCAGCGTTGAGATATCAGATTAATTATTCGAAGTTGATTTGATGAAATTTTCTTTTATTTATGTAGCTGATGATAGTTTTATGTTTCTTACCTTTTCTTTTATTCAAATATCAATAATAATTTAAAAAATAACACGTTTGCATTTAATTTTGAATAGTTTTTAATAAATCTATGCCTAATGCATTACAACACTAGCGGTCAAACATAGACGACTTTGGCATGCTGGACATAGTTTTTGCTTAGATAAAAATCCATTTTTTTAGTTCAATGTTTCTTAGTACTTGTGGCTCTAGGAGACTTGTTTTTTATACTCACATGTTACTGGGTTATTCTTTTTTGAGGAGTGTAGAATTAAAATACCAGTAATAATTTTCCAGTATCTATATTTAATATTTTTGTGGGCCGGGTTTTTTGTCAACTATAGACGTCGTTGGCGCTCAGGGCCCGCAGGTGCCGGTCAAGTATAGGCGACTTTGGCGTTCAAAAGGTTAATATCACGACTAATATGTAGGTATTTTAAGCATCTCCTTCATACCAAAAGAGAAGACAAATGATTTTGTACTTGATTATTAGCACTAACTTCTTAAAAGGTACGGGTCAAGTTTGAAGAAGTTACACAGTTATACAATAAACATTTTAATATTATGTGTGCTAAATTTCTTTAGAAACTATTTACCTATCCGCTTGTTGTTTTACATGAACATATGTAATAATAGCGACCGTGATAGAACATGATAAACCTAAAACAATTTTTGATGTTTGGGACGACATTTCACAATTATTTTATTTTTACTTCATTTGTCGAATTCGAGATCGAAGAACAAAAATACAAAATTTAAAATTTATGTTTTGATTTTTGACAGTTTTGACAAATGACTTGACTTGCTATGAACTTTTGTCTTAAATGCAAAAGGGATTAATTACCATACAGCCTAGTCTGACGTATTCGGAAAATTCTTTACAATAAATCTTAGCAACATTGCGAAGTTTTTGAAGACAGATTAACACAGCGGACTAACAAACTAATTAGACAATGACGAAAATATCATAAGGCGCAATCCTTAGTGGAAACGAGGATTGTATCACCATCAAAGCTCTTGTTACGTCGTTATAGTTCACATACGCAAACATTTAAAAACTGCCGATCAAATTACCAAAATTTTTGACACTTTAATCAAAACACTTAACACTTTAGTTCACTTTATTTCGCTCCTAAGTCTTCACTTGTATCGCCAATTGAATACTGCCCCGGTCAGGCTCAAACGGCTTTATATAGCGCGCAACAATATCAAGGTGCAGTGCATAAGCGTTTGACTGCCGTGCTGCGGGCCTCATGTTCGACTCCCCAGCACGGAATAGGTTTTTTGTAGCCTACACATAAATTTTCCCGATCTGAATGTTTGTTCATGTCCAATTTATTGTTTATAAAAGCGTCCATGATCATTCTGTATAAATCAAAACGAACCGTGCAACAAAGAGATCGTGATAGGTTGTGTACCGTCAGGCGAGCAAAAAATATCGGTACGTTATACGCACTTATTTAGAAAAGGCAATGTCGTTACCCGCCAGTGTACGAGATTCAATGGTCCCAATAGTAAAATTAGTATAGCCCTGGTGTATGCTCCTGAATCACATAAATATGTGTAAATAGATCTAGGTGTCTATGACTTAAGTTTCTCTATACTCGTAGATTAGATACTAGGCTGCACTAAAAGTATCGGGAATGGAATATTTCCACTGTTCCTGTCATATTAAAATCTTTTTAATTGAAAACTCCTTGGTTTAAAAATCGAATACCATTTATTTATTTAAAAAAAGATTCTCGGTCTTGTCACAAGGTTTTGTCAAACTTGTTTAGTCGTTGAGAAAATGGAATTGACTCGAGAAAATTCAAGAGCGATGATTTATTATGACTTTCGAAGTGGTTTAAAACAAAAACAGTGTGTTGACCGGATGATTTCTGCATTTGGTGATGAAGCCCCATCCAAAACCACAATTTATCGCTGGTTTGCTGAATTTCAACGTGGACGTGTCAAGCTCAGTGATGATCCCCGTCAAGGTCGTCCAAAAGCTGCAGTCACCCAATAAAACATTGATGCTGTGCGTAAGCTGATTGAGGAAGATCGACATGTGACATACCTCGAAATTCAGGCAACTTAAGACATTGGCATGAGTCAAATACAAATAATCTTGCATGAACAATGTGTAAAAAAGTTGTTTTCCCGATGGATACCGCATTCACTCTGTGAAGAGCAAAAAGCGGCTCGCGTTACTTGGTGCGTCAGAACTCTCGAAAGATTCCACGCAGGATCCTCAAATGCTGTATACAACATCGTATTAGGTGGCGAATCCTGGATATACTCGTACGAACCTGAAACAAAAACCAGTCACGAGTTTTGGTGTTCGAAAATGAGTTAAAGCCAACAAAAATTGTTCGTTCACGGAGTGTTGCAAAAAAATGGTGGCCATGTTTGTCTCCAAAACCGGCCATGTTACGATTATTCCTCTTGAGGGACAAAGAACGGTTAATGCAGAATGGTATGCTAGCATTTGTTTGCCACAGGTCGTTTCTGAACTCCGTAAAGAGAACTGCAACCGCCGCATCATCCTCCATCAAGACAATGCGAGTTCTCACACCGCACACAGAACAAAAGAGTTTTTAGAGCAAGAAAACATAGAATTATTAGACCATCCGCCGTACTGCTCCGACCTAAGCCCTAATGATTTCTATACTTTCCCTAAAATAAAGAATAAATTGCGTGGACAGAGATTTTCATCACCTGAAGAAGCTGTGGACGCCTACAAAACGGTCATTTTAGAGACCCCAACTTCCGAACGGAATGGTTGCTTCAATGATTGGTTCCATCGTATGGAAAAATGTGTCAAATGTCGCGGAGAATACTTCGAAAAGCAATAAATACATTTTTAAATAGTAATGTTGTGTCACTTCCTTGATTCCCGAAATTTTCAGTGCCGCCCTCGTATATGGACCAGTGACCGTTTTTATATCTAAATTATGGAGTGTAGAAGTAAGGAGTACAGACTGTGTATTAAAAAGTGTCCATAAAAACCTTTAAATAAGGGTGGCGCCACTATAGCTACGGGGTAAATTTTAAAGAACGCACCGAAAAATATTAGTGGGATAGATGACTTTTTCGAGGTTATATTAACTAAATAAAATTATTTTAGATTTTAGAGCCACTGAGCAGTTTAGCAGTACACTTAAACCGTCGATAACTGCTAAGTTCATTTCATCCTAGTAGCTACTCCAGCGCTGTTGTGGAGAGTTTTTGACCTTTATTTACTGCTTACAGATGACCACTTTTTCAATTACTATTCTAGTATGGGAGTTGGTACTCCTTACTTCTACACTCCATAATCTAAACGCTGGTGGTGATTATTATTTTAGCCTTTGCGCTGTAAGTCGCGTGTAGTGGGTAACCATTGTAATAATCATAATAATCTATTGTAGTTGTATTAACTACATTTAGTAATAATGGTTTGATTATTATTTATATCAGTTAAAATAATACAACAAAAATATAAAGATTTTTTTATGAATTAAAATTGTATATTACATACTTTAAGTAATAATAAATACAATTTTAAATAAAAATATACACATTTTTTAAATAATAAAAATGCTTAAAAATTAGCAATAATAGCAAAATAACAGAGTATTTATACAATTCCTACAGTACTTAAGTACTAAAGGGTTACAAAAGTTGTTCAAAGTATCACAAAATAATTAGAGAAAATATCTCCACGCTGTAACATCTTTATCATTAAAATACCACGTCAGAATAAAATCTTCAACCACAGTGCGGACATCAGAAAATGACGTCAGTCTCAAACGTCCATTCGTATCACTTAAAGCTTTCTCCTTTATTTAGCCACAAATAATAAAGCGCGTGTCACACAATATGGCACAGCTACCTCCCGCAGTTATCATAGAAGCTTGCAGAGCCTCGGTTTGGAATCTCGGCAAATTCACGTTTTGGCGTGCACAGTTTGCTACTGAAGTCTACATTTCTTTTCCTGTTGAAAAGATAGAAGTTTAGTAAAACAGTTTTATTATACAAGACAATTTTTGCTGAGTAAATATTTACCCTCTACTAGGCAATTCCATTTGGTCAACGAGAACTGATTTTACATAAAGACGATCATTGCACCAGAGAATACACAAAGATCGCGGTTCCAGTACATTCATGTCGTACTCCCACGATAACTCAACCTAAAATATTCAAAACATTTAATTAAATTTTTACGTACTTATTACTGTTATTTAATTATTTTGCTATATTTATTGAACATACTTTTCTTATTTTACCACCCAAATCCATAGGATGAGTGACTACTATTGTATAGGTAGTGCCGTGCTCTAATCTGTAAAAAGTAAAATATACTTATAGAAGAATTGCGTGTATTAAAATATTTTTAAACGTTTAATACTATAATGAGCGGATCGCTTACTTGACATAATTGTTTGGAGTCAGATCCATTCCTCTAATAACTCCTCTTTCAGACATTAGAGCTACTTTCAAAAAGCCCTGTTGGTTTTAAAAAATACGTTAACAAAAATACTTAATAAAAAAAAGCTTTTTTTTAATATTCTAAGCAAATGGCTACACCGTTTGCTTTTGCTGATGGCTAAATTTTTTTATAAAACTGAAGTGATAAACGAACGTGCAGTCCACCCGATGGTAAGTGGCTACTGCAGTCTACGGACACCTGCAGCCAACTTCATACAAAGAATGCTACAGATGCGCTATCAGTTATCACCTATCAGGATTAAGATGGGATTTTTTTTATAGGAGAGTGGGCAAACGAGCATACGGCTCACCTGATGATACTGCCGCCCATGAGCAACTGCAACACCAGGGGAATTGCAGATGCGTTGCCGGCCTTTAAACCTCACATACTGTAAATATTACTGGCTCTATATACTCCTCAGACTGCAACGCAGCAATTGTAGTGCTGTTTGGCGGCAGAAATAGGTAAGAACGTGGTCCAGTCCCAGACGGACTTCCAGGCAAAATAGGAACCTACCAACTATAGTACGTGAGGATAATACGGTCATCCTGTTAATATGATCACTTTCTTATAACTCAAAAACTAAAACCTTGTTTGCATGATGGCTTTGTGATACGATAGCTCTTCATCGGCCAATAAAATAATAAAGGGTCAAAAGACCGCTGCTTTATCGACGCTTTTTTGACAGTTGACATTATAGTAAATGTTTTTGTCGATTTTAGCATCGATATACTATGTACTACGCACTAAAATTATTTAGTTCAATGGATTTTAGTATGGTGCAGTGAAGTGAGTTTTTTGAAGTTGATTTTTCGAAATGTTCATAACTATTGCAAAAGCTTGTTTGATTTTTATTTCTTAACAAATTAGTAATAATATACGACTTTGTGTTTTTGTCTCCATCCTCCTCCTAGTTTTGGTTTTGAAAGGCAGTAAAGCTTAAGGTGACCATATTACCTTCACGTACCTTACATGATAGAACGGTCTAGGTGCAACCCGAAAGGTCCACATGACTAACGTCCCAGTGGAAAGAATAAAAAATATATGTTTTAATATTTTATCCAATTGGTCATTCGGCACAAAAAACGACTTGACCGATTTTGCTCAAAATTTAATGATGTCTACGTTACATAATTATGCATTATGCGTTAAACGAAACTGGCCCCATGTCAATATCACTCTTTGTTCTCGAGAATACGTACATGTGCACACACGGACATCCTCTTAAAAACCATACTATTCGACTCTAAAGATCTTGAAACGTGGAGATATGTTAAAATTTCTAATTTGCAAAATCGGTCCTATTACAATACCTTCCCACTGGGAAGTTAAAGAAGAACTATTTATATCGATTGAGCCGTTTTTGAGAAATCAGTGAACACACGAGAAAATACACGTCGTATATGAAATTTCTACGTTTTTACCACGTTTTTTATTGTCACTTTCTCGTTTGTCTGTCTGTCTGTTCCGGGTGGAATCTTGTAACTCAAATTTCGAGCACTTAACACTTAAACTTAAACATAGCTCAGAATCGTGTGATAATGTAGAATATATCGGACAATATATAAAACGTACAACGTACAATAAATATTTTTAGTAAAAAATTAAAAATAATCACTTGTTGGACCTTAGTAAATTCTTAAAATTGTTAAAATTTGAGATCTGGATTCTAAGTTAAGATCAAGAAGTACACTTTGTTAGCACTTTATGTCATTTGTAAATGGAATATTTTAGCTTAATCAATTTGTAGGTATATTATGTTATGGACGACACACAAGGTCAGTTCAACTGATCAATCCAACTGATCAGTTCAAACTAGGATTTTTTTTAAATATCGGTTTTACGATATATCGATAATTATGAATATAAACGCCAAATATTTTAATAATATTTTTAAAAAAAATATCAACAGTCCTAGTTTGAACTGATCAGTTGGAATGATAAGTTGAACTGTCCGTGTGTGTCGCCCATTAGATTTTATGATACGGTTACATTAAATAAATTACCTGAACCCAAGATTCAGCACCTTTTGGATTGGCCAGCTGTATTGCAATTTTGTAATGTCGATCTGTAATTAAAATGGGGTATTGCGTTTATTTTCATTTTAAACATAAAATTAAAATTTAGTTTTATAACTTACGGCAAAAGGGTCGTTCTTTTCCAGTGCTTAAATAGTATTTGGCCCCGATTGTTTCTTGTTCTTCAGAAGGGAACACTTCGTTTTCAGTCTGATTGTTTTTGTTTGTGATGAGACCAGGTGAACTGTCTGCATGGAATCTAAATGATTTGACAAAATTTTACATTAAATATTCGTTAAAGTTTTTTAATTTTGTTATTTTCATAGATAATCTATGATTATTAATAAAATATTAAGAGTTTAAAAAGCTCTGATAATCCTAGTGATAATACTAGATCACAGTCATGAAATTATTGTATTATCATCAGTTCTAAATACATCTTCTAAATTACAGATTATTCAGACTTCTGGAAGTAGACAAATTTGAACTATAAAATTCTATTACATTAATTAATACTTACATAGGTACATACACACATAATCGTACTGGCCAAAGTAATACAAAACGTATAAAAATAACATACCCCATTATTGCACAGCCATGGCCGCAATGAAAACACTTTCCAGAGAGAAAATGTTGATACGATGGACACTGATGTCCTGTAAAAAACGTAAAGAATTAAAGTTAACAATTGAAAATAACAATAAGTTAGTATATACCAAATGTTTAATTTAGGTTATCTTACAATTAACAGCTTACCTATGTATGGGCATTTTCCATTAATTGATTCCGTGAACAGTTTGATGGCTCTGACATGATTGCAAGCTACTAGTACCCTTGATGCTTCTTCCAAGCCCTGTTTTACTAGGGTGAGCGGTATTAACGGTCCTTCAGTTAGATCACAACCAGGTTGCTCCTTCCCATTGTTCGGGTAAAAATCTAGATGCCCCACAGGCTGTGACATCCCATATCCTGCCATAAACACAAAATCTGTCGCACGCGTGGAATAAACGGGTGGAATATTAGTGGATTTACGCGATAAATATTTATGAATCAGAATATATATTTATACAACTACATGAATGATAGATATTTTATTCTGGGCAATAAGCACATAATATGTACAAAATATACATATATTACAGAATTTGTTAGTGTGTTAATTTACGAAAAGCTATAAGCGAATTTTATACATAAAATAATTTAAGTTAAAATGGTACAACTACACATAATACTTATGAATGAAATAGCGAGTGCAAATATTTGAAATACCGAACAATCATTTGTTTTACCTAATAGAAAAATGCTTTTGCCGTCGGTGTGGATAACATCTACAAATTCAGCGTCCGTTGGATCCAGCCTTACATGTGTGGGCATTCCTTGAAAATATGGTTCGGCAGGATCAAGACCTGTTATTCTTCCTAGCCCCTAAGAAATAAGAAGCTAAATCAAAGACAGCGTGAAGATCGTGTTATAAGATTATTAGGTTTCAATGCGAAATATATGCTTTTCATTTCTCGTAAACTTACTTGTATCCTTTCTCCGGCGTAGCCAGCAGTGTGTGCACCCAACGAGTGACCAATAATATGTACATCAAGTGGACTCAAACCGTGCTCTTTCTGTAATTTAATATTAATATATAAATACATTTTAAAAGTAAAGCCTTCATACGGACAAATGCTGGGCAGTCCTTTTTGATTTCGGTAAGTATAATTTTATTCGTAAGGTTGCTGACCGACCTTCAGCTTTCTCATACGGCCAGCAGTGAAGGACCACGTCTCAGAGCCATAGGTCATTACTGGCAACACGCATTGGTTGTATAATCTTGTTTTAAAGTTTTGAGGTATGCCTGATGAGATGTGTCGTGATCTCCCGAACGCTGCCCAGTCGAGTTGAATACGTCGACTGACCTCTCTCTAGGTCGAAGTTGGACTTACCTAAACATATTCATCAACAACTTCTACCTTAGTGCTCCCAACAACTACTCGCACAGGTGTGACATAGACTTTGCATATAACTTTTGTTTTGTCCATGTTCATCTTATGATCTATTCGTTGAGGTCATTGAGTATAGTGCTTAGGTCCTCCAGTGATTCTGTCATAACAACTATATCGTCGGCAAATCGAAGGTGAGTAATGTACTCGTCATTGATGTTAACACCGTATCCTTTCCAATCCAGTAGCTTGAAAGTGTTTTCCAAGGTCGCGGTAAGCGGAGTTTCAGGGATATTACGTCACCCTGTCTTACACCTCTCTGCTTGCTTTGTTTTTATTTTCAAGTTAGGTTTTTATAGTTTTATTTTTAATGGTGTTTCCATTAGTGCTTGTTTTTGAAAGTATTCTGTTGTCTGTAATTAATAAGTGAATGTCATAGTAATTACCTGCAAAGTGTTTATAAAGTGCGCTACTTCCAAGCCTACAAGTCTTGTGTTTGCTGTAGCTTGTGTATATAGCGGCAGGCTCCCGCCCGCCCAGTCCACAATTATTACATTGTAGTCATCCGCTTTCACCAATTCGTCTTTCATCTCACTAACCTTGAAAAATAAAAAGGAAATATTTTTACCAATACAAATCCAAATAAATTTATACAAATAAAGCATGTACTTACAGAGTAAAATTTTACAGAAATTTTAATCCATAGAGAAAAAAAACAACAGCATACAATATCGTTACAGCTTACTTTATTATTTAACTATTGACCTCACACTAGACCCACTGTTCTGTGGCGGTTTCATTTATTTATATTTTGCCAAAAGTGAAGCTGGCGTTTACGTACAAATCATTACAAAATTCTAATTAAGTTTTATTACAAATTTTTATAATATTTTTCTCTTGTGCATTGCAACATGTACTATGTAATTTAACGCGTCGTGTGGTGGCGTTGTCAGAATATCCACAACCACCATGTCGTCCCATTGGTATCGTAAGAAGCGATGAAGGAAATTTAAACTAAAAAAAAACTGAAAGCAGCGTCTTACTCATAGAGTACTATAATACATACAGAATTATTGTGTAATATATTTATTTCAATTATTGTGTATTATAGTATTTGAAACTGAAATAGAAACTTTTTTATTCAATATAGATTATAAACAATACTAATTAAGTCACTTTTAAGGAAGAACCAGCAAGAAACCCAGCGGGACTATTTTTTTCAAATTATAGCTTACAGTTATGTACATTACCTACAAAACGACACAAAACAAATTAGAAATAGCTTGGTAGCGATCACCCTTCTTAGGGGTTATTATCATCCGTAAATTCCTTAATATTATAATAACCTTTTTTATACAAACTTGGTTTAATAAAGTTTTTGTACTTTATGTATGTCAAAAATTGTATATTTTCTGGGATTTTGTTGTAAAAGCGTATACATCGCCCCAAGAATGAATTACCGACGCGGTGGAGTCGAGTAACTGGTACGTATACGTGCATATTCTATGGTGTTGCTAATAACAACTTCTGCTAAGCGGGTAACTATGGCAAATATGCCGCCTATGAGGCAATCCATGGAGGTCTATGTCCAGCAGTGGGACTTTTAACAGGCTGTAATGGTAATGGCATGTAAGAGATCAAAAAGTTTTTGTGCTTACCCAGTTTGATAACGGAGTATCAATGAATCCATGAATTATCATTTTGGTCAGCCGCCGTGGGTTGAAGTTAGATTTAATTATCGTTTTATTCATATTTACATTTAATATCTGACCCTCAGTTGGATTTTTCTTTGTGTATAAAATAAACCTGTAAAAAACATTTAAACAATTAAAAGTATTCAATATCTGACTTTCAGCTGGATTTTTCTTTGTGAATAAAATAAACCTGTTAAAAACATTTAAACAATTGAAAGTATGTGCAATCCAAAGTGTGTACTGATTACAGGCGTAATTTATTTATAACAATTATGAATGTTTATAGCACAAATTAATTAAATATTATATATATATATATATATATATATATATATATATATATATATATATATATATATATATTTGTAAAGAAAACAAAAGACAAATAATAAAAACCTAACAGATCCTTTTATGATTGCACACATTCACATTTAGGTTGTTGTTAAAACTAATTTGAATATTTTATTTTATTATAATTATTGAAAAGCCATTATAATTTGTTTATTTCAATTAATCATGAAAATCAAATCCCCAAAAATTTCAAGGAGCGGAAGTGCCATTGCGATTCTGATGGAAATAGTGATTAGCTTCGTTTTAAATTTAGATTTGATATAATATGTTTATTTAAAATGTTTAGTAATTTCAAAGCTACGTCGTCACGATTCGATAGTGGTTACACTTTTTTCGACGCGCGGTAGTGTGGTTTGCTCCTCTAGTTACGTATAATAACTCAATGCAATCATAAGGAAGGTGACATCATCACAGTCACCTTAGTCTCCAACCTCCGTCAAACGAAATTACATACGTTACATGACATTATGACCTATGAACAGACATTATCATTATCTATGAACGCTCGGAAAAAAATGAAGGGATTTGAAGACGATGAAGCAAAAGCAGTAGCCACTGCAGTACAGGAATTTTTAGGTGTTCTTTTTAAATGTAAGCTTAGAAAAAAAGACATTCCTAATGTATTTTACTCAAAGATTACGAATGAGAAACACAGTGTCAAAAAATAAAATTACATTTTGTAAAATTTGTCAATAACAAATTATTCAACCTTAATTTTTTTATTAGCGTACAAACCCTAGAATATACACACCCAGCCGTGCGGGCACGCTTAGATACCATATTAACATATTACGTACTCACAACACATTTGGTCATACCCTACTTATAGGCACAGTTTGCATAAAAATTTAGTTTGTAGTTTGTAAGAAACTACTTTTTTTTTTAAATTTTCTGAACCTTTTTATAAGACATTTATAAAATGGGAACTCATACTACAGTCTTACTGGACTGTAAAGCGATATATTGGTGTAAACGGCTTAGGGGTATGATAGCTGAAGATTCTTATACAGGCACAGGCTTTCTCCCGGCGTTATAACATTTTACACTTCCTTGTTTCTTTTAAAGCTATAGCGTTTATCTCATGCCGCCCGACCAATGACAGCCAGAGGCTGAGAGTTAAAAATCCCAGGGAGAACTCGGATATAATCCATACTTTCAACACTAACCAATAATTTGTCACAAGCTGCTTATTATTATATAGAATGAAATATGTGAAAATTAAAAATATACTAAATGTGCCAATCATAACAGTAACGTTCCGAATGATTATCGAGAGAGCTAAAGGATAAAATAGTGATTAATAAAATATTAACCTGGTGTTGATTACGACTCTTGGCAGCGGAAAAACGTTGAAAGGCCGATGGATTAGATGATACCAACTTCTTGTGATGTTTAGGCAGCCTAGTTCATCGTAACATCTTGTTTCATTTTCAACTATAATAAAAATAATTATTTAATATTCAAGTATTAGTTCACTAAGTACACACATTAATGTTTTAAAAATCTTTATATTGAGGGTAAAAGTATGTTACCGTTTTAATGGAGTGGCCATATTGAATTAAAATTAAACTAGATTAGATTAAAACTTTTTCTACGCAAAAACTACAATCCAAATATTTTTTTTATGAAATTCCATAATTTGACTTTCAGTTGTTAATATTTAGTATTTGAGTTAAACCGGACACTAAACGTAGTGATTATATGCTCTTTGACCGATATCTCCAATATTGGTAATATTATTATTTCCGTCGAGATGGCAGAAATGTTTAGATAATGAGGATAAACACTTTGCCCCTTTATTTAAAAAAATGTTTTTTTAAGGCTTTGGGTGACAAGCGAGCACACCGTTCACCTGATGATAAGTGGATGCTGTGGCCCATAGACATCCACATTTATCCTCAATCAAGGATCAAAATGCAAATGCCTTGTCACCCATGAGGACAAAGATGGAATGCCTCGATTCCAGTTAAAAGGGTCTACGGGTCTCTACACTCACCACACGAAATACAGCAGTATTACGCTGGTATTCTGTGAGAGCATGGTTCTGCCCCGATCGAGCCGACTCATTCGTGCTACAACTATAATATAGCTGCAGTTTGACTTGTTCAACTTAAAACATCATTCAATACCTTCATCACTAATATATCGTAAATTAGGTACATACTTACCCGTCTTTACAAAAGTTTATTTTCTTCACTTTTAGTCATGCAAAAATGCTACAGAGATTTAAATTAGTTAACAATAATTGTATTACGTATTCATAAAATAATCCGTGTCATCGTTATCATCATCATTTCAGCCCTTCACATGTCCACTGCTGAACCTAAGCTTCACCTAAGGAATGCGATAAAGCACGGGCCTGAGCCATTTGCATCCATCGACTTTATACATGTCTTAAATAATCCGTGTAGTGGCGGTGAAAATATTCTCAACCGTTAATCATCCCGCAGGTGTCCTAAGAGGTGACAGAGGGGAACAAATTAAGAGAGACTAAATAAAAAACTGCAATTGCCAACTCGCTTACTAAACGTGGCAGCTATGGCAAATATCATATATATATTAGGAAATCCATGGGGGGGGGGGGAGCCTACGTTCAGTAGTGGACTTTGTTAGGTTGTAACGATGACGATAATGATATTAATAAAATAAAATAAAAAGTGTTTATTTTTATCACTACAAAACCGCAAGGTCTTGTTGCTGGGATAATAAAAATAAAACAAAAAAAAATGTATTTATTTTTCTCACCGCAAAACCGCAAAGGCTTATTACAAAGGTTAACATAATAGTTGATGTAACAAAGATAGCCGTGGATCGTCGCTTTTAAAGTAGAAAGTATATTCGAGAATTTCAAGAAGACATCCTGTTTTAGTGTACGATAGATAAAAGCAATTCCTTAAAAGTGCATTTAAATTTAAAGTAATGTAGTAATGAAGTAATGAAAGGAACACTTTTTGAAACAATTTATTATGGGTGGCACACACACTACGAGAAATCGTTACGATCGCACTGTACCGCTTAAACTGCACCGATAATCGAAACGTGTGTGTGATAAAAACTGTACAGTTTTTACCATTTTTTTAAACTGTACCATAGAACGGAGTGGTATGAAAATTTGAATAGATAAAACGGAATCGGAGGAAACTGTGGCGATAATCGTAAGGTGTGTTCCAAGCGTACAGTTTTCGCTATTTCTCATAAAAGTGTTTTGCATTTCGACTATTGGCGTTATTATACACTTCAAGAAAAAGGATGTATTGATATCGATTCTTAAAAAATCTCTCTCTCTGTCTCTCAGTCTCTTGGAAATTTCTTAAATTCCTTTAACAAATTTACATGAGTATGAACTTCTCTTTTCATTATCCAATCTTTACACGAGGTACCTACTACGATTTTTTTGCCTCCTGATTTTTTTCTGCCACTTGTTTAACACATGTTTATGTGTTAAACAAGACATGTAGAGTAATTATTCAATTAAGGAGTGCTCTGTGAGTGCTGTAAATAGAATAAAAAGTTTCCGTACTGTAAATACGAGGTAATTCTAATAAAGATTTTCTTTGGGAGTTAAACGAGGTTTAAAACAGCACACTTTAAAGAGAAGCCCTTTGAGCACGTTCAGTTTACATAACGATTGTTTTAGCAACCCCATCTCAGGTTATTATGTTAACTGAAGCTAAGTTCCTCTAATTCTCGTTTAAACATACACGTTTAAATCACCAAAATCAGAAAGACTTATATTAATACTAGTTCAACATTTGTTTGTTATTGATAAGACGTTTTTGAAGAAATAACAAGATTTATTTCTAATTTCCTCTTCGAGTATAAATTACTGCACATTTTGATATATAAATGTATCAAAAATTATGATCAAGCAATATGAAATCAAGGCAGAAAACGTAATTGTGTCTATAGCTTAGTAGAAAAAAGTGAAGCACTTTTACTTCTTAGCTTAGTACCAATATACCAAACGATGAATTTATTTCGGAATTTCAGACACAATTTTCGGGATTTCCTAAATTGGCCTAGAGTGTTAGAAACTTTTCTGATCACCTAACTTAAAAATTGGGTGTAAAAGCCATGCCAGTGCCATCTCAAGCATATCCAGGAAATACTAGTAGTTAAGCTCAAGTTACAGATGTAAGTGAGCGGAGGATTATGATATCTTTGTGTTGTTAGAGAAAATGTACGTCTCATACAGTACCATAGTCACGTTTCAAAGATATAACGAAGCGTTTCATTATTGTTTCGTTAGTTTCGAAAGATTTTAGCCTGCTGCGCAATATTTGTATTAGGTTGTATTTTAAATTTACTATTTTATATGCTATTCTTCTGTAAGTTGCCTCTTGTCACCAGCGAAATTGAATTTCGGGGATCTGTTCCTTTTAGATCACTAGGTGTTGATTATAATTACACTAATTAGTTATGTTTGTGATATTTCAAATGAATTCCGATAATTTCGTTAAAATTTTACCAGCTTTTCCAATTTTATGTTTTTTGTATTCTCTCTTTGCCTTTCGCCAAGGTGTAATACAAACATTGGGGTACATTAAAATGTACCTTAATAAAGACGACATTTTATTTTTCCCTTGTATAATTCAAAAATTTTAAACAATTTAAAGATATTATATAACAAAGTAATAAGATAATCAATATTAAATTATAAAGAGCCATTATCCTACTAATTATAATTTGTCAAAACATTTTTCTGTACTCCTTTTGATGAAGAAGTGATAATCTAATCTTAATTCCGTAGTAACATAATACATACATACATATATTAATAAACTGTCAATTTGTATATAAAATTCTATACTTACATGGCAGCCAAGGTATATTCACTTCTATGCGATCAGACCTAGCCCAGTTGAAAGGGTCTAGAATTCCGGCAAACGTTGGCTGTATTACCAGAAGGATGCACCATAACATAACTCTCAGATGTCTGTCGGTCAAGTAAAGGCGACGCATTTGACCTGTAATAACGTTATTATGTTTAATATTATTATTAGAATTACTTAAATCATATAGCGGGAGAGGCTAACGGTAGACTGTTAAGGACTGATAAAGTAAATACTTATTATTTAAATAAAAATGAAAAATAAAAAAGATACAAAAATAAAAGATGAAAACAATTGTTAAATGCCGCAACAAAAATTAAATTACGAGTACATATTTAAATTTTTGTAACATAACACTTCGATACCAACTTAGGTTCAATTATAACTCAAAAGAACTTATACTCGTAATACTACTGTAGTAAAGTACCATGCGGTTTTTATATTATATATTTTGATTAATATGAATGCAAAATAGTACTACAGTTAAAATTTTGATGTCAGTGCGGTTTAAGTATCTTTATACTGTTATCCCTTACTGTAGCTTACTAGTAAAAAAAAAAGTATTTCGATGAAATGTTGTTTACATTTACAGATAGTGATCGAAGACACCTTTTAAGCAAATGTCTTGCCTGTATTAGGTGCCTTCGCTCTACCATAGCTACTTAAAAACTTACTTTATATTATAAACAATTAATACGCATGCATTATTAATTTGTTATACTATAAAGTTATAAAATGATTCTAATTAAGTTCAATGACAAAAATACTTGAATGTTTCGTTATCTTACTATCGGGTGAAAATGTGCGCTTGTATGTCACTCATACTTCTTTAGTTGTTAAGTGCATCAAATTTTGGAAGTTAAATTAAGGGTTTAATTATTATTAAACATCATATATCATATTTGATACATTGATACATTGTCCCTCGGAATTATTTCTAAGCTAATGTCACCATTCTTCTTCTTGATCAGTCTGTAAAATTCAATATTATTTATGAATAGTTAATATAGATTAGCTTATCCCGGCCCGTCGCTAGTGTGGATATTTTACGTCTGGCGTAAACGAGATGCTTATACAGTCATCTATCGGAGACCACGAGACTTTTCCGGCATTTTCATAGTTTTTTAAATATAGAATAAGGGTGACAAACGTGCACACAGTCCACCTGATGGTAACTGGATGCTGTGGCCCATAGACATCTACATTTGTCCTTGATTGATTGATTCTTGACTTGATTCTTATCAAAAGGCAGATGCGTTGTCACCCTTCAGCACTAAAATGCATTGCCTCGTTTCCAGTAAACAAGGGTCTCCGGATCTCTGCACTCACCTTACGAAACACAGCATTATTAAGCTGCTACTTTACGCTGGTATTCTGTGAGAGCGTGATCCGTCCCCCGTCGAACCGACCCATTCATGCTACAACCATAATATAACTGCAGCGTGGCTCTACCACGTATAGTGGTAACTTACGTCAACCGCGGGATGGGATAATCATTAGTTACTAAATATCAATAAACGTGTCTCGTTTAAGTGAACCAGAAATGTTTATTTTTTTTTATTCATTAAGTAATTTAAATACATACTACGCATTCGACGAAAACTGTTTGCTTCGTGGTTCTTAATACGAACATCGTGTGTAATAATTTTGTCTTTACAATTTATTACAGTGTGACTGTTTTCAAGGCAAGAATTAATAGCCTTTTGACATTGACTTATATGTTTCTAGCGTAGAAATCATTGCCTTTTGATAAGTTAAGCCAAGACATTTTACTATGTTCGACTATAATATTTCCACTTATCTTAAGAATATATTTGGTCATTCAATATTATGTTATTATGGGATACTGGTCAAAAATAGTACGGAATCCGGCTGTAAGATTACTACGATCATGTAGTTTTTAATCAAATCTAATTTTAGTATATAATTATAAGTGGTGGAACACATTTTTCCTATCAAAATTTGAACGAAGTATTTTTAATTAAAGTAATATTAAGTAATTGCTGTTTAAAAAACATTCACTTGTTTTTTAAATAAATTATATACCACTTCTCAGTAAAGAACTTGAAAAGGTTTGGTGTGCCGTCCTCGTCTAACGAATGATGTAGCGCGCTTATTCCCTTCCACTTTAACCTATCTTTAACAGTTAGTTACCCTTATTTTTGGCCACTTTAACATAGGCAACCGTATTGCATCGTGTTCAAAAAATAGCTTTATTTCATATACAAATAATTAATATACGTCATGAATGTACAACTGTAACAAAGTATCAGGGTGGTCTGAAAAGTTTCTGACCCCAACGTGAAGATGGCAGTACTCATCAATAAAAGCTAGTGAATGTAGTTTTGCAACTTTTGACAGTTGCGCACCAAAATTTCAGCCATTTTGGACGCGTAGTTTCCCCGTGAGGACTAAGATGGAATGCTTCGTTTCCAGTAAAAAGGATCTCCGGTTTTCTACACTAACCATACGAAGCACAGCAGCATTGAGCTGCTATTTTACGTTGGTATTCTGTGAGAGCGTGGTCCTACCCCAGACGAGCCGACCCATTCGTGCTACAACTATAATATAGCAATATGCCTACGCAAATCAAAGATGAGTTGGACCCTGTGTTTGGGGACTCGACATCATTATTTACCATAGTGAAATTTAGGTCAGCTGAATTTAAACGTGGCCGTGAATGTAAAGCAAAGCGTGAGAGCTTAGGAGACGAAGAACGTTCGGGACGTGCAAAAACTGCAACTACAGAAGATAACATCGCTAAAGTTCAGCACATGGTACGTGACGACCGCCGAATTAAAGTGAGAGAGATAGCGGAGGCTATGAAAACGTCCATGGAACGTGTTTATCACATATTAAATCAAGATTTAGGCATAAGAAAGCTGTCAGCGCGTCAGGTGCCGCGTTTGCTCACGTTATACCAAAAACGTGTGCGAGTAAACATTTCCAACACTCCGTTAGCGCAGTTTAGGCGCAATTAACCCAAGTTTTAGCGCCGATTAATTATAGTGTAGTGATAAATGTAGACCAAATTTGGATGCACCAATATACGAAATAAAAATATAGTCAAAACATTGGACTGCAAACGGAAACCGGCTCCAAAAAAAGCAAAAATGGTTTTACGGCTGGTAAATTGATAGCGACTGTTTTTTTGGGATAGTCATGGAGTTATTTTAATTGATAAAAAAAAAAAGAAAAAAAGATTATCTTCAAAGAGGAAGAACCATTACAGGAGCATACGCATCATTACTTTACAAACTGAAGGTAGAAATTGGGGATAAAGGCCATATTTGCAGAAAAAATCCTGTTTTACCAGTACAACACGCCGTCTCACACCTCAGCGGTTGTCATGGCGAAAATCCACGAATTACGGTTTGAACTACTTGACCGAATTCTTTTTGTTGTTATATCTAAAAATTGCTCTCGTAGGACACAGATATTCGTCAAATAAAGAGGCGATCACCTTCGTGAACAATTATTTTGCAGAGAATAACGCCGAGTACTATTTGGACGGGTTGGAGAGATGGTAGCATCGCTGGGAGAAGTGTGTAGAGTTACATGGAGACTATGTAGAAAAATAAAAATAAATTTTAGTAAAAAATGTCTTGTGTCTTTATTAGGTCGGAAATTTTTCAGACCACCCACGTATTACCTGTTTACACCTGGTTGTAGAGAGGTTGCGGCCAAGTGCGCTACTGCAACCTAACCTTTCCAAGTTCTTTGTATATATTCTTGTGAAGTGGTATATAATTTATTTTAAAAACAAGTGAATGAAGTTTTTTCAGAAAAATCAATTAATATTATTTTAATTAATAAATACACGCGGCCACATTTTATAGGCACCCCACCAAAAATGTATCCCCCCTAAAAACTACATGAACGTAGTAATCTTGCAGTGGATCTTAGACTAGGAGAGGTTTGTATAATTTTCTTTCTGATTGTGATCTATCTGTGTAGATAGACATAACTATTAAAATACATAAACCCACGAAAACAACAAAGGTTGTTTAATTTCACAAAAGAAACGCGAACTTTTCTTAACTATTGTATTATACAACAACGGGTTCTTAATTTAATTTTGTTTGTGGTACATAATATAAATAATTTATTTAATTCATTATACAATAGTGAAATTAGATTTCTTAGAGAAAACAAATTTATTTGCTTGTATGTTGCCACTCATGGTTGAAAAGAATAATGAGAGAAATCTGGGAAATCTAATTGGTATGTATGTCGACAAAAGCTTTTGTTTCTAGGCATTTTGATAAATAAAAAACGTCGCAATTAGATTTAATTAACAACTAAATAATCTAGACAATCTATTTTTTATTGGTTTTATTATTGAATCGGTTATTTGCAAGTAGTATTATAGGTTATAAATTACAGTATCTTAAAGGTTAAATGTTTTAAATTATCGGACGAATAAGTATTTTTTATTTATACGATTATCGTATGAATAATTGTTTTTTAATCATACAATTATCGTTTTATAGCAAAATTCATTATATATTATAGGAAAATTCATATATATATATATATATATATATATATATATATATATATATATATATATATACACACAAGGAAAATTCTTATAACCACGTTTTGCTACGTAAAATAGCATAAATAATAAAGTATATAACAAAATATATTATTTAAGGTCTAATTATTATGAAAAGTCTAGTACAACATGCTCTAAATTGAATATGGAATATGGAATACTACATAGCGTACACATTTACATCATTAGCATTTTTTTATGATCGTTAAATCATGAAGTACAATGTATGCTGCGCATATTTAAGGTTCTATAAATATGAGTTTTTATAATTTCTCCTCTATTTTACTACGCATGCACACATTCGTAAAGGTCTCTCGGTGAGCAAAAAATCACACAAAGTTAAGTTAAATCTGTAAGCTGCGGACAAATTGGGATCTATATCCTACGATAATATTTTTCCTTACTTAGGGCATGTTTCGTAACAATGAATTATCAATACCAAAGCGACAAACTAAATCAATCGAACAATGCTTTTTAAACACATATGTAAACTGAACCCATGCAAGGCCGGGGCGAGTAGCTAGTAATACTATAAATGTGAAAGTTTGTTTGTTATGCTTTCACGTCAATACTGCTGATATGGATTTGGATAAAATTTTGCTGACCAGATAGAGCTTAACCTGGGTAGACCACGGAATATTTTAATCCCGGTAAAAGGTCCCGTGAAGTAGTTTTCTGTGCTGGTCCACATGAGGCGAATGAAGTCGCGTTCGGAAGCTGGTAAAATAAACAATGACTAAGTAGATTATAGTTAGTAATATAGGTTAATATAGGTTAACTTAGACAATAAAACGAAATAGACGATTTTATTCTAACAATGATTTTAATGTTCTGGAGATGGGAGAAATTGTGTAATTTCAAAATTGGCTCGACCTTTCGAGGTTTGTTGGTTAGAGGTCAAAAAGTTAAAATTAAAAAAATTGTATTTCAACTACGATATTATATAATTTTTCGAACGTCGTTCATGGAGGCCGAGAGGCCACTTGAACTTGGCGCCCCGGGGCACCGCCCAGCCCCGAGGTAGATACGCCACCACTGGTCGTGACCGCAATGAACAGTTTGCTGACGGTTACAAAGGAAGGCAGAAAACCAGTCAACAAAGCTGGTAGAAAATCTTAGATTTTGCAGCATATTTAATAGATTTAGAAATGGTTAACTAACTATGTCTAAAACATTAGTGCAGTCAATTAGTAAAAGAACCTTTCTGCTCTTCAAGTTCTCTCTTATGTTCTATGTGATTTTAAACTTTGTGATTGCGCTGTGTTCTAACTGAAAGAAACCGCGTGAACAAATAGTTTTAAAAATAAAAGAAGACAGCTGTTGATAAACTATAGATTCCAGGAGTATATATGCAATAATCTATATACCAAAAAATTAAGTACTTATATTTCATAAAAATAATCTCAAAAATAAAACAGTATTAAAACATGTGTAGTCACCAAAGTATTTTAGTAATTTGTTTAGTTCCTTTACACCTTTTATGTTACCAGTGCTAACAATCTTACGTCTACATTACATTACAACGGTCATTTTAGGCTCGAAGGTCGCTTTTGACTGTTTAAATTTACATGGCTTAAATAAATATTAGTGTATCAGTATGTTTTACTTAAAGGATGCCAAGAACCGAAACTAATGCTTAATAATTAATTAAAATAATAATGCTTAATTAAAATATTAAGTTTTAATTTGAGCACATTAAAATAATATGGCATTCTTCGGGGTTGGCCAGTGTGAAGCCGTGAATTTTTATAGGCGGTAAAAGATGGATAGATGAATGGAACTTCATTAAACTACGTGAGTTTTATTTTAAATCGTCGTCGTTTCCAAGTACATTGTTTGATATACTCCTAGGTCTTTTCAAACGTGTGATTTGGCAATAGAGGTGTATACTAATTAAATGAGCCGTGGTAGCTCAAACGGTCAACGCTCGCTTTAAGTATAACAGAACGCGAGTAACCAGTGCCGTCTTTAGGATCAACGAGGCTATGGGCCAAGGTACTGGCTGGGGCCTATGTAAGGGATGGAAAATCCTTAAATTTTATATCTAATTTTGCTGCGAAGAAATCGAGAAAAAAAGTTTTTTAAGCTGTATATAATTACTGTTATTTTAGTGCAAAAATAAATTTTTAAACAAATTTTCTAAATCTTGTTTCTATTTTACCAAGTGTGTGATTTGATATTTTTCTTATTATGTTATAAAATTTGTTGTTGTATATCGAAAATTTTCAGAATTGTGGGGCCCCTGCCTACCTCGGGGCCTCGGGCCCGGGCCCTGCGGGCCCTGCCTTAAAGACGGCACTGCGAGTAACCCAGGTTCGATCCCCGCCGGCACCTGATTTACCACATGCTCGGCGGTGAAGGAAAACATCAAGGGGAAAACTGCATGTCTGAGGAATAAGAAAAAAATATTTCGAAGACATGTGAAGTTCGCCAACACGCATTGGGGCAGCGCGGCGGACACTTCCTTGTCTTAAAACCCTCTCAGAAAGGAGGGGAGGACTGTGCCCAGCTGTGGGAGTTATATAGGCTTTAACTTTACTTTTAACTTTACTAATTCAATGTACTCATCTCTAGGAGTTATTGTACAGCTTCCTTTCCTTTTTCTCCAAAAATGCAACTAAATGTTGCTATGCCAGCCAAACGCTTACAGCACGCCTCCTACGTACCATTAGAAAAACAGAATTTGGTTTGAAACATTATATATCAAAAATCTTCTTGCTCCTATAGAATACACTCTATCAACACTATATATGTATATACCACAACAGACATTGTGAGTTTATATAGTAGTAAGTGATTTATTTTTTGAACAAAAGTTGCTTTTGTTGATCGAATGTACATATCTTCCTATTTCTAAGCACAATAATAGTCACCCCACTAGTTGTTATGTAGGAACTAAGAAATTCAACTTTTTATAGTTATACACATGTAAGATAAAAAAAGGTTAATCTAAACATAGCCATGCCGAATAAACGAGCATGGCCTAATGGTTTAAGTTTATTAATTTTTTTGAGGAATCCAAGCGTTACATAATGTATTATTTGCCAAAGATTATTAATTTTTTGTTAGGTTTTAGATGTATGTCTATTGTCTTTTTTCAATAATATGTTATGATGTTTAGCACGGCCCCATATCCACATCAATTTGTCATTTGCTATTACAAATTCACAATATCTATTGCGGTGCTATAATATCATGTATTTAGCTTTTGCCCGTGACTTCGTCCGCGAGACCTACAGTTACTGTGCAGTTTTCGTGATTATTTTACCTCTATGGTCCGTCAACTATCCCTAGGGCTGATGATGATAGATGCTGCTCCGTTTTTGGGTAAAACAGAGACATAACCAATCACATTCGTATTTTTTGCATTTGTTAGATTTTTTTAAATATCTTTATTTTTTTAAATAATTGTAGACAATTTTTGACAAAGTAAAGTTTTGATAAAGTAACGTATTATATATATAATTGCTTATGAGAAAACACTATTACGTTGTGAATATTGGTCCTCTGTTGTCTAACATTGGAATGCCTTTTTGTCTAGTGGTCGTAAATACGACTAATGATCATGTGGTCTTAGGTTCAAATATCTGGTGGGGTCAAAAATCAGTTATTGGGTTTTTCTGTCAAGAAATTCTCATTTCATTTACCGTAGCATGGCACTATCAGAATATAGTGTATAAGTAGTATAGTTGTAGCACGAATGGGTCGGATCGACCGGGGAAGGACCACGTTCTCACGGAATACCAGCGTAAAATAGTAGCTTAATGTGGCTGTGTTTCGTAAGGTCATTGTAGAGAACCAGAGATCCTTTTTACTGGAAACGAGGCATTCCATCTTAGTTCTCACGGGTGACAACGCATCTGCATTTTGATTCGTAATCGAGGATAGATGTAGATGTCTATGGGCCACAGCAACCACTTACCATCAGATGGACTGTGTGCTCGTTTGTCACCCTATCCTATATATAAAAAGAGACTTGTGCTGGTGTGCTGACCGCAGTGACTGACAATAGGTCTGGAGGATATTATTATTTGTCCCTGAGCCTTATTAATAGTCAGTGCAAACCGTTTTTACCACCGGAAATTGGAGTCACTAGAAAGACATCAGCATAAGGTCCTTAGCAATCATTGAGGTTCTCGAAATGTGGGTTAGTTGTCCTTGTCCAATTAGGATGGTCGCCATAATCAAATTATCTTTTAAGTTTTTTATTAGTCGCAGTGGTGGGTGGAGTTTCACTGTCTTAATATTCGTAAAAGTATAATAGGCGTATCGATTCTCGAGAGTCAATAGTAGCTTATGCGGTAGACCTCCTCCTCTGCACATCCAATCAATTAAACGAACGAATGAATAGAAGAGACAATATGCGGTAGACTTTTGAAACAAATTTGAAACAATTTTAAGTTTTAACTAAGACACGTTACTAACGACGAAGCTGCATCAATCGATTTGTTGTAATGTGATGTTACCGTTACCGTAACGGTCAGTCAAAAGTCTACTGCTGAACATAGGCCTCCCAAGTAGATTGCCTTACAGGAGGCAAGATTTTCTTGCCAAGTATTTGCCAAAAGCTTGGCAAGCGTAGTTTTTGAAGTGAACATTTTAGAATCGTTGTGATTAGAAACATGATTAAACGCAAAAGCGACACTAAAAAGAGACAAACATATACATCTATAGGATTTGGCCTGCGAGAGAATGAGATAGATATATTTCATACTTTAGTTACCGAAAGTCACTCTTGTAATTTGTTGAAATTGAAAACTTGGAGTGAAATGTATAATATATGTGGAATAAAATTAAAAATAAATTTTAATTTAATTTTTTACTTCACACACACACACACATATATATATATATATATATATATATATATATATATATATATATATATTTTATATTTTACATAATGTAAACAATCAATATACAATGATAAATATACTTTAAATTAAATCTAACCCATAAATTTATAAACATTATTTCTAATACTAAAAACCTTAAAAATATATATTATAATAACTAAATTAAATTATTAAAAAAGAGGTCCTTTAGGCAAGGTTCCGAAGATACTGGCAGCGTTTCCCCGTTGAATAGCTAGACTAATTCTTTGTCCGAGGTAACTGCCAGCTCTTCGGTCTCCTGTGACGTCGATTAACCTTTTTGCTATTTCCTTAAAAAGGCTTATAGCGCTAGGACCCCACGGACCAAGGGTCTCGACACCGAAAGGGACAAAAATATATTCGGAGCCTAGACCCCTGTATTTGCAAACTTTAGCCTTTTCTGCCCCTTCACAAGCCGCACCAGCTCTGTTGTTGGTTCCACGTAGATGGGAAGGGGCCAGCGTGTCTGAACAGGTTGCATCCCATACCAGCACCCGGCCCATCCTCCATGGAATCAAACTCATACCGTCCGGTCTCTTGCCATCGTCTCTTGCAATACCAGACGGCTCAAGTAGACTTGGCACGTTGACGGTGGCAAGAGACCGGCGTATGATATCGTTAAGTGCTGCATGTCTCGAGAAGCGACCTGCACTTTTTTGGCATGATAGCCCGTGATATCCTAGCTTGTCGACGTCACTGCCACACGGACATTTATGAGGAGCGCAGACCGGAACCCCAAGCCGTAGACAGGTTGCGATTCGGAGCGTGTCAGGCTCAAGAAATGTTCCTGTATTTGACGAAGGATACGCGTGAAGACAGTAGCCGGCCTCATGCGTACCCACGGCCAAAAGCCTAGCACGCGCCGAACCTGTACTAAAGCTCAAAAGATTGTCATAAGTCAATTTGCAGTTTATGTCGTCCCAGCTCCTCTGTGAATTTAGAGGAAATTGAAAATTTTGACCAGGGCATGTAATTAAGAAAGCGTTTCTAGCTTCTTCCAGGCCAGCAATCTCAAAGTTTGAAGGGGATGCCCTTAAAATTTTACTTATGAGATTTGCTGAACTGTGGACAGAAGATAGGAAGGCTGGTAAAGAGACACTGGAAATTTTGCGAATTCCTAAACCACCATAACGGATGGGTAGGGATGCTTGGGTCCAAGATTGTTCGTTCATGTGTATATTAAGAATCGATTCTAAACTTATTTTGATTAAGTTGTCCACTTGTGTCAAAAGGTCTGGGTGATTCCAAAAGGAGCAGCAACGGAGCACATACGTAAATTTCGGGACAAAAAGGCATGATTTTAAAATGCAAAGTGCATAATGTGGACTAATTTCAAGGAGACGGTCAGCAGAATTTTGAAATTTAGCAATTGAATTATTAATATATTCAGAAATAGATTCGTTAAAAATTGGAGAACCTAAAAGGTAAAGGGAATTACTGTTAACTATTTTAATATTTGGTGCCAAAGTATATATATATATTCATATTATATATATATATATATATATATATATATATATATATATATATATATATATATATATATATATATATATATATATATATATATATAATATGAATTTTTTTAAATATAATTTGTGTTTTGAAAACGAAAGCGATTTTTCCTAGAGGTGAATACATTAAATTAGTGCACACCAAAAATACCAATTCAGGTCCGCCGAGCTAGGAAAACTTTGTCTTTTCAAGAACGTGGCAGCAGTCATATTTATTGAGAGAGTTGTTCATACTCTTAATCCCCAAATGTGGGTTGGTGTTGGTGAGGTTAGAATTGAAACTCACTCTATCACGTTATATTGAAACAGCATGTATTTATAAGCTTAATATAGAATTGAACGTCATTTATTGCGTGACTAACGGTAATTATAACTTGACCCTATCTTTGATCGAAATCAGTTACTATGAAAGTCAATAATTAGCATGGATAAATTATAAAAGTGAAAGTTTATTTTTAAATGTAGTTACGAAATGAAACTTCTAAAAAGTCAATGACATTAACAATAGATCGAAGTGTTCCAGGTTTTTATAATAGAACCTTTATTAGATGTAATATCCTATTTCAAGAAAGAAATGGTCAACAAAGAGCCTTTATGGGTGAAGTTCCTTCTAAGGCATCAGTCTACCACCGATAAAATAAATTTCAACACAATCGACAAACTTGAAATAATGGATGGAGAAGTGTTCGCCCTTTGACGCCTGTTACGGAAGGAAGTGTGTGTGTGTGTGTGAAGCATTGAAAATTTAAATAAAATTAACCCGAATTACGTATGAAAGGACTCAGCTCATATTGCAGTCACTACTTAAACCCTGATTTGGCACCGCGTGACTTTCTTTTTTCCCTAAAACCATAGATCAGCTTTTGAGAAGGTCGTAAAAGGGATGTCTATGGCGGACTGAAAAAAAACGTTTAAAAAATTGGTTCATAAACATAAAACTTTGTATAGATGCTGGAGGAAACAGATTCTTTGAAAGGTTTTTTTTTATAGAAGAGGGGGCAAACGAGCATGCGGCTCACCTGATGTTAAGTGACTACCGCCGCCCATGATCAACCGCAACACCAGGAGAATTGCGGGTGCGTTGCCGGCCCTTTAGAAAGGAGTAAGTTCTTTTCTTGAAGGTCCCCAGGTCGTATCGGTCCGGAAAAATCGCCGGTGGTAAACTATTCCACAGAGAGGTTGTACGTGGAAGAAAACTCCTTGTGAAACGTACAGTGGTGGACCGCCAAGCATCCAGATGGTGTGGATGGTATCGGGACGTTTGCCGTGTAGTGCGTTCACGAAATTTGGCGGCTGGGATTAATCCGAACAATTCCTCAGAGCACTCCCCGTGATAGATGCGATAAAATACGCAAAGAGATGCAACATCTCTTCGCAGCGCCAGTGAATCGAGCCGATCGGAAAGCACTCGGTCGTCGACGATTCGAGCCGCTCTGCGCTGGATGCGGTCAAGTGGAAGGAGCTGGTACTGGAGAGCCCCAGCCCAGTGATGGGAACAGTATTCCATGTGCGGCCGAACCTGCGCCTTGTAAAGTTGCAGGCGGTGTGCCGGCATGAAATACTGTCCCGCTCTGCTGAGCACGCCAAGCTTTTTAGAGGCCAATTTGGCCTTCCCTTCCAAGTGACCACGAAACTGCACGTCACTCGATATGTCGACGCCGAGGATTCCGATACTGGCTGAGGCAACAAGGGGAGTGCCTTGAAACTGAGGGGATACGACAAAGGGGTTCTTTTTAGCGGTTACGCGCAAACTTGTGTCTTCTGGGGGTTAAACTGGACTAGATTTAGTCGTCCCAATCCGAGACTCTGTTCAGCAAAGACTCGACTTCAGACACAAGTTTGTCCCGGCACTCGGAGACGTTTTCCCGAGAAATATTGGCTCGGCCGGTGTAACGAGCATCACCAGTGCTGTCATCTGCATAGCGATGAATGTTACGGGTATGCAACATATCATTGATATGCAGAAGAAACAGCGTAGGCGATAGCACGCAGCCCTGTGGAACACCAGCATTAATAGGCTTGCAATCGGAGCTTGCACCGTCTACAACGACCTTGATGCTCCGATCTGCAAGAAAGCTGGTGATCCAATCGCACAATTTCTCGGGAAGCCCATAGAAAGGGAGCTTCGAAAGAAGCGCTTTGTACCAAACCCGATCGAAGGCCTTCGATATGTCCAAACTAACGGCCAATGCCTCCCCCTTGAACTCTACTGCCTCCGCCCATCTGTGAGTGAGGTAGACCAGAAGATCACCAGCTGACCGACCACGGCGAAAACCGTATTGGCGGTCACTAATCAGCTGGTGATGCTCAAGGTACCTCATGAGCTGGCAGTTTACAATGGACTCCATTGTTTTGGAGAACAAGGAGGTGATGGCGATTGGCCGGTAGTTGAACGGGTCTGAGCGGTCGCCTTTTTTAGGGATCGGGTGGACGAAAGCCGTCTTCCATGATTTTGGGACTACGCCTAGGGAGTAGGAGTACCGGAAAAGACGCGTTAAAACCGGTGCCAACTCTGGAGCACACGTCCTCAGCACAATTGGGGGGATTCCGTCAGGCCCACTCGACTTGTGGATGTCCAGGGAGAGGAGTGCTTTGCGAACCGAGCGCTGTGTGAACTGCACTTCCGGCATGGAGCACTCACACCGCGGGATGGTCGGCGGCGTACTCCTCCCGTCATCGAGAGTCGAGTTAGACGCAAAGAAAGAGCCTAGAAGATCGGCTTTCTCCTTTGCAGTATGGGCCAGTGAGTCGTCCTCCCTGTGCAGAGATGGAAGAGATGGCTGACAGAAATTCCCCTGGACAGCCTTGGCGAGAGACCAGAATGCAATGTAAATATTTTTTTCAAACAACTTTTTTGTTCTGTTTCGCCAAACATGCGCTGAGTCACCAACGTATAGTAAGCACATGTACAGCCAAACACCGCTTGGTTAAAATTCGGCTAAATTAAAATCTCACAGGAACTGTGCATTCTATAGTTAAAAAATTACTATGTGATCTAGGGAAGCTCTTATCCGTCCAGCTTTTTTATTTTTAAGGATTTTTTTTAAAACACAAATATACAATATTATCAAGTCTCCCAGTAGAACGTTTGTGACGTTTGTAAGACATGCTGACAAACAATGAGGAGACCCCAATAAATATGTCACAAATGCGAAATCCACGCAAGCAAGGTCGTGAGAAAAAGCTGATTGCGTAATTTGTATTAAAATACTATGATTCTAATGGCCGTGCCATGTCTAATCAATTATCATTGCAAGATATTATGAAATGAAGTAAAATTATTAATAGAATGGAACTTGTGATTTTCATTTTTAACATACTTGTTCTACTGACGAGGTTGACTATTATCTCACCTTATAGTAAGTGTGAGGCAGCCGAAGATGGTAAAGCACACTGTCTTAGCCATAGAATACTATAATACACAATAGAATGGCTGTTAACATTATTTTGTACCGAGGTTCGGCGTCGCCGGGAGCACACATACAAGCAATTATGTCGTATTATCAGTACACTACAAACTACAAACCCGATTCGCTGTGTTGACAGACGGATTTTAAGACATATTTATTTGTAAATAGCGTGCAATTTGGCATTTTCTAAATAATTTGCATGCGAATTTTGGAAACAATTGTAACGTCAAAACACATCTCGAGTTGACATTTATACGTGTGAATTGACGTACTCGTGGCATTTTAGTGGCTACACGGGCTCCGCCCATACCTCCGTTTTATTATGTATGTATTATAGTATTCTATGGTCGTAGCTAAGCAAACGCCTTTTCAATCTTACCTTGGAGACATCCACACTAGATGCTCGATAAATATTCCACTCATTTACTGGGCGCATGACCACAAAACACAGAAAAGCTGTTGCTCAGAGACGCATGACAAACGACAAAGCAAACCGTTTGATTCAAATGAGTTGTAAATCAAACAATGAACGAACAGAGATCAATCTAGTGTCTGGTTGTCCGACGGTGAAAGGGAGGGAGAGGTATTAAGTTATGCAATTTCTGTGCAAAATCTCCAAAATGTACCTAGTGGACCATCGAAAAACTGGATACTTTGCGACTATGTTCGCGATTAGTAAGGTTGACTTTAATTAGAGTCGGGTCACCAAAAAGTCATTCCATTGAGAGTAAGGCGGCTAGGTGGCATTTTGAAGCACGAGTTTATATAATGGCAGCAGTACTTCATGCACAACCGAACTTACGCTTATTATAGAGTAAGCAGCTGACCCTAGACTTAATGAACTGCCCAAAGTTTAGGTTCGAGGTAGTCTCAATCCCCATCGGCAGTCGGTGTATGCTAGTATAGTGTATGATATACCTCGGAAGGAAAAGATGCGTTGAATTTCACAAGATTGGCATCATCAATCCGGAGTCTACCTTTAGTGAGAGGTTCAAACGTTCAACTATATATTTTCTGTTAGTCTAGATTTGATCTCGACAGGCCCGAGCATTCGGTTGGTATCTCCCTATAGCTGTCATCTGCGTACATACTCGTATATGTTGGTTATAAGCAGCTGGTAAATAGTTGCAGAGAGAACGGATCAATGAGGAATTGGAATTAGTCGTCATAGGCTCGGAGGCAAAGCCTTCGATAACGACTCGACTCACTATTTTTATTTGCCTATGCCCGACTTCGTCCTTACTTTTGATCGTGTTTTATTTTTGCCTTACCTTGACCGCTTTACAACACGATCTGCTAGTTTGCTATTAAAGTTCGTGTAAGCTTACAATCACAATATACCTATTTTATCTCCGTGGTTTCTATTTAAGATTACAGATTCAGTGTAATATCTCAATGTTATTATAGCATTTCAGATTTGTTTTATTGATTCCAAGGTAAACGAGAGACCTGTATACTAAAAAATGTTTATGTGACGTAAACAAAACATACTAAATAGAATTCAACACTATAGTTTCAATAAACTGCTTTATCTATGTTTTATTTACTGTTATCCTAGAAGCAGTTAAAGTATTTAATTAGTTATATGATTTGCAAAATATAAAATATATAGTAAAAAGGTGTTGTAAGAACAATCTTTATACGTGGTAGAGCCATGCTGTTAAAATTCAGTTATATTCCGCAGGAATTCAGTCATTTTATTCGATTTTATAACGGTTGGTGAACACGAACTTAAACCCATTATCGATTTTCAATTATTTCGATAGATTTATAAAGTTTGTTCGCAACTGCGAACTCAGTGTACTTTTGCATTCGCTATTGAATCAGTGATGGCTTAAAATTGTTTGTGGCCATATTAATCTGTTGAAATTATAGTGGCCTTTACGTAATCATATCCATGAACCTAATATGGCGCGGCCATGTATGTCCGGACTTACTAATGATTTTGTCTTGTTTAATAAAGACATTGGTAAGTCTGTGAGTACTGGTAATTAATATTGACAATAAGATTATTGTCTTTAGACACTTTTTTATACATCTTACTTCTTACTTACCTAATACCACAAAAATATAGTGCTCATTTCATAAACAAATTTAAATTTTTGATAATCATTATCCTAGAATAATTTTTGTCGAATGAAATTGCAACAGTTATATGTTGATATTTTGATTAAGAATATAATATAATTGAACAATAGTATATTCAAAACAGTCTCAGCTCACGGCGACCTTATTTTTTAGCACTGTTTTTATTGTCCCACTTTGAGCGAAAATAATGCAATAAGCACAGTGTGTAATATTTATTTACACAAAAGCCAACAGTATCAGTTATATCATACATTGCAAATTGTCGACAATAACATTTTATTAATATTTATTGTAATGTTATTTTTATAGCCCACAAATTTAAAAAATGGACAGTGGTTTTCAATCGACCAATTATTTAAAAAGGACATAATATTGAGAATTGACAAAAATATTTTAATAGTGAATTTATTCAATTGTTACTTTATTTAAATTTTTTGGATTATTACCTATAGGTACACCTTTTTGTATATTATATAATTTTTCGTCATAATGTGACAGTGATGAGTTAAATCATTTCCTCATTGGGCTGTACGACAATACCCAATGCAATGTCTCGAAATATAATAGTAACTTTGACGAGGTTCTACCGATATCGATATAGCTTACAACTTTTGTTTGTCACTATTATTCAGCACGATATTTTAAGGGCATTCATACCTACGTTACGTACGTAATTTCAAATTATTTATAAATAATTGGTAGAGCCATGCTGCAGTTATATTAGATGTATAGTTGTAGCACGAATGGGTCGGCTCGGCCGGGGAAGGACCATGCTCTCACAGAATACCAGCGTGAAATAGTAGCTTAATGCTGCTGTATTTCGTATGGTGAGTGTAGAGAAACGGAGACCCTTTTTACTGGAAATGAGGCATTCTATCTCAGTCCTCACGGGTGACAACGCATCTGCATTTTGATTCGTAATCGAAGATAGATGTAGATGTCTATGGGCCACAGCAACCACTTACCATCAGGTGGACTGTGTGCTCGTTTGTCACCCCATCCTATATAAAAAAACGTAAAAGGAAATTATTACGGACTAGTATTTACTAATTGTTGCTAGAATTTTTAAAACGATAAATGGTAAAATATCAGTAAGATAAAAATAAATAAAACTGAAATAAATATGCTGTGGAGCCTTGTCGAAGTAAAACGGGTATCTATTATTTAAGTAGAGATCCGCTTCGCACGGGCGATTTCTGGATCTCGACAACAGCGCCACCTACCAAACGTGAATCTAAAGCATTTAGGAACCCATTAAAACACACAAATTTTTTGTATCAAAACCGTTTTTGAGTTTTAGCGAGACTAACGGATAGCAATTGAGTTTATATATAGAAGATACGTAAGTACCCCACATAGACTTTTACTCAAAATCAAGAAACAGCCTTAATTATAGGCTGACATAAAAATCGGGTAGCTATAGAATGTAACATTTTCTTTTTTTAGGTATGGTAAAATCAAACAAAAGAATTAAAACTTCGAATGGTGAAAATAATAAATATAAACTAAACAATACATATTAAGCTAGGTTGGATTTATATAATTTTAGTATAAATCTAATATATTAAAATTAATGTTTGTTTGTAGCCTAATATATAAAATTAATGTGAAAGGAAAATACGTTTATGCGCTGGCATACCTTTCATCAGATTGCAGTAAAACTTTGAGAACTAATTGCTTGAACATGCGCGAAGGTCATATGCATAGTACAATTATCTTACAGTAGATGGCGCGTGTATCGTTCTGATAAATTTATATAAATGTCAAAATTTCCCTAATTAAACATTATAAGTCTTCCAAATTTAAACCGATATTATCACAATTATTTCTTCTACGGCAGCAAGGCTCCGTGTAACAGCTAGTTGTTAATAAGAATAAGAAAAAATATAACATTATTTATCGGCAGTATCGTTAATATAATTCTATTTATCATCATCATCATAGTTATAGACTTTCGTAAGTCTGAAGAGCATAGGCCTCCCCCAAGGAATGCAACTAAGCTCACACTATGCTTACGAGACAGGCAATGGAGAACCTTTCCTTTCCATCTGTTATCGATTCTTCAAGCTAAGCTGAAGTGGCAATGGCCGACCCATTGCCACTTCAGCTTACTAATCTGTTGGACTATGTCGGTTACTCTGAATCTCCACTGCGGGTATCCTCATTTCTAAATCTATTATGGAGAGAAACCCCATATGGCTAGCAGTTAAGGACCACGTCTCAGATCCACATGTCATCACTGGCAACACGCACTGGGTGTACAATTTTGTTTCAAGTTTACTATTTAACGAAGTTATGAATGTAAAAAATTATATAATCGCCGTTTCCTAAAAACTTCCAAAGTTTCTTGTTGGTCCTTTCCGTAGAGTTGTCTGAAGTCCTTAAAGGGTATTGTTGGAAATACGGCAAAATATTATGTAAACGACTCTGACAGATTCATTGTTTGTTCTGAAATATCTTACTGTCTGATGAATCAGTGTTGATGAAGATGTCGATGTTCTCCTTGCCCATTTCGATTACATCGCTAAATCCTAAATATTTACGAATTCTATCGCCTGCATTTACTCATTCGCTTGAAGTACCTGTACTTATACAATATCTTTCGAATGAAGAGTAACATGGTAACAATGAACAATTATTGTCTCCGACTGGGATTTGCTGACCACTGACCACTGAGCTGCGTTTCTGTCAGAAGAATATGCGTTCCTGGTGTAATAGCGTAACAGTCCATCACCGTGTTTAATCCCGTGGATGCCATCGTCACCTCGACTATGGGAAATGGTCAAAAAAAGATTCTTGAGATATCCAGACCGGCTACGAACAACAGCTTTAATGGCGCAAAGTGCCTAGTACTAAAATAGCCACTCCTGCTATAGCTATTCCTATAACGGGATTCTATTAAAATCGGTAGTGGAACTAGAGCTAGACGATGAGAATTTGAAATGGATCGGGATACTAGTATGAACGGGTCATGACCAGCTGTGGACTATTACGCGCTGATAAATAAAAGAAATAAGCGTCAGGCTACTGTTGAAAAAGTATGCTGTACTATTATTGTACGTATGTCAGCTTTATACGATACAATATGTTACGAAAAAGCGGCCAAGAGCGTGTCGGGCCACGCTCAGTGTAGGGTTCCGTAGTTTCCCGTCCGTCACAGTAAGTGTTCCCACTTATGAGTTTGTACAAAAACTGTTGTTTCCATCCAAGTTCAAAATAATTCTCCTAGAAAGTCCTTATAAAGTTCTACTTTCCAGATTTTTTTTTCATATTTTCTAAACTTATGGTTCAAAAGTTAGAGGGGGGGGGGGGGGACACACACATTGTTTTTTACTTTCGGAGCGATTATTTTCGAAATTATTGACATTATCAAAAAATGATTTTAGTAAACCCCTATTCATTTTTAAATACCTTTCCAGCAATATGTCACACGTTAGGGTTGAAATTAAAAAAAAATCACTTCCCACTTTACATATAGGGTGGCTACCCTAATAAAACATTTTTTTCGAATTTTTATTTTATCACTTTGTCGGCGTGATTGATACACATATTGGTACCGAATTTCAGCTTTCTAGTGCTAACGGTCACAGAGATTAAGCGAGGACGGACAGACGGACAGACAGACACGGCGAAACTATAAGGGTTCCTAGTTGACTTCGGAACCCTAAAAACTATCCGTTGTCATGCCTAATTGCAATATTTTTAATCGATAACATTGAGTTTATCTGTAGTTATCACTATAACATTTTAACGTTATTTCATTGCTATAGCCATTTCGATCAATGCTAACAGCTTTCAGAAACTGCAAAGCGCTTTAATAAGACGAGCCGTGTGTAATGTTGCTCAACGATTATTTGCTTTAGACAGTGCTATTATTTCTCCAGAAGCACTGTGTAATAATGAACATAAAATGTTTCTTTAATGCTCGTGATGAAAGATTTCGATGCAACCTTCTGTTCGAGTAACTGACATTTATTACAATTTGCCTATATTATGTTACAAGACGTATCTGACGTAAGTTTAGAATTAATTAATTGACTAAAACTTCGCGCTTAAATAAATAAATTGATGTTAATGTCTTAGTCGATATCTTTGATTGTGGCTGCCGGTCGTCAGCTGTGCAGAAATTCAATATTTACAATTTTTTATTTTGGAAAAGTAATTAAGTACACATTAAGTTACTGAAATGGAACATATTTCAATTATTCAATATTTCGAAAAAGCACTACGAATCGTTTACTTTAGGCTATTGTCGCTCAAAATAATATAGTTCTTTTGTACAAATAATCAAAATAATATTATTCTTGTCAAATTTTTAAAATAAAACAAAGGCGTACAATTTCATTTAAAATAAGTGAAAATATGTGAAATCAGAAATTTATTTAATTTTGTCAAATTAAATTAAATTTCTGATTTTACATATTTACGTGATAGGCAAGCGGTACTGTATAATCCCTTAATTTTTTGTTGTTAAGTAATTCAGATTTAGTGGTTCACGATATTTAAATAAATAATTAATTAACTTATGTACGTAACTAGATGGTTATATTAGAAACGTTTATAAACGGGTATAAAATTATATTATATAACACCAATAAACCCTAACTCCCAAATAATATAAATTTGTAAAAGATAAAAACTTAAACTGATATAACATAACGGCCCCTTAAAAATGTATAATCAAGACTACAATGTCGTTTTAGAACGAACGTTAAAAAGTCATGAAATAATATGTATTAGACAAGTCGGGTTAAATAAATAGTATAAATAGAAAAAAGGACTAGATGATTTCTGTAAACGAATATTTTATAATGATATTGAAACGGCACCATTCAATTATCGGAAGGCATCTTTAGATTAATAATTATTATTACATATTATATTTGTATAAGAATAAGTACCAGGTTGACCGAGCTTTGCTCGGTATTTTTCGCTCGGTTTTTTTTAATTCGTGTGTTTTGGAAATTATATTTAGATACAAGTTACATACTGATGAAATACGAATAATATTTTTTGATCTTAGCGACATAATAGAAAAAACTGAACTGGTTATTGAATAAAAAATCATGAGTGCAATTAGTTTAATTTGAATTTCCGTGTTTTTAAAAAATACTAAAAAAAGGGCTCGAAAAAATAGATTTTCTCAAAAAAGAAAGAACTTGAAAAAAAAAATAGTCGGTCGGTCGGTCTGGGCTCGAACCATAGCATTACGATTTTGTGACCGTCTAATATACCAATTAAGCTTTTTGTAATCATTAATAAACTGTCAAAATTTACCTTTTTATTTTTACCTATTTACCTATTTTATTTGTTAAATTAACATCTTATTCTAACGATATTGTAGCAGTTTTTCATTGCCTAAAAACACGGACAAAAAGACATTTTCTAAAAATAAATCCTAGCTAGATCGATTTATTGCCCCCGAAACTCCCTGCACACAAAATTTTATGAAAATCGTTGGAGTCGTTTCCGAGATTCCGATTATATATATATCATCATCATCATCATTACAGCCTTTCACAAGTCCACTGCTGAACATAGGCCTCCCCCAAGTAATGCCACAAAGCACGGTCCTGAGCCACCTGCATCCATTGACTTCCTGCATGTCTTACCAGGTCGTCACTACATCTAGTGGGGGGTCGCCCTACACTACGCCTACCGGTACGAGGCTGCCACTCGAGAACCTTTCTTCCCCATCGGTTATCGGTTCTTCGAGCTATATGGCCGGCCCATTGCCACTTCAGCTTACTAATCCGTTGGGCTATGTCGGTCACTCTGGTTTTACTGCGGATATCCTCATTTCTGAGTCTATCACGCAGAGAAACTCCGAGCATAGCCCTCTCCATAGCTCGCTGAGCGACCTTAAGCGTCCTCATACGGCCAGCAGTGAAGGACCACGTCTCAGATCCATATGTCATCACTGGCAACACGCACTGGTTGTACAATCTAGTTTTTAGAGATTGAGGTATACCTGACGAAAAGATATGTCGTAATTTCCCGAACGCTGCCCAGCCGAGTTGAATCCGTCGATTGACCTCTCGGTCGAAGTTGGACTTACCTAGTCGGACTATTTGTCCCAGGTAAACGTACTCGTCAACAACTTCGAGCATAGTGCTCCCAACAACTACCGGCATAGGTGTGACATGGACATTGAACATGATCTTTGTTTTGTCCATGCTCATCTTAAGACCTATCCGTTGGGAGGCACTATTGAGGTCATTGAGCATAGTGCTTAAGTCCTCCAGCGATTCTGCCATAAGGACTATATCGTCGGCAAATCGAAGGTGAGTGATGTACTCGCCATTGATGTCAATACCGTATCCTTTCCAGTCCAGTAGCTTGAAAACGTCTTCCAATGCAGCGGTGAAGAGTTTCGGGGATATAACGTCACCCTGTCTTACACCTCTCTGCAGTTGAATAGGTTTCGAGCTCTGGTTCTGTACTCGGATAGCCATCGTAGCCCTATTGTACAAACACTTCAGCACTTCGATATACCGACAGTCAACTTGGATATATATATATATATATATATATATATATATATATATATATATATATATATATATATATATATATATATACATATACAAGAATTGCTCGTTTAAAGGTATAGGATAATAATGTCCTTTAGACTGAATTTCGGTGAAATCTGCGCACTCAAACACAATCGTCATCAATACGAAACTCACACAGAACATTTGAAATTTACACGCACATAGATATATTATAACAACGCTCAGTGACAGCGAAAACTCGGAAACTTACAGACTCGGATCAGACGCTCGATCGATTCGCGTATTGTATGTGGGCAATCGCCTGTATTGGCAAGAACATTCGAGACAATACCATAGATACTATTGTAATTTTTAAGTTTCAAAAGATGTAAATAATAATAATGTGATTAAAAATGACATATATAAAAAGTAACGCCATTTTTTTGTAAATATGATGTGGCAGATCTCTTTCTGCAATAAATAACTAGAACAATTTGGCATTTTTGTAGGACATAGATTATCTTATTATTTATCGAGATACAAAAATCTAAATATGAATCTAAACCATCTAGGGACCCATTCAAAAACACATACAATTTTTAATTAAAAATCAGTCGAGCCGTTTTTGAGTTGTAGCGATGTTATTTTTTCAATTTATTATAATAGTAAAATTATATTATACAAAACAACTTTCAATGCAGATTTAAAATATCAAAGGTGCTTGACAGGTATTGCATTCCAAATAGTATGTAGGTAATGAATAAGGATAGTTTGCGAATTAACTTATCGAATGTACGTAAATTGCAACGTGCAAACCACTTTATATCACAGCGGCACACGCATTCAGGAAATGTCGTGCAATGAATTGTTAATTATTGAATTATTTACATGTTAACGTTCCTTTTTTGTTTACCTCCGGTATTGTGTAACAACAAAGATATATCGACCAGATTTTCGGCGATCAACTTTGAATAATAATACAATGATTTAGTTTATTTTTATTTCTACACTTTAAAAATCAAATGTTACCTAAGTTCAAACTTTTGTGATACTCTTACGAAACTTATTTGGAAACATATTTGTAAATCAACTGAAGTATTTCAATATGATTATTAATTATACATTCTCATTATCATCACCTCGCAGTTCAGCTCAAGTGGTTTACTGAACATAGTATATTAAAATGATTTCTTAAATGTACGCGAACACTACACATTGAATAAAACTATATATACGGATTTTATTGCGTTTAATTAACTTATTTTAAGTTATTTTTTTAACTTATTTTTAATTGTCGACGTTACGTTTCATGGCCATGGGGGGGGGGGGGGACTGAGATGTTTGACGTCCCAATGTCATAGTTAGCCCGGCTACCTTCAGGTTTTGAATATTAATTTTTGGTCCGATCTACGCAGTACTAGCTTACCGTATCTTGAAATCTTGCAGTGGTATGCTTGGGTTTAGGTTTAATTTTGGTAATTATAGGATCCCAAGCAGATGGCAGCACCCCTCTATCTTCTCTATTGAAATCAGGATGTTTTTGAATTCAATAGCCACGCGTATCATCCTAGGTAGGAATCGGTGTTCTTTTGCGAGGATTTGTGGTTTATCAAATCTGATGATCTTTACAGACTGCAGACTTCCCGGTGCGTCGGTGCTTCATGTCAGCTATAGTTCTTTCACGCGGGTTTTTATAGATCTTTTTGTTTATTTGTGATGGCAGTCGCAGTACTAGTAATCTCACACCTTTGACAATGTTCCCTGAATCCGGTATGGGTATTTTACATCTGTTATTTGTATGAGACTAATAGTCTCGACGCCCATTATCGGATAAGTTTTTTTTGGGTCTACTTTATTCGCCACTTACGACACTAACGGGACGATATGGGTGATGGATTCCTTCCGTCATCAACACACTGCTTTAACATTTTATATCTCAGGTATCGTGCTGAGTCATTTTTAGGACACCTAGAGATTTTACTTAACAATAATCTAAACAACATAGCATCGAAAAAAAACTGTTGAATCTTAAATAACGGTTATTTTCAGGATTACAACACCAGCGATTATAAGAAAACTTAGGCATAGTACGCGCTGGTTTATAGTAAATCCGGGCTATCAATAGTTTTAAATTATAATTTAAATCAATTGAATGAAATTTGTAAAAATAGTTTTCTAAAGAATCATTAGCCTTAGACCTAACTGACCGAACATACGGTTGAAATACTACTTTTAAACAATTTACTAAAGTCGTGTTTTAATTTTTGCGCGACGATGAATTAACCAAATAAGCTACGACCGACCTATTTGCGCAATGTGTGCAATTGTGCCATCGTGCCACCGCTCATGCACGCAATTATACATTCTTCTTTTTACAGTCACAATATTACAGGACATCTTTCTGGGCCAATCTTGTAAGGAATTCAATTACCTAGTTAAGGTTTTATCGCCTTTAAATTAAACTTTTTTAATTCTCGTCTTTTCGCTTGCCAGCACCCATGTTCACGGGGGGATTTCTTCAACTTTTAAATATTAATTTTTGATACATCTGCACAAAACAAGCTTGCAGTATCTTGAAGTCTTATGTGCGTGTTTATTTATAAGCGTTAATTTTTTTAATTAATCGCGTTAATTAAATAAATGCTTTTTTAAGAATTATCCAAGTGCGTATATTTATAACTTTTTGATAGAAATAATATCACGCTGCACTAGCCAAAAGGGTTGGAAACGCAGAATCGGAACGCTTGCACTTAACCAGTGGAATTTAGTTTTGGAACAGATGGATTTACCGCTAGCTATCAGATGGTTGTCAAAGTCATGTGCGACAGATATCAGAATGCAGATGAGGTTTTTAGATAGGTTGAGGATTTTTAGAAAAAAAAAATTCACATTTTCCCTTCAAGCACTATTTTCTTGAAGAAGTTTGGTGCACTTTGTTAGTACTAGTCAACCATTATGAATAGAATTAGCGTTAGTAGCCAACCCCCGAGTCCGCATATTACTCGTATTACGACTAGTACTTGTGACATTATATTAGAAACACATTTCCCGTCTTATGAATTACTTTTAATTTTTTTATAGATTTTCTGTCAATAATTGTTTCATAATGATAAAGTTTGACGAATATTTATTTTTGAAAATATTGAAATAATATACAGAAAGCAGTTCCTTCCGTATTTTTAGTTTAGTTTAGTAAGTTTAAATTTTATTTAATGCGTCTACTAATACAATTACATTTAATTATTTTCTGCATATTGTACCTATAGTGTGAATTAATGATTGTCACGTTTTTATTTTAAGAAAAAATAGATTTAATTTATACGTGTGTATTGATGGCGCCGGCGAGGATGAAGGTCACTTCAGTGTTTTGATGACATTTAAAATTTTGTATTCAATATACAATTAGCTGAGTTGTTTGGGATCTTCGATCCCTTGTAATATCCAAAATAATGATCTACATTAACTTCTCCGAACCATATTCTAATATTATATTTTAAGTAGTGGAGCCATGCTGCAGCTATATTATTGTGGCACGAATGGGTCGGCTTCACCGAGGGCGGACCACACTCTCACAGAATGTAAGTTAAGTTTCAGAGTGATAAGACCGCCTATTGTACATACTTTAATTTAGTTTTAACTGTACTTGATGTTTCTGTATTGTGGTGTACAAAAAAGAATAAATAAATAAATAGTGTAAAATACATGGTGTAAAATACAAGCTTAATACTGCTGTATTTCGTATGGTGAGTATAGAGAACTGGAGACCCTTTTTACTGGAATCGAGGCATTCCATCTTAGTCCTCAGGCATGATAACGTATCTGCATTTTGATTCTTAATCAAGGATAGATGCAGAAGTCTTTGGGCCACAGCACCATTACCATCAGGCTCGCTTGTGTCCCTTATTCTATAAAAAATATTCAGCAACTTTAGGACAAAATTTTAATATACCCTTAATATCAATTGCGCATCCAAATTAACGAAACAAGTACCTACTCAATTCCAAAACTGTCAGACAAAAAGCACCCCAAACTGGACCTTACTGACTTTTTACTGTTCGCTGTATTACATAAGTGTCTTTAGAACCTTTGGATTGCTTCCCATGATAACGACCAGAATATGGAAAACCGTATCGAAAATGGCTCATTTGTAAAAATAATATCGTCTCAGTGTCTGCCGATATTTTCTTTTGCCAATTAAAATATTATTTTTATAATATGTCCTTCTTAAAAGAACTGTTTTGGTAATACACTTTGACTTAATTTTTCCGGTGGCCTTTTTATCGCCATGAGTTTTTAATTATATATTAAGTATATTAAAAAATATTCCTTTTTTGAATATTTTCGATTAAAATTTAAATCATATATCTCTTAACCACTTGTTACTTACTTACTTATTATCTTCACGCACAATCCCTAACGGGGTAGCCAGAGAGAACAGATCGCCAAGTGTCACGATCCTTACATACCTCTTTCGCTTCCTTCAGGTTCATTAACTTCTTCATATATGCACGTCTAGGTATCCGAGTACTCTTGACCCTCCCCTTTTCGAGGAATTTGCTCACATGGTCTTCGAAAGTTAGTCTCGGTCTACCTCGACACCTTTTAATATTTACTTTCGCTCTATATATTTTCTTCACCATTCGGTCTTCACTCATTCGTTCAACTTGCCCAAACCATTGGAGTACGCCCCTATCAAATTTTGTGATAAGATCATCTTTCAATCCTGCCATATTGCGAATCTCTTCGTTTCGCTTTCGGTCGGCTATGCTAACGCCACACATTTTACGAAGAGATCGCATCTCCACTGCATTCAACTTGCTTTTATGCTTCTTCTGGCATACCCAGGTTTCGCTGCCATATAACAAAGTCGGTACCAACACTGCGTTATGTATTGCAAGGCGTGCACTCTTCACCACGCCTTGCCTTTTTACTAATGCATTCAGGGCACCATTGACTTTGTTTCCGGCAGCGACACGCCTATCCACATCTAAATCACATCTTCCATCCCGGCTGAAAGCACTCCCCAAGTATACAATTTCATTTACCTGTTCTAGACATTCCTGATTTACCCATATTTCACATTTCGTTCTCTCTTCGTCCTTTTCAAATACCAGAACCTTAGTTTTATTAGCATTCAAACGGAGACCTTTAATTTCACATTCCTCTTTCACACACGCGACTAATGCCTGCAGTTCTGCTTCTGATGGTGCAATAAGCACTGCATCATCAGCATACAGCAGACAATTAACTTTAATGTCACCCAATTTCACACCCAAACAGCTATTTTTCAGCTTCTGTAAACAGCTGTCGAGATACAGTATGAACAGCCAGGAAGACATGACACAACCCTGTTTTACGCCCGCTTGGACGCTAAACATGGGTGACAGGTCATGCCCTACCCGCACACAGGCTTTACAGTCATAGTAAAGTGACTGCACAGCCCTTAACAATCGACCATCCACACCATATCCCGGCAACAGTTCCTACATTTTTTTTTTTTTTTTTATAGGATCGGGTGACAACACAGTCCACCTGATGGTAAGTGGTTGCTGCGGCCCATAGACATCTACATCTATCCTCGATTACAAATCAAAATGCAGATGCGTTGTCACCCGTGAGGACTAAGATGGAATGCCTCGTTTCCAGTAAAAAGGGTCTCCGGTTCTCTACACTCACCATACGAAATACAGCAGCATTAAGCTACTATTTCACGCTGGTATTCTGTGAGAGCGTGGTCCTTCCCCGGTCGAGCCGACCCATTCGTGCTACAACTAAACTACTAATATAACTGCAGCATGGCTCTACCACGTTAAAAACCTTATAACCTTATCAAATGCTTTCTCCAGATCCACAAAAGCACAGAAAATCCTCTGATTAACACTCAGAAGCTTCTCCGTGATCATGCGGAGAGAAAACATTTGATCCGTGCATCCTCTTCCAGGTCTAAATCCGCATTGTGCCTCCCATAAGAATCTTTCCGATTTCTCTTGCATCCTACGTGTCAAAACCTTCGAGTAAACTTTACTTGCTAAACTGGTCAAGCTGATCGTCCGATAGCATCCGCAGTCAAAATGTGAACCTTTACCTTTATATAAAGGCACAATGACCGCGGATCGCCAATCATCCGGGACATCTCCCGTCCGCCAGCACAAATTGCACAGCAGATGAAAGCTGTCCCAGACGCGAGGCCCACCGTACTTGATCATTTCAGCAGAAACTCTGTCTAGTCCCGCAGCCTTACCACATTTCAAACTTCGAATCGCACGTTCAATCTCTTTCATGCTGATGACCTCAGTGTCATCGAGGTCCGTGTCTGGCGTGCCAGTCACGGTGTCACCCCCGGATCCTTCACTAAAATCATGACACGCATACATTTCTCTATAAAATTCACTCCATCGCTGCATGACGTCCGGTTTTTCTGAGAGGACGTCATTGGTTCTCGAAAGCACATTGTTCATTCTTAAGGCTGCCGCACCACTCCGGGACCTTCCAACATCTTTCCAGAAGAGTTTGGAGTTTTCCCTAAAGTTGTGCGACAACCTCTCGTCCGCTTCTATTCTACACCTTTCACGTACTTCCTCAATCAATGTTTTCGCATGAACTTTCTGCAGCTTATATCTTTCTTTCATCTTCTCTCTCATATGCTCATCGTTACTAGAGGTCAAGTAGTCTAACCATGCTTTTTTCTTCTTTTTTACAGCTTCTCTCACTTCATCATTCCACCATGCATCTCTTCTTTTACTACTACCTCTTTTTGTCGTTCCACATACTTCTTCCGCCGCACTTACCATTCCATCCCTAAGGTTCTGCCATGTTCTCTCCACACATTCTTTCCTGCCATCGATGGTGTCAAGCTTTTCGGCTACCCTCGTGTGATATTTGTCCCCAGTATCCGCTTCCTGAAGCTTCCAGCTTCGGATGCGACAGACTGACTGTGGTTCTGTTACTGTCGTCCGGTAGCGCCAACCCGCGAACAAACCCCTAAATCTAGTAATTACTAGATAATGATCCGTTCCCAGGTCAGCACCCCCGAACACTCGTGTATCCATCACCTGTTTTCGCAGTCGGTCATCCACCAGGAACAAATCAATCATACTTCTCTCATTCTTTCTTTCTCTAGTGTACATATGGATTTTCCTGTGATTAAACATAGTGTTTGTCACAAGAAGACCCTTTTCCTTGCATACAGCCAGTATAAGCTTGCCAGCATCATTAACCCTTTTATCGCCAAACTTTCCAAGCACCGACTCGTATCCTGGTCGAGCGATACCTACCCATCCATTCAAATCACCACATACAACAGTTCTTTCGTTTCCCTTAACCAAATCTAGAACTTCTCTTACATTCTCCCAAAACTCCTCCAGCTCAGCCCTGGACGACGAAGCTACCGGCGCATAAACACCCAAAAGGAATAACTTCGTCAGTCCCAGTTCACAACCTTGTATTCAGTCATAAGATCGACCAACCGGGACGACAACAGCACTCCCACTCCTTAGCAGGCGTTCTCGCTTTCCGGGACTCCGGACCATATAGCTAACGTCCCGCCAGGGAGCTCTTCAGTACCACTGCCTTTCCGTTTGGTCTCCGACATACACACGACATCTAATTCTCTTTCTTTCATTATTTCGATCAACTCATTCGTCTTATCTCTCATGCTCCCTCTAACATTCCACGTGCCAACTCTGCACTCCGTCCTCCACCTTCCGCCGTGTCGGGCTGTGCGTGACGGGTGGCGGTCCCCATCGCTGCTTTGCGCGCTGCATTCCACACCAACGGGGACGCCTTGGGGGGACGCCCTAATCCTCGTTTGCATGGGTGCGCAGCTGTGTAGAATTGCAGCCCTGAAAAGGGCTGGCAGGGGTCGCGACGAGCACGCTTCTACAATGACCCCCTTGTTACAAGTTTGCTTTATATTATCTTATTGCCTGAATCGGTCCAGTGGTTGTAACCGCAGTTTCTTATCATAAGGTTTGAGGTTTTAATCCCTCCAATCCTGAAGAAATTCTGAGTAGCAGTCTGAAGTCAGGAAGTTGGCGGTGTTTTCACCTCCTTGCTTTCATCGAACTGCACCTGTGCTTGCACAGCACACACAGCACACATGGCCGCTATAATCCTGTCTTCGACCCAAATTCGGCCTGGAAGATAAGGATATATATATATATATATATATATATATATATATATATATATATATATATACATATATATATATATCTATATATCTTCCTTCCATCTTATATATACATATATATGTATATATATATATAACGTATTTAAAATTATCGACGTTTTTCACAGCGTTGTACTATTTACCAACTTTTCTTCGAACAGCTGCTGCATTGTTTAATTTTGGTCCTTTAGAATGGATGAAAAGCGACGCAGTTTCAAATCATTTCGCGTATGCGGAACTCATTATTAATTAAATCCTATCGCCATGACACAGTAACTAAAAAAACACGTTAACTGTATCGCTATGTAGACCTTCTCGAATGTAATATAAAAATCGCGATTGCTTTATATTACTACTTATCGCGATATCATTTGAACGTTCTTTTGGCATAGACTGTAAGTCCTTGGTCATTGGTCATTGGTGTTATATTCATTTAGTGGTTCACACCTGAGATTACTATGTATGAGAAGTAAATTAATTTGATTAAATTGTAATGATAAATATTCAATTTGCGGCGTTGGTTTTGCAAAAAAATATTTCTACCAATTTATATAAAAAGTTAATTAAAGTTTTATCTAATGTTGTTTTTGCTCCAGAATTGTTTTGGTGTCGGTAGAATAAAGTTATACTAATCGATATGGTATATATCAATATATAGTATATATATATATATATATATATATATATATATATATATATATATATATATATATATAGTACCTACAATTATTCTAGTACCAATACATTCTAACTTTTCTTAAGCGTTCGTGTTGCACCGCAATACGTTATAACCGATGTTGGATAATGCCAGTGAAAGACATCAACGCGAGCTCCAAATAGCCAACTACGTTAGTGTTGGCTTCTAGTCTCCTAGTTGAACGTTACAGCAAGTTGTTATATAAACATAATTACATATTTACCACATTCTATATTTTAACGGTTTCGCCTTTTGTAGCACTTCCTACGTATTATTATAGTGGATTGCAATTACATAAAGCGCTATAATTAGGTAAAAAGTATAAGTTGATAACATTCGTTTTACCAGTGCTACGCATTTAGCTACATCCTATACTATTAAACGAGCAATTCTTGTATATATGTATATATATATATATAATCGGGATCTCGGAAACGGCTCCAACGATTTTCATAAAATTTAGTGTCCAGGGAGTTTCGGGGATAATAAATCGATCTAGCTAAGATTTATTTTTAGAAAATGCCTTTTTGTCCGTGTTTTTAGGCAATTAAAAACTGCTACAATATAGTTAGAATAAGAAGGTAAATTTTGACAGTTTGATAATGATTATAAATAGCTTATTGGTATAATGGGCGGTCACAAAATCGTAAAACCCCGGTTCGAGCCCAGACCGACCGACCGACTTTTTTATTTTTTTTTCAAGTTTCTTTCTTTTTTGAGAAAATATATTTTTTTCGAGCCCTTTTTTTAGTATTTTTTAAAAACACGAAAATTTAAATAAAAATAATTGCACTCATGATTTTTTATTCAAATAACCAGTTCAGTTTTTTCTGTTATGTCGCTAAGATCAAAAAATATTATTTATAATTCATCAGTATGTAATTTGTATCTAAATATAATTTCCAAAACACACGAATTAAAAAAATCGAGCGAAAAATACCGAGCAAAGCTCGGTCAACCGGGTACTGTGTTATTAAATAAGAAAGGATATGAAGACACGTTTTGTAGTATAAGGATTAGCTATATTGTTTTGACATCTTTATCGTTTCATCTTAATCTAACCGTTTTATTTTTGTTATACTTTAGTATTGTAAATTTATATTAACAATTATACTAATATTAATCGATAAATATTAAATGCTTATTATAAAAACTTTTTTCTTTTATATAAATTACTAAATATGGCGTATGTAGATTTAGGATAAATAGACAATATATATATATATATATATATATATATATATATATATATATATATATATATATATATATATATATATGTATATATATACGTATGTTATAAATATACATATTTTTATATTATAAGACATTTTATGAATTTTACGTTTAACCTCTCAACCCCATAGCGGTCTCATGAGACCGCGGCCATATTCCGTCAAATCCCTAGCAGTCTCATGAGGTCGTACCCAACCACAGCACTTAAACCCATAAAAACTTAGAAATATAGAGACTACTTTTCTATGATTACATATTCGTGGGAATGTTATTGTGTTGATTTTTGGATTTTTTTGTGTTTTATTATAAAATTGTAATGAAAGTTTTTGTGTGAATATTTTGTTATAATTGTGATTTTCATGCTGTCGACATTCGCTTGGTATGTTTATTTTTTGTCATCAAAATACAGTAAATTCTTTTTGTAATGAAGTAAAATCTGACTTTTGTATAGACCACAAGACAGAGAATTTTGTATAGATTTTATAGTGCTAAACTTCTTCATTAAAAAGTAGTCTCTAAATATAAGTTTTAATGGTTTGAAGTGCTGTTGGTGGGTGCGGTCACATGCGACCGTTCGGAATTTGCCGGGCGCATGCGACTGCATAGGATTTTTATGGCGCTTGAAGGGTTAAAAAATAAATCTTTAGGTTTTTCGGATAAGATATAGCCTATATCCATCCTAGTCCTATTAATGTGGCGTAATTTAGGTTTAGCGTGAACAAAGTCCATTTATTTTTATGAATTTTTCGTTTTTTCTTTAAAAAAAAACTGCAAGTTTCGTGGATAAAATTTAGTTTACATCAAAATCAAAATCCGAAATTGTTCGTAAAGATTCATCATAATCAGTTCATCCACTCAAGATTAGCCCGGACAAACCTACGGATAGGCAGACAAAATTTTTAAAAATGGTTATTTTTGTCCTCATAACATGCAAATCTCTGAGCTTAATAGAAATGAGTTGTTTCAATACATTATGTATTACTTACAGACACATCAATGTTATTTATATGTATACTCAACCTGATTAAATATAAAAGTGAAATAAGCTATTTAACATTACAATTGTATTTTTTTATGTTTGATTACATTCTATAAATCAATTTTATCTTAAGATTAAAAAATTGGCCCTAAATAATTAAAGATATAACACTAAATCGATTTCATTTTTTAAGTGTAATCTATATTAATTAACTATAGCACGAGAACGTGAACAGGTCTTTGTTGTGAGTTAGAATGGTAGAGATAGCTAGAGAGTATCTACATTGATTAAATGCAAGTAAAAGTTGTCAAACAAGTTCCAAAGCTTGGCTACTTTACAATTTTCTCGGTTGATCTAAAGGTTCAGGTTCTCACAAAATTGATTTGTTCTGTAATGCACTGTACTAACTATGCACTTACTCGCGCTTTCTCCTGCACTTGTCAACGCGATCACCCGTTTTTGTGTGCATTATACGAAAGCTCACAAAACCGGTATACAATTGAGTTTTCAGGCTAATAAGTCAATGTTAGTGATAATGGAAATTAATATCATGTTGGAGTTGAGATCGTACATAATATCAATTGTGTAATTTTTTTTGTAATTACATATTTTTTACCTCCAATAATTATATCTTCAAACTGAATCCGTTAGTAATTCAGAATTTTATATAATATTATATTTATTGGAATTAGTTTAGATTAGTGGTTAAAATAATAATTTATACAGATATCGATTTTATGGTTTATGGGTACAATATCCTGAATAATTATAATATCTAGTTACCTCCGCTAGAACGGAAAATACCTTTTTGAAGCATTTCTTAGTTGAAAATATTGTAATATTAAACTATTTTAATACATGTGAGTAATATTAGTGACAAATGGATAATTTTAAGCAGATTAAAATAATTTCTAAGCAACTTATGAAGTTATTCATATTTCTGTGCATATAAATAAATATATTAAATTTAAATTGAATATAAAAAAACGAAAACATTTTATAGTTGTACAATAATACATTTTTATGTACTCATATATAACTCTAAGCTTAGTGAACTTTCTTGCAATTTGATGAAATTTTCTAATTATAATTTTTCTTCAAATATTATTTCGATACTCGTATTTATTAAATTATGGCAAAGCCCTTACTAAAACGGATAATATATTGTATAAATTATGTCCATCTAGTTTCCGCATTATCTTCTTATGTCAGTCAGGCTAAGTACTTATCAATTATGACCAACATAATGCACTTGACTTAATGACGTTAATTAACTTTAGGCGTTAAGGTATATCTTAAACATGCTTCGCCTGTGATTTTTGTTTCTGTATACAGAAACATCCATGTTATAAAAGTGGAAAAATTAAAAAAAAATTGTACACCCGACATCAATATAAATAAAAAGAGAACATCAGAAATGTACTCGAAGTCAATTAAATACACATTATTAAAGATATTTACCACGTGCTCGGCGGTGAAGGAAAACATCGTGAGGAAATCTGCATGTCTGAGAAATAAGAAAAAAGATATTTCGAAGACATGTGAAGTTCGCCAACACGCACTGGGGCAGCGCGGCGGACACTTCCTTCCCCTAAAACCCTCTCACAAATGAGAGGAGGCCTGTGCCCAGCAGTGGGACGTATATAGGTTGTAACTTTAATTTACTTTTTATTAAAGATAACTCAAAAAATACTCATCACATTTTGATCAAATTTATTTGGGACCACACGAGAAGCAACAGCTTTCAAATAAAAATATTTTTTCAAAGAATCATCAAAATTAGTTCATCTAGAAAAAAGTACTGAGGTAACATACATAAAAAATACAGTCAAATTGGGTACCTCCACCTTTTTGAAGATTCAGGTCAGGTCCCAGGGCACTACCAACTTTAGGCCATTAATAGCCAAAAGTAAATAAAAAATGTTTATCTCTTAAATTATTTTTAATGCTAATAGAAGTATATAGCACAAAGGGAAAATAATATAAAAACTTGCTTTTTAAAGCATTTTAGGGGTCGTACTTGTTTGAGTACACTGGTTACTTATAGGTGAAATTTTTTGTCTTATTCGAAAGTGTCTTTAGAGATTTCTTGCACTGCCAGCACACTATTGAGTAGTAAATTACACGACGTAAATGTTTCTCAATTTTTTTAGCATAGTGTCCTCAGTCATCATCGGACAAACCGTTGACTAACGACGAAGATGGTCCTTTTTTGCATTTCCTGTTGTAAACACTATCGAGCAACACTGCGCAGAAACAAGTTGACCCTTAAAGTTGTCTTTGCTGAAAGCCTAATATCTAGTCAAAGGGGTCTATGGTTTTCTAAACTAACCATCAGAAAGACATCAGCATTAAGCTACTATTTTATGTCGGTATTCTGTAAGAGCGAGACCATACCCCAGTCGAGCTTACCAGCAGCAGCAGGCGCTAGAATTTGCAACAGTCATATCCACCATGTGCGCAAATAACACCCACCGTTATTTTTGCCAAGATACGTGGCCCTATATAGACTGATATTATTCATAAACTCTAACCATACTTTTACTATAGTTTTGGAATAGCAGTGAAGTAGCTTCACAAGCCCCATGTGTTCATTAGCGTCGTAGTTAGTTGCCATGGTACAAGCGCCGTTACTGTTTCATCTTACTATCATACCTGTGCTCAGAAGTAGGACGTTTTTTAAATTAAAATTCATGTTTCCTTGTCCCGATTTTTTAGCTATTTATTATTATTTGTTTTGCATGTCTATTAAAGATCCGTTTTTCGATATCAGGTATATCTGTTTGAACTGATAAATTTTTCAAAGGTGATAAAATTCTTGAATTTAAAATAATAATAAAATAACTAAATTCGATGGACGATGAAGCACAGCTCCTATTAGATAGTAATTTATTAAACGTGTATTTCACATGCAATATAAACAGCTGGTAGAAGCATAGTTGAAAACCACTTTCACATTGGTCAGGAAACTAAATTATTAATGATAGGTGACTAGGTAATGCAAGTCAGAAATAACTACTTAATAAAACACGTTGATGAAACTACAGTCGTATATCGAGGATAACCTAATGATTGCCAAATAAATGTTGGAATAATAATCGGGTTTTGGAGCTCGAGGCGAAAGTTTCAACTGACCACTAAATATAATTGAGTGTCTATAGATAGATACTCTCTTTAAAAAAATAGATAATGTATAAGTATTTTTTTTATCTGAACGACATTCATCTCTCTGTTGATTTTTCTCACATTTATTTTTTATGTCGCCGAAAATTTTAACGTAAAGGATTTACATACACGTAAACCCGAAAATACCCACAAACGACAAACATTTGCCATATAGAATACTATAATACATACATTCGCAATATGGTAGGATTGAAAGATGACCTTATCACAAAAATTGATAGGGGCGTACTCCAATGGTTCGGGCACGTTGAACGAATGAGTGAAGACCGAATGGTGAAGAAAATATATAGAGCGAAAGTAAATATTAAAAGGTGTCGAGGTAGACCGAGACTAACTTTCGAAGACCATGTGAGCAAATTGCTCGAAGAGGGGAGGGTCAAGAGTACTCGGATACCTAGACGTGCATGTATGAAGAAGTTAATGAACCTGAAAGAAGCGAAAGAGGTATGTAAGGATCGTGACACTTGGCGATCTGTTCTCTCTGGCTACCCCGTTAGGGATTGTGCGTGACGATAAGTAAGTAAGTAAGTAAGTATAATACATACAACAGTATTCTATGATCCCACCGGAAGGTAAGTGGTGAATTTTTTTTATGTTTGTCGTGTTACAAATGTAATGTTTGTGTGTATGTTAGCGGAGTGCGAGAAACGACTACGCTATTCTTTCCCGCAAAAAAAAGAAAAAACGAAAAAAAAAAGACCTCTAGATTATAGATAGTAATATAATCATCTCACATTCAGACAGGTGTATAACAGTGGTAGAGCCACGCGGCAGCTTTGCTGTTGCACGTATGGGCCGGCTCAAACCGGGGTGGTACCACGACCTCACAGAATACCGGCGTGAAGTGGAAGCTCTGCTTCCGCGTTTCGTCTCCCCCCCCCCCCATCAACATGGTAGCTTACTTACTTACTTACTTATCGTCACTCACAATCCCTAACGGGGTAGCCAGAGAGAACAGATCGCCAAGTGTCACGATCCTTACATACCTCTTTCGCTTCTTTCAGGTTCATTAACTTCTTCATACATGCACGTCTAGGTATCCGAGTACTCTTGACCCTCCCCTCTTCGAGCAATTTGCTCACATGGTCTTCGAAAGTTAGTCTCGGTCTACCTCGACACCTTTTAATATTTACTTTCGCTCTATATATTTTCTTCACCATTCGGTCTTCACTCATTCGTTCAACGTGTCCAAACCATTGGAGTACGCCCCTATCAATTTTTGTGATAAGGTCATCTTTCAATCCTGCCATATTGCGAATCTCTTCGTTTCGCTTTCGGTCGGCTATGGTAACGCCACACATTTTACGAAGAGATCGCATCTCCACTGCATTCAACTTGCTTTTATGCTTCTTCTGGCATACCCAGGTTTCGCTGCCATATAACAAAGTCGGTACCAACACTGCGTTATGTATTGCAAGGCGTGCACTCTTCACCACGCCTTGCCTTTTTATTAATGCATTCAGGGCACCATTGACTTTGTTTCCGGCAGCGACACGCCTATCCACATCTAAATCACATCTTCCATCCCGGCTGAAAGCACTCCCCAAGTATACAATTTCATTTACCTGTTCTAGACATTCCTGATTTACCCATATTTCACATTTCGTTCTCTCTTCGTCCTTTTCAAATACCAGAACCTTAGTTTTATTAGCATTCAAACGGAGACCTTTAATTTCACATTCCTCTTTCATACACGTGACTAATGCCTGCAGTTCTGCTTCTGATGGTGCAATAAGCACTGCATCATCAGCATACAGCAGACAATTAACTTTTATGTCACCCAATTTCACACCCAAACAGCTATCTTTCAGCTTCTGTAAACAGCTGTCGAGATACAGTATGAACAGCCAGGAAGACATGACACAACCCTGTTTTACGCCCGCTTGGACGCTAAACATGGGTGACAGGTCATGCCCTACCCGCACACAGGCTTTACAGTCATAGTAGAGTGACTGCACAGCCCTTAACAATCGACCATCCACACCATATCCCGGCAACAGTTCCCACATTTTCTTCCTTATAACCTTATCAAATGCTTTCTCCAGATCCACAAAAGCACAGAAAATCCTCTGGTTAACACTCAGAAGCTTCTCCGTGATCATGCGGAGAGAAAACATTTGATCCGTGCATCCTCTTCCAGGTCTAAATCCGCATTGTGCCTCCCATAAGAATCTTTCCGATTTCTCTTGCATCCTGCGTGTCAAAACCTTCGAATAAACTTTACTTGCTAAACTGGTCAAGCTGATCGCCCGATAGCTCCCGCAGTCAAAATGTGAACCTTTACCTTTATATAAAGGCACAATGACCGCGGATCGCCAATCATCCGGGACATCTCCCGTCCGCCAGCACAAATTGCACAGCAGATGAAAGCTGTCCCAGACGCGAGGCCCACCGTACTTGACCATTTCAGCAGAAACTCTGTCTAGTCCCGCAGCCTTACCACATTTCAAACTTCGAATCGCACGTTCAATCTCTTTCATGCTGATGACCTCAGTGTCATCGAGGTCCGTGTCTGGCGTGCCAGTCACGGCGTCACCCCCGGATCCTTCACTAAGATCATGACACGCATACAATTCTCTATAAAATTCACTCCATCGCTGCATGACGTCCGATTTTTCTGAGAGGACGTCATTGGTTCTCGAAAGCACTTTGTTCATTCTTAAAGCTGTCGCACCACTCCGGGACCTTCCAACCTCTTTCCAGAAGAGTTTGGAGTTTTCCCTAAAGTTGTGCGACAACCTCTCGTCCGCTTCTATTCTACACCTTTCACGTACTTCCTCAATCAATGTTTTCGCATGAACTTTCTGCAGCTTATATCTTTCTTTCATCTTCTCTCTCATATGCTCATCGTTACTAGAGGCTAAGTAGTCTAACCATGCTTTTTTCTTCTTTTTTACAGCTTCTTTCACTTCGTCATTCCACCATGCATCTCTTCTTTTACTACTACCTCTTTTTGTCGTACCACATACTTCTTCCGCTGCACTTACCATTCCATCCCTAAGGTTCTGCCATATTCTCTCCACACATTCTTTCCTGCCATCGATGGTGTCAAGCTTTTCGGCTACCCTCGTGTGATATTTGTCCCTAGTATCCGCTTCCTGAAGCTTCCAGCTTCGGATGCGACAGACCGACTGTGGTTCTGTTACTGCCGTCCGGTGGCGCCAACCCGCGAACAAACCCCTAAATCTAGTAATTACTAGATAATGATCCGTTCCCAGGTCAGCACCCCTGAACACTCGTGTATCCATCACCTGTTTTCGCAGTCGGTCATCCACCAGGAACAAATCAATCATACTTCTCTCATTCTTTCTTTCTCTAGTGTACATATGGATCTTCCTGTGATTAAACATAGTGTTTGTCACAAGAAGACCCTTTTCCTTGCATACAGCCAGTATAAGCTTGCCAGCATCATTAACCCTTTTATCTCCAAACTTTCCAAGCACCGACTCGTATCCTGGTCGAGCGATGCCTACCCATCCATTCAAATCACCACATACAACAGTTCTTTCGTTTCCCTTAACCAAATCTAGAACTTCTCTTACATTCTCCCAAAACTCCTCCAGCTCAGCCCTGGACGACGAAGCTACCGGCGCATAAACAGCCAAAAGGAATAACTTCGTCAGTCCCATTTTGAAGCGAACCCAGAGAAGTCTTGAGTTCACAACCTTGTATTCAGTCATAAGATCGACCAACCGGGACGACAACAGCACTCCCACTCCTTGGCAGGCGTTCTCGCTTTCCGGGACTCCGGACCATATAGCTAACGTCCCGCCAGGGAGCTCTTCAATACCACTGCCTTTCCGTTTGGTCTCCGACATACACACGACATCTAATTCTCTTTCTTTCATTATTTCGATCAACTCATTCGTCTTATCTCTCATGCCTCCTCTAACATTCCACGTGCCAACTCTGCACTCCGTCCTCCACCTTCCGCCGTGTCGGGCTGTGCGTGACGGGTGGCGGTCCCCATCGCCGCTTTGCGCGCTGCATTCCACACCAACGGGGACGAGCTGGTGTGCGTCGCCTTGGGGGGACGCCCTAACCCTCGTTCGCATGGGTGCGCAGCTGTGTAGAATTGCAGCCCTGAAAAGGGCTGGCAGGGGTCGCGACGAGCACGCTTCTACAATGACCCCCTACATGGTAGCGGACTTAAATAATGATAGACTACCCCAGGAGGGTACCAGCACCCCTGGAGAATCCCTCGCTGAGCATCCACGACCATGTTTCTCCACTTCTGAGCGTGGGTGCTCAGGCTGCCCCGCGTATTCTGGGGGGGGGGGGGGGGCAAAATTCCGCTCAAGACTACAACTGCTCGGGGCAAACGGAGCAACAAGACCAAGGCGACCCCTGCCACGCTGTCCGTGAATTTCTGCAATATCAGGGGACTTCACTCTAACCTAAACGCCGTCCACTACCATCTCGAGACGGCGAGGCCGGCTCTGCTCTTTCTTACCGAGACGCAGGTGTCCTCTCCGGCTGATGTCTCGTATCTCTCCTACCCGGGGTACAAACTGGAACACTCCTTTGTGCCTCGGGCTGGAGTTTGCGTTTACGTCAGAGAGGACATCTGTTCTCGACGCCTCGGCGGACTTGAAGGTTCGGACCTGTCCATCCTTTGGCTACGCGTAGACAGCGACGACCATCCGCGCGTCTACGGGTGCCTCTATAGGTCCCATAGCGGTAATGCCGAAACAGACCGACTCTTCGACCACGTCCAAATGGCTGCAGATTCGTTGCTACAGCAGATCCCCTCCACAGAGATCGTGATCCTCGGCGACTTTAACGCCCATCACGCCGAATGGCTTGGATCACGTTTAACCGATCATGCAGGGAGATCTGTTCATGATTTTGCCTTGGCATTTGGTCTGACACAACTGGTTACTTCGCCTACGCGGATTCCAGATGTGGAGGATCATACACCTTCCCTGTTAGACCTTCTGCTGACCTCTCACCCGGACTGCATTCTGCAGGCTGCCGCCGTGTTTGGCACTATAGGTCAGCCGATTGGGATGGGATGCGGTCTTTCTTTGCATCCTACCCTTGGGGGCGGGTTTGCTTCTCGCCGTATGATCCCAACGTTGTTGCGGATTCTGTTACTGATGTGGTACTTCAGGGTATGGAACTTTTTATTCCTTCCTCTGTGGTGCCCATTGGAGGCAAGTCTCAGCCATGGTTTGGTCGCTTCTGTAAAATAGCATCATGCTATAAGCAGGAGTGCTACCAAGCCTGAGTTGATGCATCAGCGTCCCGGGATGTAAACACCAGCGCTCTAAAAAAGTAGTATAATACCGCTTCTAGGTCCTTCAAAAGAGTCATTGCCAAGGCAAAGTCAGAGCACATAGGCAGAATTGGCGAGAAACTAGTTCGCCTTCCTTCTGGAACCCGTGCATTCTGGTCTCTCGCCAAGGCTGTCCAGGGGAATTTCTGTCAGCCATCTCTTCCATCTCTGCACAGGGAGGACGACTCACTGGCCCATACTGCAAAGGAGAAAGCCGATCTTCTAGGCTCTTTCTTTGCGTCCAACTCGACTCTCGATGACGGGGGGAGTACGCTGCCGACCATCCCGCGGTGTGAGTGCCCCATACCGGAAGTGCAGTTCACTCAGCGCTCAGTTCACAAAGCACTCCTCTCCCTGGACATCCACAAGTCGAGTGGGCCTGACGGAATCCCCCCAATTGTGCTGAGGACGTGTGCTCCAGAGTTGGCACCGGTTTTAACGCGTCTTTTCCGGTACTCCTACTCCCTAGGCGTAGTCTCAAAATCATGGAAGACGGCTTTCGTCCACCCGATCCCTAAAAAAGGCGACCGCTTAGACCCATCTAACTACCGGCCAATCGCCATCACCTCCTTGTTCTCCAAAACAATGGAGTCCATTGTAAACTGCCAGCTCATGAGGTACCTTGAGGATCACCAGCTGATTAGTGACCGCCAATACGGTTTTCGCCGTGGTCGGTCAGCTGGTGATCTTCTGGTCTACCTCACTCACAGATGGGCGGAGGCAGTAGAGTTCAAGGGGGAGGCATTGGCCGTTAGTTTGGACATTGCGAAGGCCTTCGATCGGGTTTGGCACAAAGCGCTTCTTTCGAAGCTCCCTTACTATGGGCTTCCCGAGAAATTGTGCGATTGGATCACCAGCTTTCTTGCAGATCGGAGCATCAAGGTCGTTGTAGACGGTGCAAGCTCCGATTGCAAGCCTATTAATGCTGGTGTTCCACAGGGCTGCGTGCTATCGCCAACGCTGTTTCTTCTGCATATCAATGATATGTTGCATACCCGTAACATTCATTGCTATGCAGATGACAGCACTGGTGATGCTCTTTACACCGGCCGAGCCAATATTTCTCGGGAAAACGTCTCCGAGTGCCGGGACAAACTTGTGTCTGAAGTCGAGTCTTTGCTGAACTGAGTCTCGGATTGGGGACGACTATATCTAGTCCAGTTTAACCCCCAGAAGACACAAGTTTGCGCGTTAACCGCTAAAAAGAACCCCTTTGTTGTATCCCCTCAGTTTCAAGGCACTCCCCTTGTTGCCTCAGCCAGTATCGGAATCCTCGGCGTCGACATATCGAGTGGCGTGCAGTTTCGTGGTCACTTAGAAGGGAAGGCCAAATTGGCCTCTAAAAAGCTTGGCGTGCTCAGCAGAGCGGGACAGTATTTCATGCCGGCACACCGCCTGCAAGTTTACAAGGCGCAGGTTCGGCCGCACATGGAATACTGTTCCCATCTCTGGGCTGGGGCTCCCCAGTACCAGCTCCTTCCACTTGACCGCATCCAGCGCAGAGCGGCTCGAATCGTCGACGACCGAGTGCTTTCGGATCGGCTCGATTCACTGGCGCTGCGAAGAGATGTTGCATCTCTTTGCGTATTTTATCGCATCTATCACGGGGAGTGCTCTGAGGAATTGTTCGGATTAATCCCAGCCGCCAAATTTCGTGAACGCACGACACGGCAAACGTCCCGATACCATCCACACCATCTGGATGCTTGGCGGTCCACCACTGTACGTTTTACAAGGAGTTTTCTTCCACGTACAACCTCTCTGTGGAATAATTTACCACCGGCGATTTTTCCGGACCGATACGACCTGGGGACCTTCAAGAAAAGAGCTTACTCCTTTCTAAAGGGCCGGCAACGCACCCGCAATTCTCCTGGTGTTGCGGTTGATCATGGGCGGCGGTAGTCACTTAACATCAGGTGAGCCGCATGCTCGTTTGCCCCCTCTTCTATAAAAAAAAAGGTGATGGGGAACAATGTCAAAGAGGTGAAACGAAAGCAACTTCAATCGCCAATCCTTCTGCCAAGCGTGGAGATGAAGATAAATCCTCTCCACGACGGGAGCAAAACATGTTTATCAGATGATGATTGTACGAACACATGATGTTAGCATTTTCCTTAATCTACTTTTAGCACACCCAAAAGGGCAAGAGCGTTGTGATTTTATTTGCACCGCCATCACAAAGCAAGTAACCTTTATAAAGGGCTGTAAATATAGAAGCAAACCATCACATTCATATTTCCCATAAGGGCAGATAACAAATACGCGTCAAGAGTAATAAATTCTCATATACTGTTACTCAGATGGACTTCTAGATAGAACAGAAGCTCTTGCAACTTTTCATACAACGCAAGAAATAACAATCAATATCTTGTATTACTAAGATTGTTAAGCAACATCTGTTTCTTTGTCGAGAGGGCTAGTCAGTGAAGTGAATCGCGATAGAGAAAATGTTGCTGGTTTCCCGCTTATTAAAACAAGAGTTGGGTCAAGTATGAATACTTCACATTAAAATAAGTATAACGTGCAGTTACATAATTAAATTTGCAACAAAGTAGCTTATTTTATTGTATGGGAACAACTCAAGTTCGATTGGCGCTGGTAGTATCTAATGAAATAGTTAATTTTTAACGTGGTAGATCCATGGCGCAGCTACATTAGTAATATAGTTGTAGCATGTATGGGTCGGTTTGACGAGGGAGGGACTACGCCCACACAGAATTCCAGCGTAAAATTGCGGCCCAACGCTGCTATATATCGTATGGTGGATACCTATAGAGAACCGAAAACCCTTCGAACTGTAATCGACGCATTGCATCTTAGTTTTCACGGGTGACAACGCATATGCATTTTAATTCGTAATCGAGGATGGATGTAGATGTCCATAGACCACAGTAACCACTTATATTAAGTATTGAGTCACCTCTTACGATACCCACAGGATGAAAGAGGGTAACGGTATCTTTTGTCCAACCATGGCGAGATGTACGCAGCAGTGTAGTTAGTACAAATAGTATTTTGTGGTTATGCAATTATACTTGTACCTACATCACGTATCCCAAACAAAATATGACGGTTCATGTTTCACATATATTGTAACTATAAATAATGTTAGGGATTGGTAGAGTCTAGCGGTGTGAAAACGTACACTCTAACTCAAGAAAATAATTAAGTAAGTAAGTGGTTTTAGGTGGTGTAACTATTCATGTGCCAAAATTTGTTCCCTTGTGTTACATTGTTGTACTACAGCTTAGATATTTCTCATGTAATCGATTAACACTGAATGACAAACAGTCAACCGAGTTGCTATTTAAAAGAATAATAAAAAATAGTGTATAAAAAAACTTAGCACACATTAATCATGAGCTGTGATAATCCTAGTGAGAAAGGTCATTGTTTTGAAATTATTTTATTGTCAGTAGTTTTTATGACAAGGACATAATTGAGGTGGATGGAAGCTGAATGACTAAATTCCATTTGATTCATAAATACAGCACAAGTTCATAAAAAGCGTATAAAAAGAAAAAAGCTGTATAAGGCTTGTAAAAATAAAATTTACGATCAGCTAATGTTACAACCACACGATTGCATTGCACATTAAGGTTGGGCAAGACAGCGAAAGTTTTGATTTTCTCTTGAGAGACACTTCATGATATAGAAACTCGTATTTCACCACGTTAGGAAAATATTTAGTGTTTTAAGAGGACATGACAAAATACGTTATGTTTATAACATTATATTTATAATAGTGGATTGTAAGTGAGAATATACTGGCTTTTTTTCTTCTAACGCCAACCTCACCTAGTGTACAATAAAATAAAAATACTACACGAATATATCGAGTAGAGTGGGAAGAAATACATAGAAAAGTTTTTATTGCACTCAAAATAATTAGCGAACTTATGGTAAGATGTTTCCTAATAACTATAACTGTAATTGATAGTAAATAGATCCGGATAGTATATAGATTTATATACAGGAATGTATAGAGTTTTGTTGGTTATCGGACGCGATAAGCGACGCTTGAGCAGAATACTAACGTTAAATTGATGCACAATGCTGCTGTGTAAAGAACTGGAGGCTCTTTTACCGGTAACACGGTCTTTAACCTTAGTTCTCAGATTCTAAATAGGTAATAGATGTAGGTGTCTATGGGCCACAGCACCTACTTACCCTCAAGTAGATTATCAATCTTGGAAAAGGTCATATCCTAAAAATTCACGCATACTTGAATGAACCACTGTTTTTCCATATTGCCATAATATTGCGTAAATCAAGCGTACTCTTACATTCCACCATCGGACAACCAGACAGTCAGCAGGACTCTGCAACCTAAATACGATGTCGATATTCTACGCATTCGAACTAAAAGTATTTCGTACAGTAAAAGAGAGAGTGCAATGGTGGAATTGTAATCAAACATCGACCGAACAAATATTTATTTTATGTAAATATTAGCAATCATCAAACAATAAAATAAATTCCACATAGTTTTGAAATACTAGGAGTATAACAATGAAATTTTAATAGATAAAAGTTTTTAATACATTTTACTATAAAAAAATTTGGATCGAAAATAATATAGTAACTCTAAGCAATTTTATTTATTGAGTAAAACAGGAGTTGGATTAAAAAACATTTAACGGAAAAGTGATCAGTTAGGACAATATTTGCGCGCTCTAGTAAATGCCAGCAATGGTTTTAAATTGCCTAGAAACACCTTGTTTATTGATGCGAACATAACGAACATAGCGATGCATAACGAAATCATATAATTTGACTAAATTATCACAAAGGTATTTCAGCCGTGTGGTGACTACGTAAGAGAATCTATCACCCTAAATTAGTTCCGTGAGACACTCACGGAACTAATTCACTCCATAATTGCAATTGAGACGAAGATTATATGAACTTTACCATGAAAGATTATATAATCTTTCTAATACTTTCAGAGAATATGTCCTATATATTCTCTCTAATAATCTAATACTTTTAGAGATATGTCAAAAATTATCCTAAAATGTTTAAAAATGACGTGGAGTATAAGTAACGTGACGTGCAGGTTTGTGGTCACTTGGAAGAGAAGGCCAAATTGGCCTCTAAAAAGCTTGGCGTGCTCAGCAGAGCGGGACAGTATTTCATGCCGGCACACCGCCTGCAACTTTACAAGGCGCAGGTTCGGCCGCACATGGAATACTGTTCCCATCTCTGGGCTGGGGCTCCCCAGTACCAGCTCCTTCCACTTGACCGCATCCAGCGCAGAGCGGCTCGAATCGTCAACGACCGAGTGCTTTCAGATCGGCTCGATTCACTGGCACTGCGAAGAGATGTTGCATCTCTTTGCATTTTCTTCCGCATATACCATGGAGAGTGCTCTGAGGAATTGTTCGGATTAATCCCAGACGCCAAATTTCGTGAAGGCACTACGCGGCAAACGTCCCGATACCATCCACATCATCTGGATGCATGGCAGTCCACCACTGTACGTTTCAAAAGGAGTTTTCTTCCGCATACAACCTCTCTGTGGAATACCTTACCACCGGCGATTTTTCCGGACCGATACGACCTGGGGACCTTCAAGAAAAGAGCTTACTCCTTTCTAAAGGGCCGGCAACGCACCTGCAATTCCCCTGGTGTTGCGGTTGATCATGGGCGGCGGTTGTCACTTAACATCAGGTGAGCCGCATGCTCGTGTGCCCCCTCTTCTATAGAAAATAATAATAATAGTGAAACCGGTAAAAGCCACCTCGTAACACAAGCTATCAATTGAAAATTAATAACAAATTGACTGGATCACATCAAGAAGTTACAGCGGTGTTCGATAAATATTTCACTAATGTTCCTACATTAACAACAGAGTCATTGAATACTTCTCAAACAGTCACCAAGTCATTACTCAAACAGAATGTTAATAATAGTTTAAAATGATTTAGAATTCTAAATATATCATCACAAGATATTGTAAAATATTTCAAAACCCTTGATATAAAAAAAACCGCACATTACAGTTATTGCATCAATAATAGATTTAATTGCACCTCATCTTCCTATTATTTTTAATACTAGTATCGAATCTGGTGTGTTCCCTGTTTCAATGAAACATAGGAAATACCTTAGTACAGTACCTATATTTCAATCTAGTAGTACATTGTTACCCCCTAATTTTAGACCTATTTATGTACTACACAAAAATTTTAAAATTTTAGAAAAAATAATTTTGGCAAAAACAATTGTTGATCTTTTTTAATTCAAATGCTCTTTTTTAATTCAAAACTCAAAAACTCGATAAAAATCAATTTGGTTTTACAAGGTGTTCGCCGTTCGACGACTGACTCAGTCATTGAGATATATTTTCAATGCCTGGGAGAATTCACAAGATGCCTTAGGTATTTTTGTAATCTTTCCAAGGCTTTCGATTGTGTACATCATGAGATATTAATCAGGAGACTACAACATTACGGCGTCAAAAATATTGCGCTTAGACTTATAATTTCATATTTAAATAACAGAACTCAAAGTCTTTATCAATAGTAAAGGTTCCTCCGGAGCGATAGTATCAATGGGCGTTCCTCAGAACTCGATTCTTGGCCTATTCCTGTTCTTAATCTATATTAATAACTTACCTTATCTTGTAGGGAACAATCACGATATAGTATTATTTGCTGATGATACCTCTTTAATTTTCAAACCCAAACGGCAGTCAGTAAATTTTCACAACGTAGATGCTCTATTAAAATTAGTACATAGTTTAACGCCAACAATTTGCTCTTAAACGGCAATAAGACAAAATGTATTAAATTTCGAATACCAATGTGCCCTTAAATGGGGAGGAGTTGAGACTTGTGGATATATAGGATATAAATGCGAAGCTTTAATGGGGCTCCATATATCTAAATTAGCAGGCAGACTTAGTACTGCAGCATATACTTGAAAGATTAGAAGTCTCACCAATGTTGAGACAGCTAGATAAGTTTATTATAGCTACTTTCGTGGTGTAATGTGTTATGGAATCTTGCTATAGGGTAATACGACTGATATTGAAGTCTTATTTGTTTTGCTAAAGTGAGTCGTAAGGGCAATTTATAACTTAAATTGTAAAGTCTCTTAGAGAAAAATTTAAAGAAATAAGCATATTAACTTTGGCATCGCGATATATTTATGGAAATGTAATGTATGTCTATAAAAATATAAATAGCTTTCATAAGAATAAAGATGTTCATATTTAAACACTAGGAACGAATAAAAGCTTGTAATACCAGTTACTAGACTACAATTACTAATTATGTGGATTTTGCAACAAAATCCCATATTTCGTTAGAGTGATATTATTTTATAAAGATGTTGATACGCATACCAAAAATAATATATAAATACCTATTAAGTGTAGTAATAATAATTGTGTTGTATGGAAGAACAATTATAAAAATAATTTGTGAAATATTGACACAGCTTCGTTCATCTAATTTGAATTATTTTTTTTTCAGATTTCTTGTTTCCGTTTACATTTTCGAAAAATCTATAGACCATTTACTATTATAATTTGGTGTCTTTTTTTGGTGTAAATACCATTAAATGACGTTAATATTTCTAGTGGGCCCAAAAATGATTGTCTCCTTTACAGAATTTGTCATTAAACAAGTTTAAATGTTTAGTAAAAGAAAAATTGTACATAAAGGGTTGTTATAATATCAATGAATACATAAATGAAAGTACATCTGCGAATGAGGTGATCGCCATTATGCTAGTTCTATAAAAATTCATTCAAAAATTGTACAAAATAAATTATTGTAAAGTGAAATATGTTTAAAAAAAAGTCCCGTTCGTTTCTTGCTGGCTCTTCCCTTTTTTCCGCTAAATATAGTCTAGATAATAGTCGTTTAGTCGAAACTTCAATATGTTTAAAAATGACGCAATTCCGAAGTATTTGTTCTACTTTCGTCTTGGCGCTGCTTCCGTCACCGGGATGGTAACTTCCATTTGTCATGTATGGGATAGCATCAATCTAGTATCAATTTCTCAAGGCCTCAAGGGCTTTTTTCCGTTCGCATAGTCACCGCTTACGCTAACATCATACGCCTAATTCTGTATAATAGATATTGAAAGAATGAAAAATGATTTATCAGAATACAATCCGAATTCATGTATATATAATTGACTCGTTAGTCTAGTGGTAGTAGTAGTGCGACTGCTGATCATGAGGTCCTGGGTTCGAATCCCGGGTCGGGCCAAAAAATTAATTTGTGAGATTTTCCGTCAAGAAATTCTCAGTAGTTCCCCGGAGTCAGGAAGTTGGTGGTGTTTCACCCCCGTGCCTCGGAAAGCACGTAAAGCCGTTGGTCCTGCGCCTGATCTCTCTCCGGTCGTGTCGGTTTACCGTCCCATCGGAATATGAGAGTGAGGGAATAGAGAGTGCACCTGTGCTTGCGCATACACTTGGGTACTATAATCCTGTCCTGCGCCGATGGTTAGCCTCCGTTGAGGCTGGCCGCCGTGGGCGAAATTCGGTCTGGAGGTCATTATTTATATAATTTGACAGTCGACAACTAAAAATTGTTACAAAGGAGTCTGCAGGATACAGAGAGCCAGTATATCGCAAGTTGTGAGGCATTCTGTCTAGGTCCTCTGAAATGAAAACGAGTCTATATTATAGACGAGAGTCCTTCTTTGTTTGAAGTTGGCCTCAGATGTCCATAGACTTCAGTTAAACTACCTTTACAGCCTATTAAAGTCCAATGCTGAACTTAGGCATCCACCGTAGATTGCCTCACAGGGGGGGGGGGGGTATTTGCCACAGTTGCCACGCTTGGCAAGCGGGTTGGTAACGGCAGTATTTTTTATTTTTAGTCGTTATTAGTAAGATGCTGCTGCCCATCTCTAGTATTGTTTCCCTCAATTGCATTTCGAGTGGATAGGATATTCTTACACCGCCATTACATGGCAGTTGAACTACTAAAAATCAGGTGGAAGTCGTTTGGTGTCAGTGGTAAGTTTGTTTGTCTTTTCATATTTATAAAAAATAACCTTTTAATGTTTTAAGAGATACATACTATATCGATATATTACAAATTTATTGAAGATTTTGTTACATATTTTACATTGTTAAAAAATTACTGATTATGTGTAGAATTTTTATCAAATTGTTTCTTTTATTAGCACCCTTTGTTATATTATTCTTTTTCATTAAACAGCCTTGGTTTTATTATTATGCAAATGACCATGATATTTGTTAATTAAAAAATAAAGTTTAACTTTTTAATATCTCATTTATTATTGTTATGTATATATAAGTTTAGTCACTCATTTTTTTAAAATACGAGAAGTAATTTTAAGATATTATGATATTTTATTTTAAACTCTTCCTTTTTTGAAGTCGACTAAATCAATAAAGTTGGTAAGTATTTTATTAATTCGTACCTCGCTCAAGATTACCTAACCTGGAAACAAATTATTGATCAGTATAACATTCCTTGGTTCAACGAAGTAAAACAGCACACAACATGTACGATAATTTCAATGCAATTTATGCAATAATACGGAAACAGGTACAATTCCCTGTTATTATGGATGCTATAAGACAATAGTATGGAAGCGACCAACTAGAACACACGACGTAACAGTTACGTCACTACGCGTATATTGAGGTCGGTGAAGTGCCGGTCATTAGGCCACGACTTTGGTGTCTTACCCATAATTTTTTTCTCATAAATGCTGGCGACAAATGACCGCATATTTATACACTGTGAAGAAATGCCAGTTTCGTATAGTATTGTGACGCAATGTTCAAACGCGATCTTTACCGTTCACGAAATTGCACGGCTTAAAGGACAATCTCGAAATGGATCCACACCAACGAAATATATACAATAATTATTACGTATTTTTATGTTTTACATATCTAAATCGTAACAATCGAACATACTATAATTTATAGAGTGGCATCACGACTATTCTTATTTCCGTTGCCTTATTTGAACGGAAACAATAACAAAATGCTTAGTCATGACTGATGCTACGGAGGCTTACGAAATCATATAACTTCTGAACTAATTGGTAAAAATAAACGATCGAAACTAATCAAATTAACCGAAGGTAATCTGAACATAAAATTGAATTTATTTTAAATTTAAAAAATTCTCTTCTAATTTTAACAGCGAGTGCGAATTTTATAAAATAAGTGATAAAAATTAAAGGTTATAGGTTTGAATCTGCCATTCGACTACTGTCGTGAGCTGCTTGGAGTGTTTATCGGGAATATTATAGTAATGGAAATAGCGTTACTAATTAACTTTTTACTTAAATGCTTCTTTTACACGATTTATTTACAGAACAATATTATTTAATACATAATATGGAAGTTATAAAACAAAGTCGCAACAACTTGGATAGATAAACAAATTAAATTAGGCAATGTAGAGTTCATCATCATACATTCTTTCATCAAAGGATGACAAACGAGCACATCTACGTATCATCATCATCATCATCATCATTACAACCCTTCACAAGTCCACTGCTGAACATAGGCCTCCCCCAAGTAATGCCACAAAGCACGGTCCTGAGCCACCTGCATCCATGACTCCCTACATGTCATACCAGATCGTCACTCCATCTAGTGGGGGGTCGCCCTACTCTTCGCCTACTGGTACGAGCATCTACGTATATATTTCATTAAAAACCAAAATGGAGGGGGTTGTCACTCCTGAGGATGGAATACCTTTTTTTTTTGAAAGTTTTTGCGCCGGGGCCAGAATACAAGCTTTTAAATACACGGCAGGAATGATTTGTTAGCATTCCCAGTCTCACGAATTATGTAAGAAAAACGTCTATAGCAAATATAAACATGCCAGACGTCTTCCTACTAGGAAATTCTCAATTCGATTGTGTTTTTTATATGTATGCGACGCGATATTTTAGAATTAGGCATTTTTATGCGGAAATTCCTAGTATACTTCCGTACTCCCTCAATTGCTCTTTAACAATTGCTCTTTAACTAGGTAAGACACAACATTTAATTTTTTTATCACGTGGATCTTAGCTGATAAATTTTTTAAATCTTTAACTCAGACGAAATAAAATCTTTTTTTTTCAAGCATTTAGCTGCCGGTATTCTGTGAGAATGTTCACAGTTTCGTACTACAACCATAATAAATAATTAAATTTTAAAAATTGTGAAATTTTGAATTCGTAGTTTTATTTCACCCACTGGAGTGTTTGCGCTTTTAAATAAATATAATTTTATATAAAGAAGTTTATGATGCTACATACAAGAGATATCGAAATGAAATATTAGTTTTACTTTACTCAACTAATTATCAAGTCGGTCATAGGTTCCATGAAATTAATATCTCCTTCTCCATTTAGGCTGGTTGCGGATAACTTGATATGTTGCAAGAAATTTGGGTCACGGAGATGTTATGTCCACATTTGCAGAGCGTCTGGCAAGACTGCGGGACTTCCTTGTTTGAGTCGTTAGGCAAGTTTATTGCATGACATGTTTTCTTGACCAATCGAAATGATTTTATTTATTTTATGTTGTTTCAATCAAATCAACAAAATAAGTAGAAGAAAATTGCATTGGTATTTGTTGATTATATTCGGGTTCAATCATCATCATCATCATCATTTCAGCCCTTCACAAGTCCACTGCTGAACATAGGCCTCCCCAAGTAATGCCACAAAGCACGGTCCTGAGCCACCTGCATCCATCGACTTCCTGCATATCTTACCAGGTCGTCACTCCATCTAGTGGGGGGTCGCCCTACACTACGCCTACCGGTACGAGGCTGCCACTCAAGAACCTTTCTTCCCCATCGGTTATCGGTTCTTCGAGCTATTTGGCCGGCCCATTGCCACTTCAGTTTACTAATCCGTTGGGCTATGTCGGTCACTCTGATTTTACTGCGGATATCCTCATTTCTGAGTCTATCACGCAGAGAAACTCCGAGCATAGCCCTCTCCATAGCTCGCTGAGCGACCTTGAGCGTCCTCATACGGCAGCAGTGAAGGACCACGTCTCAGATCCGTAAGTCATCACTGGCAACACGCACTGGTTGTACAATCTAGTTTTTAGAGATTGAGGTATACCTGACGAGAATATATGTCGTAATTTCCCGAACGCTGCCCAGCCGAGTTGAATCCGTCGATTGACCTCTCGGTCGAAGTTGGACTTACCTAGTCGGACTATTTGTCCCAGGTAAACGTACTCGTCAACAACTTCGAGCATAGTGCTCCCAACAACTACCGGCATAGGTGTGACATGGACATTGAACATGATCTTTGTTTTGTCCATGTTCATCTTAAGACCTATCCGTTGGGAGGCACTATTGAGGTCATTGAGCATAGTGCTTAAGTCCTCCAGCGATTCTGCCATAAGGACTATATCGTCGGCAAATCGAAGGTGAGTGATGTACTCGCCATTGATGTCAATACCGTATCCTTTCCAGTCCAGTAGCTTGAAAACGTCTTCCAATGCAGCGGTGAAGAGTTTCGGGGATATAACGTCACCCTGTCTTACACCTCTCTGCAGTTGGATAGGTTTCGAGCTCTGGTTCTGTACTCGGATAGCCATCGTAGCCCTACTGTACAAACACTTCAGCACTTCGATATACCGACAGTCAACTTGGCACCGCTGAAGGGACTGTAGCACCGCCCAAATTTCGACGGAATCAAAGGCTTTCTCATAGTCCACATATGCCAGGCAAAGTGGCAGATTGTACTCTTCAGTCTTCTGTACAATCTGCCGCAGGGTATGTATGTGGTCTATGGTACCGAAGCATTTTCGGAAACCGGCTTGTTCGGGAGGCTGGAAGTCGTCGAGTCTGCGTGCGAGACGATTCGTAATGACTCTCGAAAACAGCACGTAGACGCGGCTCAGAAGGGAAATCGGTCTGTAGTTCTTTAAGAGAGCGTTGTCGCCTTTCTTAAAGAACAAGACCACCGCACTTCTGCTCCACGCCTCTGGAGTAGTAGTGCCACCATGGAGGACGGAATTGAAGAGCTTCTGAAGGACTTCAAGTACCGGTGTTCCACCCGCTTTCAGAAGCTCCGCTGTAATTCCATCCTCGCCTGGGGCCCTGCCGTTTTTAAGGTACTGGAGAGCCATTCTAATCTCGCTCAGACTGACGTCCGGGATATCATCAGAATAGTGTCGGACAAGACTTGCTCTTGGATCGTTACTCACACTTGCGTGTGGCTCCAACGATGATGTGTACAGCTGCCCATAGAACCTCTCAATCTCACTCAAAATCTCAGGTGTCCCGGAAACGATGCTGCCACACTCAGTCTTCAGCTTCGACAGTTGGCTCATTCTGGCAGACAGATCTCTGGCAAAGACTTTGGAGCCCTGGTTCCGCTCGATCGCTTCTTTAATACGAGCAGTATTAAAGTTGCGTAAGTCTCGCCGCATCCATTTGGAGATCTGTCTGTTCAGTTGCCTGTATGCTGTCAAATCTGTTGACGATTGCAGCCTCATCTCCCGTCTAACAGCCATGAGATTAAGAGTGTGATCGGAGAGTTTTTGTGTTCTTCTGCGGCGGGTCTTGCAGAACTTAGCTCCGACCGCATGGACAGTTTCCACGAGCTTGTCATTCATATCGTCCACTGAATTGCAATCTTCTAGGCACTGAAAGCGGTTACGTAGCTCGAGCTGAATGTTTTCGGGATTCTCGATTAGAGCACGAGGGGGACGGAGTGTTGACTTCATTAGACGAGACCTCTCCAACTTAACGTTTAGGTTCAGTGTACCTCTAACCATTCGGTGATCGCTGCCAGTTTTCATCCTTGCGATCACTGAGACATCACTGAACAGTTGGCGTCTGGTCGTCATAATGAAGTCAATCTCATTTTTTGTCGAACCGTCGGGGCTCGACCAGGTCCACTTCCTGTGGGGCCGCTTCTGGAAGAAAGAGTTCATCATAAAGAGTCCCTCTTTCTCCATAAAGTCGGCCAGCTGCTGGCCCCTTCGGTTCCGTTGCCCTACTCCAAATTTCCCTAACTTTGTTTAGTTTTGCGTTGAAGTCTCCCATCAACACCGTGTATTGAGTTTTGGAGGAATGCATGGCTTTGGAAATATCCTCATACATTTCCTCCACCTCTTCATCGGGATGTGTCGAGGTTGGTGCGTAAACCTGTATGACCTTCAGCGAATACCGTTTGGTGATTCTGAGTATCAGGTACGCGACCCTCGTCGACACACTCAGAATCTTTACAACGTTGTTGACGAGAGATTTGTGGACGATAAATCCGACACCTCCTTGGGACAGATGGTCGTCCTCCCGGTGATAGAACAAGTTGTCGGATTCGAGAATCACCGTGTCCTCCCCCTCTCTTCGGACCTCGGATAATCCTATAATATTCCAGCGCAACTTGTCTATCTCTTCTTCCAGCTCCAGGATCTTCTCGTCAGTCCTCAGAGTGCGTGCGTTAAATGTTGCCAGGTTGAGTCGTCGTAGGTGGCAACCGAACCTCCACCGGAGATTCTTAGCACCCCCTGCCCCGCCGTTACTATGGTCGCCACCGTAGCCAGGAATAGCGGGGCCGCTGGGGACTGGGGGCCGTCTATTTGTGTAATTGTTCATGGGGGGTATATTGCCATAGTTGTTACGCTTGGCGAGCGGGTTGGCAACCGCAGTTTTTTTTTGTCATACAGTTGCTGTTATCAGGAAGATGCTGCTGCCCATCTCCTGCCTGTGTCCCCTTGTCGCCTTTTACGACACCCACGGGAAGACATGGGGTAGTGGATATTCTTAACCGCCACTACACGGCAAATCGTATTCAATACGGATCCAATAGTCTAATACTTGCTAAGAGTTCGCAAAAATACTTTGACCACCTCTTTTTTTAAGAATCTGATTAACGGCTTTGCAATATTGAAAAAAAGAAGTACTTACTTACTTTTTTAAGGAAACGTTTGAAATACCTTCACGAGTAGCTAATGAAGTTGCAGCTTTTGACAAACTGCTAAGTTTCCACCAAAGTTATATATTTTTTAAGATCAAGCTTGGCTTCGTTGGCCATACGAGAAATTACCTTAACCAATAACATGTCTAAGGTTTAAATTCGCCTCTGTCAAAAACAGCAAAGAGTATAGAGAAAGACTATATGCTAAAAGAAAGAAGGAGGTCATATTTATAGTCTAGGTTATTTCGGACTCGAATTAACTAAAACCCCATGGTGTTTACCCTACACCAAATGCAGAGACAGAGCCATTGGAACACTTTCGAACACATCTGCAGCCCCAGACGAACCGGCGAAATCTTAGAATAATTTCCTAGGATAATATAGTATCTTTAATTATATTGAATATCTTATCACAAGTCTACTGCAGTGCGTAGACCTGCCAAAGAGTGCCACGAACACAGTCCTGAGCCACTCGCATCCTACGCAATGGATTAGTACATTAAAGTACAGTAGTAGTAAAGCGACTTCTTAAAGAGCATTACGAGTACTTGTCTCAATCATTCGAACATCATTAGGATAAATTGTGATTATGTAGTTTTTGTATAAGTTAATTTATATTGCACCACCTACCTAGTATTCACTGTTTTATTTCTTTACATCTTTGGTTGCCTGAAAGAGATCGCTATGTAGCGATAAGGCCGCCAAATTGTACATGTAATCTGCTCTTTGTTATGTTCTTTGTAAATTTGTTTGTGGTGTACAATAAAGCATATTCATCCATTTATAGTATACTACTAATCCTTTTTGCTACGCCGGTTATTCAAGTTCTGCTGTGAATAATATTGTTATGGGGAGAAACACTGAGCGTTGCCTTTCCCATAGTTTGCTATATATATATATATATATATATATATATATATATATATATATGTATATATGTATATATATATATACATACAAGGTAGCCGGTTAACCGTTACCCATAGTATTAGACCTCGTAGTCTTGTACGATGTTATGATTATTAAACAATTGCAATATCATAGTATTTACATGTACAGCACGTAAATTACGACCAAGAATGACAGACTACACTTTTAGTGCGTCAAACATGGGTTAATTATCTGACTGAAATATCTAGGATTCGACTGTCAATTATTGTTTTTACTGTTCTATCATGTTATGTATATATATATATATATATATATATATATACATACACCTTCATATATATTTTCATATGATTCTATTTTTGCAATCTATTTTATATAAAAAAAGCGTAAATGAAATTGAAAAGCAAGAAGATAGTTAAGCATACCAAAATATCGAAGAAAAATGAAAGGTTCTTTTTGGAGAAGATAACAAGGTTACAATATTAGACTTTTAAGTACGTAGGTAAAAAGTCTAGACCAAACACATAATTTTAGTTTTTATTTCACATCGATCGGTGCACTATTACCGAAGTTATAAGCGTGGAAAGTTTACGTACATTTCTAAAATCTCGCCCGTGCCCACGAGTAGCGCGTGACGTCATTCGTTCCATGCGGCCGCGCCGCCATACCGTTCCAGCGCGCCGATCATACCTTTGTAGTAATATTTCGCGGGTGAGTTGTTTGCCCTCGTTCGCTCTGGTGTTTTTAAGTATTTAATGATGGAAGAAGGGTTTCAAAAGGGTCAATCTGACAACCTTCCAATAGTCCGTGACATGATGGCGGCGGAATATTTTCTAAGAAACAAAGATTTTGTCGCGGCTGAAATACGCGGAGTCAAAATAAAAAGGTCGGTATAAGAATAAGATAATATTTTTATATCCTAGGTACCCATTATTACATTAATACTTCTGGGTTTCATTTGCTAATGATAAGAATAGGTTCAGCCTCTCGGTCTCGTCTGTGAGGTGGTTGATTTCAGCCAGTAAAAAATTAAAATTAAATTTATTTAAACACGCCATTAAAACAAGGTCGCATTTCGCGGCTAAATTCGTTTATTTCTTTATCTTTCTCTGTGGAATAAGACCGTGAATATGTTCATTATGAACTTGGTTGTACGATATACGTTACTTCTAGTAACGTCTATAGAAAAAAAATAAAAAGAATCAAAGAAACGTGTGATAATTTTGATTTTAAAATTGTGAATTACATAAACATCTTTTTTAAGTTTGAGGCGACCACCAACTAGTTTGTACTTCACGTAGTTTTCCATATCGTTTTTGACCTAGAACAAAATACAAACTTATTTAAAATCTATAAAAAAAATAAGGAACCTCGTAATTTGTATTCCATCAATATTTAAAATATGTACCAACTATGTAATACATAAAAATACGACAACACGAAAAAAAATTTAAGTGCACCACTTCATAATCAAACTTATTCCATTATTTGCAGCCCGCAAAGTATGAAAGTTGAACAGCTCTGCGTGTGTTTAGTTTTTGCTCGAAATATCGTAAAAATATAAAAACGTTTGTTAACATATTCCATATTTTAACCTTTATACGCATTATAAACATTTTAAAATTTACTGCAAACATATGTAGGTAGGTATCTAAAATTACGAACTCACGACAGGACATTGACTTATCAACATTACATAGGTACTTTACCCAAGTTTGGATGTTTATTTACACTGAAGTAGTTTTAGTTAAATATGTAGGTATTAGGTATTGTTTCTTCTTGAAATTATAATGATCTTTAAACGTGGAAAGGTTCAATGAATCGTTAGTTACTTAAACACTGCGACTCGAGTAGGTACCTACATGCCTAATAGAAAGCATTTACTAGCAATAACCAAGACCTATCATGTGAAGGTTATTATTATTTGAATACTAACATCGAAATGATACTCACAACAAAATGCTACCGTGTTCGGTCCTAAAGGATGTGCTCTTTTCATAACATTTGTCCATTTTTTTCTGATGGTAGGGTTTCTAGGCACATTAAAAAACAACTTTTCAGGTGTTTTTGTGGCCGTATTTTTACATTGAGGCACAGCACAATATTTAATAGATGGTGTCATGTTCTACTATAATGTTTCTTGTTAAAAATAGATAGATAGATCCGCATGCGACGGGCACATTCGAGTAAATGTTTTGATTTTCTAAGTGCGCGTCGGGTCGCTCGCACGAAGATGGAACTTGTGACGTCATCAACGATGTCGCGCTCGGCCCGCGGCTTAGATCGAAAATGTTAACTTTGCGCCTTTACATCTCGGTCAGTTTTGAAGATAGAAAAAATTTAAAAACACAGTTATTCTCATAGTTTTTTGTAGAATTTTTTGGCATATAAAACAAAAAATGGTTATCTTCTCCATTAAATTCCTCCCATTGATTAATATCTTTACTAAGCACTCTTTGAATTAATGTCGGTACCACTTCGATGAAACAACAGGTAAATTCCTACTTCTCTTCATAACCTCGTAAACAGTAAAACATCGGGGCGTAGGCCTCCCTCGACAGTTCGAAATGTAATTATCATGTCTCCTTACAAAAATATTTGTAATTGTGATAGATCAATGGAACTGCTGGATTACCTAAAGATATAACTTTGTATATAATTTTTAATTTTGGATACATTATTTGTTTAAATTACGATCTGAATGACTGGTTTATAAGTTTTAATCTTTTCACATCTTAAAAATGGAAAAAATATTCATGAGTTATATATATATCAACGTTATAGATAAGCGATTGCTAAAAGAGTTTCTAATACGCTAGTAATGTATAAGTCAATGTTCTAAATGCCTTATTGGATTTGGTTTGTTAAAAGTAGCTGCAATTTTCCACATTTTCGAAGGTCCGAGCATTAGAAAGCGATGCGTTTTACAAGTGACCCGTCGCAGGGGCTTGGCATCTTGCTTAATGTTCAACACGTGCTCGGCTTTCATAGTGAACGAACCAAGGCGACCAGACACTGATATTGTGTAATGCTTGTCGTGATAACAAACGAAATTTAATTGCTAAGAGTCTCCAACTGATGCTTTATTGCAAATCGTATATATCGTCCATTGAGATAATTAAACGTAGTTTTTTTATTTTAGCATTGGGCGATGAATGAGCACACAGTCCACCTGATGGTAAGTGTATGCTGTAGTCTATAGACATCCACAATTATCCTCAATTAAGAATCAAAATGCAAATGCGATGTCACTCCGGAGGACAAAGATGGAATGCCTCGATTCCAGTAAAAGGAGTCTCCGGTTCTCTAAACTCACCATACGAAACATTGCGGCATTATGCTGCTATTTTACGCTGGTATTCTGTGAGAGCGTGGTCCTTCCTCGGTCGAGCCGACCCATTCGTGCTACAACTATAATATAGCTGCAGTATGGCTCTACCACGTAGTATTTAACTGTTTATAAATTTTTTACAAACAATAAAATATTGGATTTCATTTTTTGATGTTAACGACAGCATGAAGACGATAAACTAGCGAGGGTGTAGGCCCTGTTGTGTTTCTTTCATTCTGTGCTGAGTGTGAGTAATAACGATGACCCATAATTGTAAGAGCCGTGGTAGCTCAGATGGTTAGCGTTCGCTGTAAATTTCACAATACGCGAGCAAACCGGGTTAGATCCCCGCCGGCACCAATGAAATTGTTAATTGCAATTTTAAGTGCTGATTTACCACGTGCTCGGCGGTGAAGGAAAACATCGTGAGGAAACCTGCATGTCTGAGAAATAAGAAAAAAAATATTTCGAAGACATGTGAAGTTCGCCAACACGCATTGGGGCAGCGCGGCGGGCTATTCCTTGCTCTAAAAACCCTCTCAGAAATGAGAGGAGGCCTGTGCCCAGCAGTGGGACGTATATAGGCTGTAACTTTACTTTTTACTTTACATAATTGTATATCTCGATATGATTTGTGGAATGAAAATTTCCATATTGGGTTGTGTTGTGTTATATGCGTTATTACTCCTGAGGATCAAATGGTCTTTTAGGTTAGTTTCTCTAACAAGTTTTTAGAGTTAATCAAAAAGAACCTAATGTATTGTCTATTACGCTACATTAAATAACTTTTTCTCAAGATTATACGCGTTTATGTCTCTTCTTGTATTTTTAGTAGTGATGACAATGTCTTGGTAATATCCGAACCATATCGCTCTGAGCAAAATCATCCAGGACTCATCGTCATAGTCAATCATCATCACCAAAAAAAATGTGTGTCTGTATTATTTGTTATATGTTAACTTGTTATATGTGTAAAGTGGTGACGCGGGAGAGAAATGAAAGCCAAGACCGCAGAGTAAATACTGACCATATTTTCAACAATCAATCCTTAAATACAATTAAGTCACACAGTGTATATGTTTATATGTTATGTGCTTATATATATATTCCTTACATCTCATCTCCACCGCAATAAAGAAAATAAAATAAATGTACAAAAATTTTTATTTTATTTTAGCTTATATAATTAAGTATGTTGATACAATAATAAGTCATATCATAATATTATATTACATTTTTAAAAGCTTTTTTTATAGAAAAATAATTATAATTTTAAATAATAGAATCAGGCGTTACTTTGCGGAAACATATCCCGTTCAATAAAATAAAATGATGTGTCTTACCCAGTTTGAAGAGCAACTCGCGCCCTCCCTTAATTGCGTGCACTAATCCCGTCACCAATACTCCCAACACCACTACACTAGCAAAGACACACCATCGACTATAATACGACTCGTGTTTTGCCCCTCCACGAGGCATCCCGAAGTGATGTAGACTCTACGGTGGCTGACCGTTAAGTAACCTAATTCTAAGTTAATTATAATTTCCTACCATACTGTAGATAAGAAGGTAATACAAAATATTAATATAAAACAAAATTCCTAACAATAGTTAAGTAATTGGTTTAAAATACATTTTTGTTCTCTTCATGTGAAGGATGTAATTCTTATTATCTCTATTTCGATATTGGGTGAACAATCTCTTAGGTATTACTTTGTAAGGACCTGAATATATGCTCCTGAACTTATTGCCACTACATTCTTTATTAAAAACAAATCATTCGCTTTATGTCACAGGGTTAGTGTTACGATCATACTTTGCTTTTCTTTTTAATTTACTAGTCATTAAATTATCCCGTGCTTCTTTTTAAGACGTCTGTATTCTAAATTTTAATTATAAATTAATTTAATTTAATACTCTAAATTTTAATTCCAAATAAAATTTTAATTCCGAAATGGTATAACATAGTTGTACAAAGGGTTAATTTGCCCTGATTGTAAATTAGATGGCAAAGTATATTTTTTACCGAATACCAATTCAAATGGAGTAAACATAATCTCTGTATGTAGCGCAGTAACAGTATTAAAGGAGAAACACGTTTGTTTCGGAATGATTTTCTGTATGTATTCGTAAATAGTTACCGATAAGTTTGGGTGAGTTATTTTAGGCACCGATACTTTGATAATGGCACGTAGGTAGGCTGCAACTGGTTAATATGTAAAAGTTTACAAACCTCTTTCATTGTATTTGATAAGAACTCCGTTCCTCTGTCTGTTGCTATCTGTTTTGGGATACCATATCTAAGAATTCAATTTTTTACAAAGCTTTTGGCTAGTTCACTCGAACTTTTTGACATCAATGAGTAAGCTTCAATATATTTACCCAACTCACGGTCTATAGTTAAAATGTATGCATAATTATATGAATTTCTATCTAACGGCCCTATTCTGTTTAAATATATTTTCTCAAACGCTGAATTTGCCGTTGAACTAATTGTCATAGGATCTTTGTATGATGTAACGAATATTTTTGTTTTTGATATTTCTCACACTTTTCACAAACTCAGTAACATCAATTTCTAATTTTGGCCAAAATAATATTTCTTTTTGAAATTAACCATTCGTGTTATACCTGTATGGCCACTTGTGGGCAAAATACGAAAATCATTCAAGATCACACGCTGATCATCTTTATTAGTTATTCTTATTGTATACCTTTAAATACATATACGTGGTCCGGAACAATTACTTATGTTCTTAACTTCTTTAACTAATTTTCCACAAATATTTAACTTATCTCAATCTTAATGAAGTATACTTCTTTGATATTATTTTCCCACAATATATTATTGGCTGAATATATTATTCAGCCCTCTTACAAATTCGCCTGGCTACAGTTGTGAACGAGAAGCTTAATTAATAAAAACAGTATTTATTGAAGGCATATAGCTCAATCATCCTTTCTCATGTGTTATCTCTTTCAAGTTACGATATCGATTTAATTCATAAGCGCTTAGGAAACGTAATTCCGTGAAATATTTCGGTTTGCTATATATTTCTATAACTTTTGGTTGATCAGGCCAATTGATTCTAAAAATAATAGCATCTCGTTGTTGCCTAGACACCTGGCCATGCTTCATTACATTCATCACAGTTTGATTTATCTCTTTCAATTTATCCGACGTTATGTGCATCAGCAGCGGAATTGTTTTTCTCTTTCAAATATTGAAGTAAAAAATCATATTCTTCTAGTATTAGTCTAAATTTAATTTATCGGCTAGATGGATCTCGCGTTCCGAATAGATAGATTATTAGCTTTTACGGTCCACACAATCGCAAGTAATTCTTTTTCGATAGTCGGGTACCTCTTTTTGCCTTATAGATACTACGAATAGCATAGCCTTCCGTCGCTATTGCACAGAACTCCACCTACGCCATATCCTAACGTGTCTATTTGTAAAATAAATTGATTACATTCTGAAAAATCAGGGTACTGTAGTACTGGATAGGGTATTAAATTTGCTTTTAATAATTCAAACCATTTTTGACATTCCTCATTCTATTTAAAGGTCACATTTTTGCGACACAAATTATTTAAAGCATGTGCTTTTGTAACAAAATTAGAAATAAATTTCCTATAATAGTTCACAAAAGCAACAAATCGTTTGACCTCGTCGACGTTAGTAGGAACTGGGTAATTTTTAACTACGAGCCTCTATTTTATCAGAATCATGTATGCGCCCTCTGCTGATACAATATGACCCAAATAAAGTAGTTCTTTCTGTCAGGAAATACACTTTTGACGATTGAGCTTTAGATTTACTTTACGTAACCTCTCGAAAATAAATTAAATTTTTTTAAACGACTGGGTAAATCCCGACAGAAAAAAACCTAATCATCTTGATGAACTAGGAACTTTTCGTAAGTTAACCCTGTCATCGCCATAGTCATCATACGAGAAAATGAACTAGGGCTAGTTATCTGAAACTGTTTCAAACAAAAAGCAGTGTACTTGCGACTGTTTGGGTCTGAACTAACGGTATAGTAATCTTTATGTAAATATAAATGAGAAAAATACATGCGACCGGATAACGAATCTAATATTTCCATTATATTTAGAAGTGGAAATTTATCATCGTGTATACTGTTCATCACGCATCATGTTTTCTGTAATCTATTACCAAGCGCTATTTTTTATTTCCGTCTGGTCATTTCTTAGGTTCCAGCAAAATTGGACTGAACCATTCACTTTGACAAGGTTCAATAATATTCTCTTTTGGCATTTGAATAATTTGATTATTAATTTATTTATTTATTTATTCATTTAATTTGCCCAATATGGGTACAGATGGTGTTACAGTGGTCAATTTACATTGTTGATCGCCATATTTAGGCTCATGCCATGCAAAAATTCTTAATTATATGCTATAGATTAAATTAAAATTATTACATATCAAATCATAGTGTCTAAATAATTATTAAAATAATGTCAAATGAGATTACCTAATTAATACATGTCAACTTTGTAAAATAATGTCACATAAAATGTTTAATTAATGTCACAGTACCACTAATCGGTTACAATACTACATCTATTAATTTGTCTTCAAGAAATTCCCTTACCGAATAATATGATTTTTCTAAAAGTAGTGTCTTCACTTTTTTTTAAATAAATTATTATTTGAAATTTCAAGCAGAGAGTTGGGTAAATGATTATACACTTTCGGAATCATACAGAATACACTGCTGTTTAAAAGTTTAGTTTTGTTATACATGAAGCTTATTTGGAAAGGGTATCTCTTGCTTTTTAATCTAACAAATAAGTTACTATTATTTCTTACAAATAACACCATATCCAGTATATAAATACACGGTAGTGTCAATATTTTAATCTTTGAAAATATCGACCTACAGCTCTCGGTTTGTTTCATTCTGTATATAGCCCGAACGCATCTCTTTTGCACCCTAAAGACCAACTCTTTTCCCACAGAGTTGCCCCAAAACATAACACCATACATTAAAAGAGGAGTAACATGTCCATGGTAAGCCGTTAAAACTGTGGATGTACTGGCAGTTTTGGACAACATGTAGATCGCATATGAATATTGATTAAGTTTCGAACACAACATCTCTGTAAGTGACTTCCAGTTTAGTTGAGAATCAATGTTTAGTCCCAAGAATTTTATTGTCTCTACTTCTTCAATTTATTAATTTCATTTTGTAAAGCATGAGGCAATCTATATGGTTTTGATAAAATTAGCTGAGTATCGGGTTTTACTTCAGTTGTGTGTTGATAAATATCAGTGGTTGATAATAATTTGTCCCCTTCCAAATAAAAAAAATATCTTGATATTTCGCACATAAACTCTCTGTATAAATTTTTTCCTTCTTATTTAAATTTAACTTTGACAATAATGTTTAATAAGTTTAACGGGATTCATTTTTCTCAATTTTATCAAAGTTACAAATATGATATTTCTTCGAGCTATGTATATCAAGTTTTATTTCGTATAAAGTTATGTCTTTTGTAGTCGTATTCAAAATTCGGACTGGTATTTTATCATTAATTGGACTTACTAACGTTCAAGCAATAAACAAGCCCTCGCGTATTTTTTTTCGTACATATTACACTTTCTTCTGTTAAACTACGGATAATGAACGGATTCTGATCTGGCAGGTAACGATAATAAATTACTACACGAGTCTATTAATCGTAAAGTTATTTGATTAGATTCATTGAGCCATAATGATAGAGTATTATGATTAATAACTATAACTGCTTTATACCCTCCTAAGAAGTCCTGCCCCAGAATACGGTGCGACTTACAAGGTAGCGTGTAAAATGCATAAAACTTATGACGTATTGTCAACTGTAAACATACATATCCGATTGTTTGAACCTTACCATCTATTCCATTAATAATTATCGTTTCTTTGTTCATTGGTATATTAAAATATAGAACATGCCTATATTTTATGGCCGAAATCGAAGCTCCTGTATCTGTGGCCAATTAAACGCGTGTATGTTGTTATAAATTGTTGTTGTTAACGTTGTAGTCGTTGTTAACGTGGTAATGCCATGCTGCAGTTATATTAGAAGTATAGTTGTAGCACGAATGGGTCAGCCCGACCGGGGAAGGACCACGCTCTCACAGAATACCAGCGTGAAATAGTATCTTAATGCTGTATTTCGTATGGTGAGTGTAGAGAACCGGAGACCCTTTTTACTGGAAAAGAGGCATTCCATCTTAGTCCTCACGGGTAACAACGCATCTGCATTTTGATTCGTGATTGAGGATTGATGTAGGTGTCTATAGGCCACAACCACCTACCATCAGGTGGAGTGTGTGCTCGTTTGTCACCCTTATCCTAAAAAAAAACAATGCCATGAGAGATGCAGGAGGGATATTTTTGAAAAAACTTTTTTTTTAATTAATTGTCTTTGATTATCGTAATAGTATATTGTCTTTATTATTTAGTGTCTTAGTATAAGCAACAAATTAATTTTAAATTATGATATTTAAGAGGTTGTGGTTTCGTCGTACTTCTATTATAAGGTTAAAAAATTAAATGGTAGAAACTATAAAACAAAATTCGAGCTGATAAATAATATTTTTCTACTAGGTTTTTAACATTGGTTTTTGGTCCTATTCATTGTGAGAATTTGCTTAGTTAGCTTACTTAGCTAGCTCGGTAACATGCTGTGTTGACTTTGTCATAAAAAACTTGACAGCCGACGGCAAATATATTCAAGAAGAAATAAATATTCGTTTCTTAGAAGAATGACCTGTGTCTTCACAAACAAAGATAAATTTACATAATATAAGTACTTAAATTATATTAAGATTTAACTCGGATCTTACTGTTAAAAAGAAATAAATAACTTCATGCTGTATGGCTGATTGCGTGAATCATTGCAATACTTATTCAATAAAACCTTGCTTAAGTTCAATGCATAATGAAATAACTTGGTTTCGCTTTCATTTTATTTGATAAATTTATTGTATCTATAGTTTTAACGGTATTCGTTCTATATAAAGGACACACAAAAAGTTCTGTGCTAGGCCGCTCATAAAGGTTTGGATTTCGAATGTTAAATTTAAAAATAAAAGTTCATAATATATTGATTGTAATAATATCTAGAAGGCGTGTGTCAATTGGTTTTTATCACAAGTTGAAATTCATCATTCACAGCGTAAATAGAAATAACGCGAAATGATTTTAGGGCGATGATTTTTTGATTTTAAAAGTTCACTCTCTTTGCAAGATAGTCATGCTCGTCTGCAGTTCTTTTGAGAAGAAAACACATCGTTTGAGCACAGTAAGGTGTTGGCACGCATAATTTGAATGTGGCCGAGATGCTCCCCATGATGAAATTCGTGAAGGCCGACCCTCAACTGTGATCATTAAGTAAAACGTGGCTTCTCCAGCTCCATAACTACAAGGAGATTCGAGGATATTGGGTATATTTAGTTAGGATAATTGTCTTTGAGAACTCATCCCAGAACAAAAACGGACTGGAGTTGATTGGTGTAAAAAATGTTGTTAAAGATTGATCACGAACGTTCAAATGCTGCTCATGACATTGTGACAGGAGATGAAATATGGATAGTGTTGAAAGATGATAGCAAACCAACAAAGTTGAGGCAAGAGGAAGCGTGGGCAAAAAAAAAATGTTTTTTTTTTGTTGTAGACGGACTCAATGACTTGGTAAGGATAATTAAATAATAATGCTGAGTAGTACACCACCAATTGTTTGGCCAATGTCTTTGAAAAAGTTAGGGAGAAACGACCAAGAAGCCGCATCCTATTGCAATGCTATGCTATGCTATATATTACCATGACAGTGCTGCGGAGCACACCGCGAAGAGTTCACACAGTCCAGACTTCTCAGCATGCGATTTTTATTTTATATTTATTTTCCCAAGCACGTGCCCTCAGACCAATGGTCCTTATCTCTCAAAAATGGTTTGAACGAATGAAAAAGAGTTTGAAATATAGATATGGAGAATGGAGAATACTTTGGAAAGCAGTAAATATATTAGTTTACATATAAATTTTTTTATTTATGAGTTACGGAAAATTTTCAGTGTACCCCACGTAGTACACCAATACATTTATTTTATTTTATTTATTTAAAACTAAATGTAACACCATAAGCTAAAGGATACATAAGGTGGACTTAATGCCATGTGGCATTCCCTGCCATATAATAAAATTTCTTTTTTTTTTTTCATATAAACTATAGTATTTACAACGGTCTATGATGGATCGATGTATATCGGAAATTACTTAAAATCGTCGTAAAATCTAAAACCCTGAGATTCAGATATATTACTGAATGATATTAGGTCTTTGATATCGTCATCGCCAATTTTTTATGCGCTCGTGGCTCTTCCCGCAATATTATCAAATTATGAGTGATCCTATTCTTTAAGTATTACAGATTTAATATGTTAATCACAGCAAAACGTAATGATTACACACTATTTGATATTGATTACGATAAAAATTCACAAAGTCAATTAGACACCAAAATGTTTCATAATGTTAATTTGAACCAAAAATTTTAACAAAAATGGATACTAATGTTATTGAGTTATCCTATACCTACTTCATGTAAGCAATTCTTGTATTTGACGGCTCGGTGGTGTAGTGGCTTAACAATGAGTTACAGCGCTAAGGGCCGCAGGTTCGAATCCCGCACAGGACAAGTATTTGTATGGCCTACAAGTAATTGTTCCGGGTCTGGATGTTTGTCGCTGTAAAATTTGTTTGTAATCTGCCCCCACGATACATAAGAAAATCCTAGTGTGGAGGTAACGTTTAAAAAAAAAGAAAAAAAATGTTCACAATAAATTGGTTTCTCGAAAACGGCTCCAACGATTTAAGTAGATAAAATTTTATATTTAGATAATATTTTACTTTCCAAGTATAAATAAGTCATCTAAGTAAGTACTTAGCTTTAGTTTTGTAGTGCACAGTTATTAAGTAGGGACAAGCATAATTTTCAACTTTAAGATAGCTCCTGTAAGTTTAGCAATAATAGGAAATATGAGTGGTAGAGCTGCAGCGCGGCTAGTGATGCGTTATGACGTATGTATCGATTCAATTGGGGAAGGAAAAAGCTCGCTCAGAATGTAGCTATTCATTTCTCCACAGCTCATCACATACGGAACAATGCGGTTTAGTGGACTCTCTTACGTCGTTACTACACGGCAATACATACTAGCGTCAAATAACATCAAAAAATTGGCGGTTTCGACTGGACAGTACGTGATCTACAGACGATGATGCGAATTTTTTTCTCAATCTAGTATTGCCTATGCGTCACGCTTTTATACGTGGTAAAGCCACGCTGCAGCCATATTTGTTTGCGGCACGAATGGGTCGGCCCGACCGGGGTAGAACAGTGCTCTCATAGAACACCAGCGTAGAATAGCAGCTGCTGCATTAAGCAGTTATTTTACGCTGGTATTCTAAGAGAGCGTGGTCCTACCCTGATTGAGCCGACCGATTCGTGCTACAACCATAATATAGCTGCAACGTGGCCCGACTATCAAGTTCTTCTTAAAATAGTCCTGTTATTCATCTTTATCAACTCACAGCAGCTCACTGTTGAATATGGGCCTTCGCCACAGTGGGATTAATCGCCATGCTAGGCAGGCAGATCGGTGTTTATAACGCAAGACTTCGCACCTTTGACCTTTGTAACCAGACTGTATATTTTTCGTTTAGCATCATATACGGCATAATATACCATCTGTCGGAAGCTGTGAGATACTTCTGGCATTCCCAATGATACTACGACACCCACGGGGAGAAATGAAGTGATGGAGTCTCCTCAACCGCCTTATTATTACTAAATATCTTATAATGTGGTCAGGTAATTATTTATTATTTTAATGTAATTTAAATCAGGTTAATAAGCTGTCAAAAGTTTAAAGTGAAAAATTGGTCAAGCAAAATTTCAAAATCAATTGCCAAATTTTTTTTAAACCGGGTGTAACTACTGTGGTGTAACGTGACCAATATTATTTAGACGCGTGAAAGGCTGAATAATCGCTTCGCTTTCGCTTTCAGAGGATGTATATTGTCTAGATGTCTTATATTCCAAGCCTGTAAAAAATATTTTTAAAAGTTTTCACTTTTTTAACTTCTCGCTAAGAAAATTGAAAATTTTGAAAAATCGGGAAGTTATTGTTACCCCGTTTTCCGAAAATTTAGTTTTCATCAAATCTTGACGTTTTGAGGTCCCAGGAAACCACCCCGACAACTTTTCGATGGTGTCTGTATGTGTGTGTGTTTTTTTTTGTTTTTTTTTATTTGTGGATGTATGTAAACCTCTTACAACTTTTGAATGGCTTGACCTATTGAAATGAAAGTTTCCTATGAATTTTAACTAATTCGGACTGGTAGAATTTGAGAAAGCTCAAAAATAAAAAATTTTGAAAAACTGTTTTTTTGGAATAACTTTCAAACGGCTTTACCGATCCATTCCAAAAACTAATCAGCTTTTAACCTTCCGTCGATCGCCGCCGGTCCGGTCTTAATCGGTTGATTCGTTCGGGAGATATCGTTAACGAAAAAAATTGAAAAAAATTAATTTTTATTAATTATTTCGATATTTCATATTCAACGTCAGAATTTGGTGAAATTTGGAGGGTTTTGCATTTGAAATTTGCGGGAAACTCCAGGGATGGTCTGCAGGGTCAATCAATTTTTTAAATATTCTAGTCGGCAGGTAAGCAACACACATACATTCCGACAATGATTTTCGAGCAGGGAATGACTGCCGACGGTGGATGTTGGCAGAATGCAAAACATACATGAAGATTTTCTTACGATGTTTTCCCCCATGTCATGGAGGACGTAACCTGACACAATTTTCAGTGGGAGTTAAATTTGGATTGCTCGATTGCTCTGATTGGATGGATGATTTGTTCGAGACACTGTGGCCATTTTACTATTTATATTAATTCAATTTATTGATTACAGTTCTTACAATACTTACCACCGCTGAAACATAGGCTGAACATATACATTCTCAATATATTGCCTCATACGAGGGACACTTGCCATAGCCGCCACCTGTCACGCTCGGTAATAGAAACTTGTTTAGTAGTATCGAGTCACTTTTAGAAATATACTGCTTGCCCATCTCCTGGTATTGTTCCTCTCTGTCGCCTTTCACAACACTTACAGGATAACATGGGGTAGTGTATTGTCTCACGCCACCCCTACACGGCTGACTACACTACTGATTGTAAAGAGTATTTTATTTCTTTGTAAGTTTATAAGTAATTTAATCTGAACACAAGAAATTAATTGAGTTTTGTAATAACAACAACAGTCAGAACAAGATGTAAAGGAGATAAAATATTCACGATTTAATTCCTATTATAAGCTCTAGTAGTGCCCTAGAAGCGAGGCATATGGTATTGCCATCGTCAATCCGCTTGTTATGCGTGACGATTTAGGCAAATCCTCTCTCCATGGTAGTGACCCATGTCTAGCATTAGATTTCTAAGCAATAATACGAAGAAGAAGAGGTGAGGTTAAATGTATCAGTTTCTGGATTACGCAGGTTGTTCTATAGATGTAATCAGACATGAATGAGGTTACATTTTTCGCTATCCTGTACTTTTACCAGTTACGGTCTCGGAAGTGCTTAATCGCCTCACGTCTGATCTTACACGTAAACATTTTTTTAGTGTCAATAGTACCTAAACCTTAATACAGTTCAGCAATCTGAATCAGGAAACAATCAATCTTTTTTATGAAAAGGTCAACTTTTATTTTTTATTGACTGGAACATATTATTTTAAAATAACTCGTTGCACAGGTCAAGATCACAAAGGTCATGAAAAATACAAATTTGCTAATATATAAATTGGCCAATATGGTTAACGTCCATGAAAATAAAACATCACGATTGATATTGTAGATTAAATTAAAAATATATTTTTAAGGTTTTTAGGTATAATTCGGCAAAAGTAAACAAGTATACTAGCAATACTGTATAATATCTAGTGTGTTCGTCTTATTAGAAAATGGGGTATGTTGATAGACTCATATTGTGTATGATAGGTTTATATTTTTTAAAATAATCTCACGAAAGAAGGCCCTTAGCGGCAGCGCTACTGTGCCGCCACTACCTTTGCAAACGTTAACATTTGCTGTTAAAATCTACACTTTACATCTTTGGTCGCCCTTTTTCGTGAAACAGATTCTATTATTACAGTCTATTATTCTATTATTATAAATAAAAGGAGTTCTATTTTGTGTATTAAAAATTAAACTCACCTGAAAAACTCGTTCTGTTCCTCGTTTTTCTTCCGTTTTTCTCACGTGTGAAAATATTGGCAGCAATAGCGCAAGTAGCACAAACAATCACGGGAATTTATGTACCTGAGTTCTGTTACTTAACGTAGTATAATTTGTATCCACTATTAGTTTTAGAAAATATCTATAGTAGTCACACTTTGAATGGAAATGTTCCTTAAGCGGAATCACGTAATTTCGGAACGCTTCCGAATGTTATAAGATATCCCAAAAGGTTGATGCGCGTGCGCAGTGCGGGAAAGTTCTTCGAGTACTGTCATGTCATGCACGTGGATACGGTACGGGCCTCGCCGGCGAAGCCGTTGCCAGTGTCAGGCTGGTTAATGTATAAAAAGTTTCTCTGTGAATCCGTGAACAATGTGTTACTTTCATTTAGGTTTTAATTTAGTTTCTCACAAAATCTTATTTTATTATGTAGGGCCCGTCAAGACATTTTAATTAAATGCAAAAGACAGGCACATAATTTCAGGTCAATATAATATATTACTAACTGTATTAGGTACTTGACAAAACCCACTACCTATCTATTACACTACCTACATACTAAATATAGCTTTTACGTGGTACGTAGGTCACTTAATAAGTTTTGAGATACTCGAAATTTAAAAATGGTACGCACTCGTGTTATAATATGTTTCTAAAAAGCAAAATTTATTTAAAAATAGAACTCTATAAACCAATTGCCCAATATTGAAAAAAAAAACAAAGTTCTATTAATATTCCCGCAACACTTCCCGCGCTTTTCATTTAAAACGATGGATCTTAACCGTGAACATTTGCGCGCTTTGATCTATTATGATTTTAAATTTGGTTTAACAGAACAATAAGTTTACAACGGTTACAATCAGCATTAAGGGACTCAGCTCCATCACGTGCAACAATTTTTAGGTGCATTGCTGAATTCAAAAGGGTCAAAATTAACCTTAAAGATGACTAAAGAACCGGGGACCGGGGATAAATGTAGATGTCGATGGGTCACAGCATCCTCTTACTATCATGTGGACTCTGTGCTCGTTTGTCTCCCTTATCCCATAAAAAATACATAAACTCCCACGCCTCACCCAGAGGGACAGACAAGACTACGGACTTCCTTTTGGGACGATCTTGACACACCTTTCTCGTTTCTTTCACATCCATTTGTCTACGTATAGTATATGCTTGTCGGTGGGTACTCTTAATTTGTCCCATCTTTAATATATCGCTAATTTCATCAATAAACTTAAGTCTAGTAGATTGGCCCTTGCCGACTTTGTCACTCACTTCTACGGTATTTGCTTTGTAACTCTCCGTATTCTTTCTTTTAACGTGTTTAGCAATTAAGCATTCTCTTCTTCATCCTGTTGATAACATCTTTTAAACCACTTTTTCCTATAAAATCAATCTTTAAAATTAATAATATAATATATGTATAATATAATGTATTATCTATATTCGCAGCCATCAAGGGAGGAATTTTAAGTCTCAAATATTCCAGGAAACTTGCTGAGTTATGGATACGCATAAAACAAGAACAACTTCTTACCACCTGCAATCTGATGGAATGGTAGAACGATTTAATCAGGCATTGGAGAGATGCCCAGCAAAATTTGTGGGAAATCGGCATCGAGATTGGGACAAGCACATACAACCATTTTTGTTGTAATATCGAAGCGTTGTTCAAGAAAGTACATCAGTGACACCAGTTTTCGCAAACTTTGGAAGAGGATTACGGCTGCTTGCAGACCTGATCACCAAAATACCACCTGATGCCCCCACGATGTATAACCGATTATGCAAATGACTTGTGGAACAAAATGAATGACGTATATGAGCACGTCAGACAATCGGGCCAGCAAACGTCTGAAAAAATGAAAACCCGGTGGTATGACCGCAAAATGAATAACAAAGGGTTCAACGAAGGTTCACTAGTGTGGTTACACAATGCATTCCGCAGCAAAGGAAAAATCTAAGCTTCAAGCTAAATGGGACGGACCGTACCGAAATGTGACCAGGATCAATAACGTAACCTACCGGATACAGAAAGGTGCAAGAGGTACTCCTAAGATCGTCCATGTGGATCGACTGGCGCGTTATTATAGGGCCGGTAATGCTCGGGACCAGCATGTCGTAGGAGGGGGCAGTGTTGCGCGCCATAATTAATGTCTGGTACATGGCGGGCTATCATTAGCACCATATAGTATCGAGTAGCAGAAATGGAGGCAGGAGCGTCAAGATCTTTCTAGAAAATTCACTAGCGCCATCTAGTATCAAGTAGCAGAACCAGGAGAGCTTTCTAGAAAATTCCATACTCGAAATTTCTACACTTAGTCAGTCGTGACCGGTATGTACTCCAACATTCCAGATGTTTCAGTAGAAGTGGCCCTATATAAAACCGGTTACGACCGCGACTGAGTCAGTATTGAATTGGCAATGCAAGCGAATACTTCGAAGCGATATACCTGCGAATTGTGTCTTATTATTTGTGTGTGTTTAAGTTGTAATTGGTGTTCGGTAGTTAAAGTGACAATATTGGTAATTCTATCGACAGTTTTTATTGTCACGATCACGAACCCCAAGATTGTAACACTACTTACGGTTCTTCAATTGCTCAGTACATAGGTACACATGCTTGTTATTAGAATAAAGTATTCAAAACATTTCAAATTTGGAAAAATAATAAGTTATCTTTCATAATATGTTCCTACAGTTGTTCTTTCGAATACTTCACACACGAAAACCTTATATAATGCTTGCAAGATCACGATAATTCTGTGATCGAGGCGGTGTAAGATATTTCAAATCAGATACTAATCTTGTCCCGTATGTGTTGTAATTAGATTTAGTAACCAAAAAACTCTTTTAATTTCTTTAGTAAGACTATATAAATTACTTAGAAGTTATTATTTCCTACTTATTATTATGGCTAAAGCTTTATTTAACTAGCAGGTTTTCAAATATTTCTAATAATCAATAATATACCTATTAATAATTAATATTTTTTAAACTGTCCTTATCGGGTATCAAATGCAGATTAATGAACGGACTGATTGGACTGCATACAAACACGACAACAACGATATACCTCTTTCGCTTTCTTATTATAAAGATAACTTTAACTTTCTATATTCAGCTTTAGACCAATGTACCTTGTTCTTCCAACTTTCTCGAGATTCATACCCTACAGTATAGCACCGGTTTCTTTAATCTCACACCTCTCTAGAACGCCCTGCCCGAAGATATTTTTTTAAAACGTTACCTCCACATTAGTATTTTCTCCTGTTTCGTGGGGGACCGTTTAAAAACATAAATTTCATAAGGATATACATCCAGACCCAGAACAAATACTTGTAGGTCATACAAATACTTGTACAATGCGGGATTTGAATCCTCGACCCTTAGCGCTGTAACTGCTAATAAGCATCTGCGCCACGGAGCCGTCAAAGCATTTAAAAAATTTGATACAATCTTAGCACAGAATAAATAATAGTACTACGTACAGAAGTTGCACTTCTATGATGTCGAATGCTTGCCGACGTTTAATAGCCTACATAATAATTATTATTAATCAGATAAATCGCGTACGTAAGCTAAATAAAACTTTATCGCTGCGCGCTAGTGTACATATTACTTTAAATCTTTTCCGCTTCCTAAGTCATGGCGGACTTTCTGTGGTTATTAAGGGATGTCAATTGTAAGTAAAAAATACATTGCGAAATGTTAATTAAGTTACTTAGGTGAAAAACCTATTCTGACTATGATCGATTGACCATATTTTCGTCCCTATGTGAGTACTGCGATGGCAGTAAAATTTATTTACGTAAACAGCGTTAAAAAACTATAATATTAAATCGTCTACAACGCGCTAGCCCTGACTGCGTATTTAACCCCGGGTGCGTCGCGATTTTAGGTAATCATTTCACGCAGGTAGCAAAAGTGACAGAGGTCTGACCTTAGCTAGAGGAAAACAACATCTGATTTTTTTTAGTAAAATATAATGACAAACGAACTTACCGCCCACCTAATGGTAAGTGATTGTTGCAGTCCACAGACATTTGCGTGAAAACATTTTAAACCCGCAACCAGCTTCAAATCAAGAAGGCTACAGATGCGCTGTCACCTCTAAGGTCCGAGATGAAATGCCTCACAATCTGTAATTACTGGCTCTCTATATTATTCAGACCGGAACATAGCAGTGGAGGAATGTTATTGGCGTCATTTATTTTTATATACCTATGTATATTAAATGCATGTTAGTATGGTATACATATTCACCTATACAACATGTAACAAAAACCCTTTCGTTCCCGTTAAATGCGTTATCAGAATCAGTATTCAAGCGTATATAATTTTTTTTTCGGAAAAACACATTTCAAAAACTAATTTTAATTAAAAAAAATAATTTGCAAATTGTATGTGATTATATTAACTCTGCATTGGCCGAGGAGTAAGAGGATTGTCAAAGACCCCGCATTATCGATAATCGTGTGAGTTAGAGAAAATAAAACCACATAAAATTTGCAATTTTTTTAAAATTATTTAAAAAAAATTATGTTCGAGTTTATAAAAAAAATATTTCTATCAGCTTGAATACTGACTTTGATAACGCAGTTTACGGGAACCACAGGGTTTATGTTACATGTTGTATATACTGGGTGATTTTTTACCGTCTGGAGAACCCTAATATTTTAAATGAACTCCAAATAGTTCAGAACCTCTTCTGTCGTCGAGCTGCGAACGCACCTTGGTACGTCCGTAATGCCGACCTTCATCGGGACTTAGAGCTCCCAACAATTCAACAATTCCTCAAAAAACTCTCTGAGAACTTCTTCAAAGCCTCAGAGTCGCACCCAAACAATTTAATTCGTGAGGCGGCTTCTTATGCAACCCCACCCCCCTCTCGCTATCGTGTCCGCAGGCCGAGAAACTCTCTATCGGACCCGCCTAATAAACTGTCAAACGACCTGAACTGCCTCCTGGCGGCTCAGGCCAGTTCTAATTAAATTAATTATTATTATATTAACTAATATTATTTTGCCTTCGTAGGCACTCCCTCAGCGGCTCTTAGCCGCCTGCGCCCTCTTTTCCCAAAAGAGGGTCGCTCATGATAAGGCACAATAGAGCTTAATCAGCCGGCTGCCTGTACCCAAAGGCGGTTTTTAGAGGGTATCACTTAGGGTCCCCGTTAGGACAGTGAGTCCCTCATAACCACGATAGACCGGCTATCGTGGTATGCGTAATGCATTTTCCGCCTCCCTACGTACAGGGTAGCCCTTTAATTGCTTCGGGCGCAAAAAAAAAAACCGTCTGGAAAAAAAATTAACAGGTAAACGGAATAGAAGCCTATGGCACTGATATTAAAATTTTATTTTCATTTTACATTAACATATTATGAAATTGATCTATCAATAAATATTACTAATACTAATTTGAAATAAACTTTCGGTACTAAAAAATAACAAAAAAATTTTCAAACAAAAAAAATCAATTAAAAACTATCAAAATTAAAATAATATGTACCCAACTAGTGGTTTTTATTGATAGATAAATTTCATAACATGTTAATGTAAAATGAAATAAAAAAATTGTAAAATATCAGTGCTATATACAACATGTAACAAAAATCCTGTGGTTGGTTCCCGTTAACTGCGTTATCAGAATCAGTATCCATGCATATAGAAATAATTTATTTAAAAAAAAGACATTAAAAATAATTTTAATGAAAAAAAAAATGAATTTGCAAATTGCATTATGTGGTTTTATTATCTCTGCATTGGCCAAGGAGTAAGAGGATTGTCAAAGACTCCACATTATCGATACTCGTGTGAGTTAGAGAAAATAAAACCACATACAATTTGCAAATAATTTTTTTTCATTAAAATTATTTTTCTTAAATTTGTTTTTTTGAAAAAAAAAATAATTTCTATACGCTTGGATACTGATTCCGATGACTCACTTAACGGGAACCACAAGGTTTTTGTTACATATTGTATAGACTTCTATTCCGTTAATCTGATACACTCTATTTTCTTCCAGACAGTAAAAAAAAACATCCAGTGTTTTGTCTATTTAAATATGTTTTAGTTATTGTTAAATGTTTGTCAACTCCTGTCAACTTTTATTTCTCTATTTAGCGGTTAACTGGTGAATAATGCCATAAAAATATAGTCCGCTAATTGTTGTAACTATAAATAAATAAATATAACTAACCAGTTTTTAACACAATATAAAGTGACAGTGGTAGTAAAAGTACTTTAGACTGTGGTATTAGCAGTAGATATATACGGTTATAGAGTTAAAGAGACCGTAAAAACTACTCGGCTACTAAGTTTACAGCAAGAAAAACATAAAAAAGATATTTCGTTCTGCTGAAATGGCAAATAGAGCACCTCAGTTTAAAAGGATTTTAAGAAATCTAAACAGAGCGTAAATCTACAAGACACTTACCTACTGTGTTTGCTGTTTATAACCTTGACCGACGCGAAGTAACGAGAAGACGACCTAGCTTACTTGACTTAGATTATTTTTTTCGTGGCGAAATGAACAACGAACATAACATAACGTTAAATACACTACAGTCTATGTTTGTTCGTCTGTCTGTTACGAAAAACTTTTCCTGAAACTATTTTACTTATACGACAGTCCTACATATGATTAGCAACAGTGCGGATTCTAACATACTTGCAATGCTTATTGAACTACATGTATTATGAGTTCCATTAGCCAGCAAGCCAGAAGTTTAGTCTCTGTATCAAGTTTTGTATAGATTTTGTTCAGTTTATACTAACCTACCATGTAAGAAAAATTGTACCAATACTAACATATATGGACTTGAGTCTGAAAATAAATGATTAATAATAATAAATTTAATGATATACCTAGCACAGAAACTAGGCTGTGATATTCCAATTTGGGTGTAAATTATCCAAAGTAGAATTAAGATTTCTATAGCTTCAAATAGGAAAAATTCGAGGGATCATTATGGAGAGTAGGTATCAAGTAGAATATTTAAGCACTAAATTAACAATAATTTATGAACTTTTTAAGCATAAAACAACAAAATCATATGGATTAAAAATTCTAGTGATCGATTATTAGTTATCAGGGACTAAAAACTTTCCAAAAGCAAACGGTGTTTATTTTTTATTTTTAACCAGTAAGAAACCGGTCCAAAAAAAAATCAAAAAAAAATCCGTAGTTTTTCACAACGTTATCGCCTTTCTTGAAAAAAAGACCTCAATTCTGCTCCGCGCCTCCAGAGGTATGTCACCATGTAGGACACAACCGAAGAACTACTTAAGGATTCAAGTACTGGTTTTTCATCCGTTTTCAGAAGCTCCGCTGTAATTTCGTCCTCACTTGTGACCTTACCATTGTAAAGATGTGATATAATCAAAATAGTGTTTGATAAGACTTGCTCTTGGATCGTCACTCACATTTACGTGTGACTCCGACGATAACGCGTACAGCTGAAAATATAACTTTTTTTTTTTAAATATTAGTAATCTTATTAATCAACATTACTAATATTCCTTTTAACCACTCCTGGTAAACTTGAAACGCTTGTGTCAGGAGTGGTTCACGACAGTAGTCAACTGGCGGATTCAAACCCACGACCTTTTAAGTTCGCGATCCGCGCCCTACCATTAGGTTACTGTTGCCTACAATTTCAATTTTCAAGCTCATTCAAAATCTTTTATGTCCCCGAAAATATGCTACCACATTCGGTCTTCAACTTCGACAGTTGTCACTTTCTGGCCGACGGATCTATGGCAAATACTTTGGAGCATCGGTTCCACTCGATCGCTTCTTCAGTACAAGTTGTATTGATGTTGCGTCGTAATCATTTGGAGATCAGTCTATTCAATTGCCTGTATGCTGTAAAATCTGTTAAAGACTGCAGCTTCATTTCCCGTCTAAGAGCCATGAGATTAAGAGTGTGATCGGAGATTCTGGGTTTGGCTGCGACGGGTCTTGCAGAACTTAGCTCCGACCGCATGGACTGTTGGATATGAATGACAAGCTCGTGGAGAGCTGGTCACTCACATAACCACTATGTTACTTATAAATACCTATTACATTTCAGATAAAAACAACAAAATTATTTAAACTACAGTTTACTTGCATCTGCAGTTTATTATATACCTATATGTATGATTTTAAAGATGACGAAAATAATTGAGTAAATATTTAAATGTTATGTCTTTGTAACATGAACTAGATAAAATAGACAATTCATGACCATAACATGTTGAGACAACAAAAGAGAATATAGAGAGTTGTAAGGATTTTAAATAAAATATATTTTAAACAATATGGTTACGTTACGTTCATTTATCACCAGGTTTTTGATTATGAAATTTATTGTGGAAGCAGTTTACATGAACATAAACTGGATAAGGACAAACATAAGTCAGACCTGGAAAAATTATTTGTAGGTTATACAAATACGTAGGCTCCGTTGCGGGATTTGAACCCGCGGCCTTCAGCGTTGTTACTCAATGCTAAGACATTGCGTCACGGTGCCGTCAAAAATTATGTAAACGTTTACTTAATTCAATCGTGGTAATTTTCTTTCTTAGTACCCTATTTGTAACGTGATAAAGTAATTGTAACAGCCTTCCCTCTTCTATGAACTTGCCCTTTTCTTTTTTCTGCTGTTTGCTAGCTAATTTATACACGTAATGTAATCATATCATGTATTCTGTGGTATGGTGTCCACGTCGCGTGGCACAGACCTGTGTTATGATCGGTAGTTTGGATGCGAAAGGAGTTGCAGTACCACTTACTATCAGGTGTCAAAAAATAAAACCGGCCAAGAGCGTGTCGGACCGCGCTCAGTGTAGGGTTACGTAGTTTCCAGTCCGTCACAATAAGTGTTCCTACTTATGAGTTTAAATGTGGATATCGATTATGTTCGCGCTCCAGGAACTCCTGCAAATGCTCCCGGTAGTGGGAAAGTGCGCGAACATGGAGCGTGCAACACTGCACGCTCCGCGGCAGGCGCTCCGACTCGTGATGATTTCTAGCACGAACACAAAGGGGAGCGCAGTGTGTCAAAAGGGAGCAGCGCATGTAGAAGTGCGCGCGACGTATCTATTGGAGCAAATACTGGAATGCGGAGCGCTGCTGGAGCGCGAACATAGTGGTAACACAACCAAAAAGGCTATTTGTAGCGGAACTCTAAATCTTAACATCGACTTTTAAAAAAATGACGCCATTACGCAACGCCATCTATCGAACCATTTATGAACTGGTTTTTACCTTTTAACATTTTGATGACGTTAAAAAATGAATTTTAGTTTTGTTCTAAATTGCCTTAGCATGTTCCTGATAGAAGTTTTATGTTATAAGATACCGCCAATGCCTAGGAGAGACCAACCGAACAATTTGATAATACCCGACCCAATGTAATAAGTACCTACAGCGCCATCTCTCGGGGAATTGGGTTACTAATTAATACATAGACGTGCCAGAAGTTTTCGGTTGTAATTTTGGATTGCGAGAACCGATTTTAATAATTCTTTTTTTGTTTGAAAAAAGATACGTTCAGGATAATAAGATATGTAAACGAAGTTAAAAAAAATGCTTGCATATACGATTGTACTACAAACTTAGTCCAGAAATTATTTTGTACAACTTTTTGTCTTTTTTGTACATAAACTGTTGTTTCCATCCAAGTTCAAAATGATTTCCTAGGGGGGGCACACATCGTTTTTTACTTTTGGAGCGATTATTTCCGAAATTATTGAAACTATCAAAAATGATTTTAATAAACCCGAATTCATTTTTAAATACCTTTCCAACAATATATCACACGTTAGGGTTGAAACCCAAGTAACATTTTTTCCGGGCGTAGGTTGTAAAAAATGCCTTTAGGGTTTAAAAAAGTTGTAAAAAGGTTAATGCTTTGCTATCTGGTCATATCAAGTACTTGTGAGTGATTATTAAGCCCTAACACTAATTGTTTATTATTACAACCTTGAAGCTGCTGACAAGAGTTTAAATTAACGTTATTTTGACTTGTGTTTCAAGAGCTTATAGTCCTAGGATCATAAAGTTGTTATTTACTCCTGCTTAAGTTTTAAAAAGGCTAGCATTTTACTTAAGTAAGATATAAAGGTAAAATTTTTAACTTCCGTATTACCATAAGGTTGTAGATTGTTGAAATCGCTTAAAAGTAATTTTTAAAACCCAATTAAACCCTTTAGGCTGTATTAGAGTTGTCTATGTAAACAAATTAGGACTGTGTGATAAAAATCCAAACCAATAAGCTGTTCTTAAAAGTTGAAGGTATGATTAAAGTCCTACAAGAATAATTTAAAGCTTTACAGACGTCCTCAGAGGATGTTAGTTGCCTCCGCGACTTCAAAGCAGCGATTGTCTTATAGTAATGACCGACACAGGCTGATACAAAAAAACGAAGCGGAAATGTTAACCGTTAATTTCGTAAAAATTTCTTAAGAATAATTCATACACCGGTTTTAAGTAATAATGCTACTACAATTGTTAGGTATAGTAGATTGTGACTACCAAATATGGGGTTTTAAGTACAAAATGAGCTTTAGCCGGTCCCGCGGCATGTTATCCATGATGGATTTTCTCCTGTAAAAATGGTTGTTTGGCTGTTCGATTTTAACTATTTTTACAGAGCTTTGATTCCGCTCCAGATGCCCGACCTCCTGAAAACCCTTTAGTTTCAACCACAAGTAACGTGACATCGTCTGAAATATTTGAAGAATAACAAAAAAGTTAAGCAGACGATGACCATCATCGTCTGCTTTACTTTTTTGAAAATTTTGAAGACCTCGAAGCTCTTACATTCAACTCATTTTGATACAACAAAGGATTAAGAATGTGGTCTTTGAAATACAAAATTAAACGGCAACATGCCTTTAAAGACCTTCTAGACATATTGAACAAACGAACTAATCTGAAACTTCCCAAGGACCCTAGAACCTTATTGAATACTTCCAGTGGTATTCAAATAAAAAATAATAAGGGCGGTCAATACTGGCACAATGGGCTCGAAGCATGACTTCAAAAATGTTTTTATGATATTAAAGCTAACGAAGACATTTCAATTACGATAAACATTGACAATTTGAACCCTAAACCAATGATATCTCAAGTAGCCAACTTGCTAGATGCAAGATTCAAAAAACTCAGTATGATATTATGCAAAAAGATGTGAAAAGTGATGTATATCTACAGTTAAAATTCGTCACCAGCAATTCCTATCTTAGTCATGTGATCAAAGATAATAATTCAACGCCTATTTTAATGCTGATAATAGAGGATGTTTGTTTGGGAGGAAGGTAAGAAAATAGTTGGATACTTACAAAGAATAATCGCGTTGTTTGGGTGATTGCATTTTGTAAACTTGACAAAGAATTTATTTTTAGTGGAATGGATATGAAACATTGCTCAGCTTTTTTTGGAAAACCAATTAATTCATCTAAACTAAACATTTACTGTGTCGATATATCTACTGTGCATTCAAATGATTTAATGTCTGTCTAAATCTACTTTTGAGTTGTTAGACATAAAATGCAAACTTGTAAGGGTTTCACACAATTCTATTGTGTTTATTCCACTATTATATACGTTAAATTTATAAAAATAAAGTTATTTAAAAGTTTAAATCTTATTATTCACCATTATATTAAAACTTACAATCAGTTCTTTTAGAACTTAAAGAAAAATAGACTTTAATAATAATAGAGAGGATACGACGTTTAAATTAGATTTTTTCTAACAATACAAGTCAACATTTTCATTATATTTGAAACAATATAAAATAATATTATTATAAAACTTCAACAAACATTCAGTTCTTTTAATTATTTTTAACAGATATACTCTAGTAAGTACTCTATAAGTGTTATTATTATAGAATAATGGAGAGAATGCTTTTATAAAGTTATCATTATCTAGCTGACTTACAGTATTGTCAGCATTTTGTATTACAGAGAAATATATCTGATGAATATGCTTAAAAAATTTGAATATAATCTTTTCATAATCTGTCCATAGAGTTGCCAATCTAAGATACCAATGTTAAAACTCCCTTGAAAAAACAATCTATTATCTTGTAGCAAAAGTTGGTCCCTTTGGTTCCTAATCCGGGACAGCATAATGTTGACATGGTTTTAAAATAATTGCTACGGAATTCCGCATTCTTAAATTTATCCTCCAGCTCAAAAAGCTGCTCCAGTGTTTTGAGTGGAGGAAAACGTTTTTCCAAGTTCTCTTGATTGGTAACTTTAACTGTAGCCATTTCACATCGTAATTCGTTTAATAGAACTATATGCTTCGCAAGCTGTTGCATCATTTTTTTCTGATTGGTCCGCATATCTTGCAGTATTTCTATTATTTTACCTTGGTTTTCAACCACTTCGTTGCTTTTAGTAAAAATAAAGTGTTGACGTTATTGAGGGATTAAAGTCCGCCTGAAAAATATAAACAACGATCATATAAAAACAACTAATTTGTTGGTGTATATTAACTATTTATCGCCTTTCATGTCATTTAGAATTAAAACCCAAAATCAATTAAGCATTAAATTGATCCAGTACTTACTAGTATGTTGTTTGTTTCTATTTTAAAAGGGGGTAAGGGATGATACATTTTACAAGAACTCCTTGTGTAATGTATCATCCCTTTCCGTCGTTCATCTACCTACAAAACACTAAAAATAACTAAACCAAAATTCTAACTTACACTCCAAGAATAGCCTGTAGTAGTTCGCACATTTTTGTAACCATCGATCGAACGCAAGTCCGGCTACAACCAAAACTTGAAAGCAACTAATTGTGCTCAGTGGTTGTTTTTACAACTAGTAAGTCTTGAACTACTCCTGGCGATAACCTTTACCTAAGTTTTGAAAACAGCTTTATTGTTTTAATTAGGTGCGCGAGATTACCTTTAGCTCTTATTTTGGCAAACATTGAGATCTTTTAGCTGTTGCAGTTTTAAAAAAGTTAATTTTAATTCCTTATAGTCATTTCCTCACACCAGCCATATTAGCCATATTATAGCCATATTAGAAAATTAAAAAAAACATGTAATAAAAAATCAAGTTTTTTAGTAAATTAAGGAGCCTGTGCGTTTTTGCTTATTTATGATTTAAAGTGTATGTTTTTTATACAGATAGAAGTTTTATTTATAATGCTACTTTACACGAACTTCCGCATTTTATGTTTCTTATTTCATTAAAATATCTCCAAAAATTGTAACTTTCGTGAGGCCCGTATATTATATTGCACTATTATCTTAAAGTATCACGATAAAGTGCCAGTCGCACTACATTTGTCCTGAAAACAAGAAGTTAATTGCATAATATTTTTATGAATATCATTTATCTCGCCATTTTGAAACTTGGTACAGTGACGGGGAATGGCGACATTTAAATCCACGATTAGAGTTTCGTGTAAAAATATTTTACTAACACAGAAACATTCTAAGACCAGGACTCCTTGAGAAGCATTTATTCATAACCATCAAAAAGCTTATAGGTTGTCAAAGAGTTACAGCCAAGATTACTTTAGAACTTAGAAGCTACTTTGCAAGGTTGTGTTAACGTTAAATTAAGGTTATGAAGGTTATATTTGGGTTCTGTGTAAGTAGTTAGATAGGTTCTGGATTTGAGCTATAGGTTTTGCTATAGCTCTCAGAAAGTTTATAAAACGTGGGCCCTTTTTGCACACAGGAGGTTAATATTAGGTTATTAAAAAGTCATTGAGTCTGTTAAGAGTTAAGAGCGGATTTTCATATGAAGGTTCTAGAACTTTTTCAAAACCTTTCTAAAACCTAAATTGTTACTTGCGAAATTAAAAAAATCACTTCCCACTTTACATATAGGGGGGCTACCCTAATAAAACATTTCTTACCACTTTGTCGGCGTGATTGATACACATATTGGTACCAAATTTCAGCTTTCTAGTGCTAACGGTCACAGAGATTAAGCGAGGACAGACAGACGGACAGACAGACAACATGGCGAAACTATAAGGGTTCCTAGTTGACTACGGAACCCTAAAAAGGGTCAAAGCATTTAAGGCATTCTATGATGCACTATTTGTTTTTGTTCTGTTCAAAAAAAATCATATATGTAAATAGGCTACGATTCCCGAAATTGAATACGAATCATTGAAGAGATAAAATCAAAATGGAGAAACACGAAATCGGAGGTGTCATCAAGTACATCTGACATTACTTAATCTACATAGGTATTGAATAAGTAGTAATGTCGTAATAACTGCCTTTTAATAAGTTCGAGTGGGGACGTTGGGAGGGGTAGGGGGAATCGATTAAGACATGAATAACCATTTTTAAATTTTTGTTTGTCTGTGTGTCTATTTATCCGGGCTAATTTTCGGAATTGTGAATAGATTGTAATGAAACTTCACGAACAGATAGAGTCATTGAGCATAGTGCTGAGTTCATCAGTTTTTACCACAGAAATAGTAATAAAAAGATCATAGAAATGAATTAGCGTTCGATTACTTCCAAAACCGATGTCGCCACATCTTAACACACGCATTACCGACCGATACCTGCAGCCGTATTATAAAAATACGCAATGCAAAATGATATTTAATGTTTCGTATTATATTGCTTGTCGAGTTTGTCAATGCCGCGTGCGTCGCGTATTACGGTAGAAGAAAAGCAGCAATGGTAATTGTAGAATACGAAAAGTAATGAATGAAAGTTTACAAAGGTGAATATCATAGTAAAGTATTAATCTAGATGTAAATTAGTTAAAACAATAATAATTAGTAAATAATCAACTTGCCGATGAAATGTTATGCCTTTATTGGTTGAATTACACGTCCTTCATGAGTTTTTACAACTGATTATGCTGCAGTTCACCATTATAAGAACATAAATTCACGTACGACGTTCCTCGCGCAACTAAATCACAAAATAGTGAATGATTTTCGTCAACACATCATAGTGGCGACAAGGTCACGCGTCTATGCGACTCTATTGTCTTACCGTCGTTTGTGGTGACAATGTGCCACTTTTTAAGGTTTTTCGGTGTTTACAAAAAAAAACTAACGTTATTTCTTCCACAAAAAATAATATATGTCCGCCGACTATTTACTTGAAAGATAAAAACGGCAACAATCCTCTACCTATCGTAAATACTGACAAAAATATTTTTGGTGGCACAACCTTTGAGGTTGGGGGAAAAATGTGCCAATTCGTAATTCCCTTTATATCTCGTAAAACATACGGTAGGGCACAATGTCACCTTTCTAGTTGTAAAATTATGTATCAAGCTTCATAAAAGTGAAAAAAAATGTTACCATGAAACAAAATCCAAATATGAATGGCAGAAATTTCGTCTGACCTATGACTTTATTTTTTACTGCTTTTATGTTGATTTCTGTAAATATAAAAAGGTGTAAATAAATGAAAGAAATATAAAATAGAAAAATACGGTTTATCAGCGTTTTAGGTACACATGTATGTGTTTTAATATAACAAGGACACTAATAAAAATGAACATTTTTGAGTCGGCTAAAAAGATCAAATAATTAAAAAAAACACCACAAAGATTCGGGTTGTATTCGATGCTTCCTTCAAGGGAAAGAATGGAGTGTCGCTTAATGACAGGACCTCCTCTTCAGTCTGAATTAAGGCACGTCTTGCCGCGATGGAGAAGGCATTCAGTTTGTTTGGTTGTGGATGTCTTAAAGATGTATAGGCAAGTAAGAGTGGCTGATGAAGACACAGACTTCCAAAGAATATTGTGGAGACAAAACGTTAACTCTAGCATACAGGATTACAAATTACTTACAGTTACATTTGGTACTGCATCAGCTCCATACTTAGCAGTAAAGGGAATACAACAAGTAGCTCAAGATGAAGGTGACAAATTCCCACTTGCAGCTGAAAGAGTCATGACTGATTATTACATGGATGACAGGGTGTGAAAATGTGGATACAGGCCTAAAAATTTACAATGAAATAATAATAATAATAATAATAATAATAATAATAATAATAATAATAATAATAAATAGGCGTAGAGAAGTGACGACCCCATCGCCCGCTGACGAAACAGTTAAGTGACAAAACTGCTACGTCGGTGCAGTCAGTCAGCGCCTTGCCAAGAGGTGTGAGCGCCGTGCCTCGGCAGTACTCAGGGTGCAAAGACCCGTTTGTGCTTACGGCCGTACAATGATACAATGAAACGGTGCCGGGCCTGGGCGTCTCCCGTTAATTGGCGCCCAAAAATGGATGATGGATAAGATTGGAAAACGTATAGGGCCGCTGCCTGGGGGTCGCCGGGGCACGTCTGGAGCTGGCGCTGGACGCGGCAGCATGCGGGCCGCCAGCCGAGCGCGAGGAGCTGCAAGATCACCTAACAGCCCCCCGCATCCATCATCCCCACCAGACGGCTTGATGTCGGCAGGGTCCTCTCGGACTCGGCAAGCGGCATCCGCCGCTGGTGGAGTGCGCCGCATGCGTTGGACAAGAGATATGAACGCAAACGCATTGCGGGCGTATTATAGGGCGAAAGGGGAAGAAACTGTGGGGATAGCGTATCGGGCTCGGATGCATTGCTTTTTTGCTGAGCTGGAGCCGTCTATTCCCGTCACGGAACAAAACCTTGCAGACCGAGTTCGATACATCATGCGCTCGAAAATATTCGATGATGCCGAGCTCGAACGACTACGACGTGAGGCCATCTCATCGAATGAATTGGCTACGGCTGGGGATGAGGCTCCTCAGGCGACAGACCAGCTGCCACGCGTAGAAGCCGCCATGGATCTTCTATTGTGGGTGATTCAGACGATGATGAAATGGTCTCCCAAACTAGAACTAGAGCAAATGAGGAGTATATTGGAAGAGGCGATTTTGGAAACGCGCAGCATGCCTCTCGAAAATCGACCATGACTTCTCCACATACCCCTAAGCAAGCGAAATCGGGCTGTCGTGAGGGCTCTTAACCCAATGCTGGTAACCTATTTGGAAGCCATCCGGGACCTTTGCGAGACGAACTAAGTTCTTTTTGGCGCCGCAGTGGCAGCTTGCCGTATTATTGGCGCCAAACTTCCCATGGCTGGACGCGCTACTAGACAAAGTAGCGCCATCCCAGCCTGGAAAAGAAGAATTGAGGCAAGGGCCCTTATCGGCAGACTGATAAGCTTCAGGTCGGGTAATAATAGACCGAGGGTTGTGCGCACCATTAGAATGGCGTTTGCAAACAAATATCAGTTTGTCCCAGCCGGATATCACGCAGAAACTAACGGAGCGCATAGCCGATCTGAAGCAAAAGATTGCTGCTTGGGGGAAGCGGATTCGCCGATTTACCGAGAGGTCAAGGCGGTTCAACCAGAATCGTCTCTTCCAGAGTGATCAGAAGAAGCTCTACAAATCATTGGAGCGACCAGAGGTATGTGGAGCGGGCCCAGGACCGGATCAGGCTAACACTGTCGCATTTTGGCGTGGCCTGTGGTCAGAGCCCGTAAACCACAGCGAGGGCCCTTGGACGGAAGTTGTGGCGAGTCAGTGTGCGAGTATTACGCCCATGGACCCCGTCATCATAACGCCGGATGACGTAGCTGAGTCGGTCCGTAGAGCCCCGAACTGGAAAAGTCCGGGACTCGACGGACTGCATCACTACTGGCTGAAGGGGTTCATGGTGTGTCACACTGTGCTCGCCCGTCAGTTTCAAGAGGCTCTCAAACAGAAGTCGCTCCCTAGCCTCTTCACTACTGGGATCACTCATTTGGTTCCTAAAGACCAGGTTACCACAGACCCGAGCAAATACCGCCCCATTACGTGTCTACCCACCATATACAAGACACTGACATCCATTTTGTGCGCGAGAATCACTCGTCACATGGAGCTAAATCAGGTGATGTCACGCGCTCAAAATGGATGTCGGGGCGGTGGTCGTGGAACTAAGGAACCACTCCTCATTGACGCGGTCATTGGCAAAGTGGTGAAACGCAACCGTCGGAACTTCTCCGCCGCCTGGATAGACTACAGAAAGGCATTCGACTCGGTGCCCCATACATGGCTAAAGAGAGTCCCCGAGCTGTACAAAATAGACTGTACAGTGAGAGACTTCCTCGAGCAGAGTATGTGGCAGTGGAGTACGATCCTTTGTCATCTGGGCGAGCGGATGACGGCTGCGGAGAACCACATAAGGATAAGAAGGGGTATCTTCCAGGGCGATTGTCTGAGTCCAATCTGGTTCTGCCTCTCTCTTAACCCTCTCAGTACCTTACTGGAGGGCTCCGGGAGGGCATTTCAGCTACGGAAAGGAGGGACAAAAGTGACCCACCTTTTCTATATGGATGACCTCAAGTTATTCGCGTATACTTGTGAATTTAGCAGTTCCATTGGAATGGAGCTGGGGACGGATAAGTGTGCGGTCCTCCATGTTGAAAGGGGAAGGGTTGCTAACTCTGAGGGCATAGACTTGTTTATGCCCGTCAACTTAAGGACCCTTTCCGAGGCTGAAACATACCGATACCTGGGTATGTCACAGAACATCTGTATCGATGAGGCTGGTATGAAACAGTCAGTTTGCGACGTGTTTTATGCACACTTGACCAAAGTGCTTAACAGCCTTTTGTCCGGTGTGAATAAGTCACACGCATATAACTGCTGGGTCATGCCTGTCCTCATGTATACCTTTGGCATACTCAGGTGGACTCAGACTGAGCTTAACGCCCTGGATAGAAAAGTCCGCACTACCATGACGTCCCATAGGATGCATCATCCGAGATCGTCGGTAATGAGGCTGTACTTGCCGCGAAAGTATGGTGGGGGTGGCTTTCTGAGCGCGCTCACCATGCATAATCACGAAGTGTGTAGTCTCCGTTAATACTTCTTGGCGAGATCGGATGATCCATTCTATAATGACGTCATTTCTAGTGATAAAGGACTTACCCCTCTATCCTTAGCCAACGAGCAATGGCAGGACCCGGCAGTGCTTAGCATTTCCGACCGGGAGACCGTATGGAAGGAGAAGGAGCTCCACGGGAGGTACTACAAGGCTCTACATGAGCCCTTCGTAGATACAGTCGCCTCCCTCAACTGGCTACGTTTCGGTGACCTCTTCGGGGAAACCGAGGGTTTTGTCTGTGCAATACAGGATCAGGTTATTAAGACCAACAACTATCGGAGATACATCCTAAAGGATGGCACCGTCGACGTCTGTCGAGCTCGTCGCCATCCCGGGGAGTCACTTAGGCATGTCATCTCCGGTTGTTCGGCGCTTTCTAACTCTGAGTACTTGCACAGGCACAACCTGGAACGGAAATTGCCGTATTACAAGTACTTGCCGGAAGCCGTGCTCGAAAATGACCGCGCCAGGCTCTACTGGGACCGGGCCATCATCACAGACAGGACTATTCTTGCAAATAAGCCTGATATTGTGCTGATGGACCGGGCACAGTCAAGGATATTTTGGTCGACATTACCATTCCGTATGACGAGAACCTCGTGAAAGCCGAAACAGATAAGCGAACAAAATATCTGGACCTGGCTCACGAGGTGACTGACATGTGGGGTGGTTGGCCGACCGAAATTATTCCTGTAGTCGTCTCTGCGAATGGGCTAATCCCAGTCAGCCTCAAGGGTCATCTGAGGCGACTGGGACTCCGTGACGGACCGCTCCGGGCTCAAATGCAGAAGGCAGTGGTCCTCGATACCGCCCGCATCGTCCGTCGGTTTCTTTCCCTTTCCCCCTAACCCTCGGCCGTTTGGTCTCCCCTGCCGAGGGCTTTCATCTGGTTGGATCTTTATTTATTTGTGTATTTTTTGTATTTATTTTATTTTATTGATATTTATGTATATTTATCTTTTCATTTTAATTTATAATTATATATTTATAGAAACCAACCAGATAAGAAAACTATACAGATACCCCAAAAAAATAATAATAAAAAAAAAGAAAAAAAAGAAGAGGCTCTATAAATTATTGGAGCGACCAGAGGTATGTGGAGCGGGCCCGGGATCGGATCAGGCTGACACTGTCGCATTTTGGCGTGGCATGTGGTCAGAGCCCGTAAACCACAGCGAGGGCCCCTGGATGGAAGTTGTGGCGAGCCAGGATGCGAGTATTGCGCCTATGGACCCCATCACCATAACGCCAGAAGACGTGGCTGAGGCGGTCCGTAGGGCCTCGAACTGGAAAAGTCCGGGGCTCCACGGGCTGCATCATTACTGGCTGAAGGGGTTCATAGTGTGTCACGCTGTGCTCGCCCGACAGTTTCAAGAGGCTCTAGACCAGAAGTCACTCCCGAGCCTTTTCACTACTGGGATCGCTCACTTAGTTCCTAAAGATCAGGATACCACAGACCCGAGCAAATACCGCCCCATCACGTGTCTACCCACCATATATAAGACACTGACATCCATTTTGAGCGCGAGAATCACTCGTCACCTGTAGCTAAACCAGGTGATGTCACGCGCTCAAAATGGATGTCAGGGCGGTGGTCGTGGAACTAAGGAACCACTCCTCATTGACGCGGTCATAGGCAAAGTGGTTAAACGCAACCGTCGGAACTTCTTTGCCGCCTGGACAGACTACAGAAAGGCGTTCGACTCGGTGCCCCATACATGGCTAAAGAGGGTCCTCGAGCTGTACAAGATTGACTGTACAGTTAGAGATTTCCTCGAGCAGTGTATGGGGCAGTGGAGTACGATCCTTTGTCATCTGGGCGAGCGGATGACGGCTGCGGAGAACCACATAAGGATAAGAAGGGGTATCTTCCAGGGCGATTGTCTGAGTCCAATCTGGTTCTGCCTCTCCCTTAACCCTCTCAGTACCTTACTGGAGGGCTCCGGGAGGGGATATCAGCTACGGAAAGGAGGGACAAAAGTGACCCACCTTTTCTATATGGATGACCTCAAGTTATTCGCCTCCGGTCGCTCCCATCTTATGGAACTGCTAAACATCACTTGTGAATTTAGCAGTTCCATTGGAATGGAGCTGGGGACGGATAAGTGTGCGGTCCTCCATGTTGAAAGAGGAAGGGTTGCTAACTCTGAGGGCATAGACTTGTTTATGCCCGTCAACTTAAGGACCCTTTCCGAGGCTGAAACATACCGATACCTGGGTATGTCACAGAACATCTGTATCGATGAGGCTGGTATGAAACAGTCAGTTTGCGACGTGTTTTATGCACGCTTGACCAAAGTGCTTAACAGCCTTTTGTCCGGTGTGAATAAGTCACACGCATATAACTGCTGGGTCATGCCTGTCCTCATGTATACCTTTGGCATACTCAGGAGGACTCAGACTGAGCTTAACGCCCTGGATAGAAAAGTCCGCACTACCATGACGTCCCATAGGATGCATCATCCGAGATCGTCGGTAATGAGGCTGTACTTGCCGCGAAAGTATGGTGGGCGTGGCTTTCTATAATGACGTCATTTCTAGTGATAAAGGGCTTACCCCTCTATCCTTAGCCAACGAGCAATGGCAGGACCCGGCAGTGCTTAGCATTTCCGACCGGGAGACCGTATGGAAGGAGAAGGAGCTCCACGGGAGGTACTACAAGGCTCTACATGAGCCCTTCGTAGATACAGTCGCCTCCCTCAACTGGCTACGTTTCGGTGACCTCTTCGGGGAAACCGAGGGTTTTGTCTGTGCAATACAGGATCAGGTTATTAAGACCAACAACTATCGGAGATACATCCTAAAGGATGGCACCGTCGACGTCTGTCGAGCTTGTCGCCATCCCGGGGAGTCACTCAGGCATGTCATCTCCGGTTGTTCGGCACTTTCTAACTCTGAGTACTTGCACAGGCACAACCTAGTAGCCAGAATTCTACACCAGGAGCTCGCTCTGAAATACGGTCTCGTGGACCGGAAATTGCTGTATTACAAGTACTTTGCGGAAGCCGTGCTCGAAAATGACCGCGCCAGGCTCTACTGGGACCGGGCCATCATCACAGACAGGACTATTCTTGCGAATAAGCCTGATATTGTGCTGATGGACCGGGCACAGTCAAGGATATTTTTGGTCGATATTACCATCCCGTATGACGAGAACCTCGTGAGAGCCGAAACAGAAAAGCAATCAAAATATCTGAACCTGGCTCACCGACCGAGTGAGGTGACCGACATGTGGGGTGGTCTGCCGGCCGAAATTATTCCTGTAGTCGTCTCTGCGAATGGGCTAATCCCAGTTAGCCTCTCTGGTCATCTGAGGCGACTGGGACTCCGTGACGGACCGCTCCGGGCTCAAATGCAGAAGACGGTGCTCCTTGATACTGCCCGCATCGTCCGCCGGTTTCTTTCCCTTTCCCCCTAACCCTTGGCCGTTTGGTCTCCCCTGCCGAGGGCTTCCATCTGGTTGGGCTTTTATTTATTTATGTATTTTTGTATTTACTTTATTTTATTGATATTTATGTATATTTATCTTTTCATTTTCTTTTATAATTATATATTTATACATCCCAACCAGATGAGAAAACTATATAGATACCCCGCACATAATAATAACGCTCCGGGCTCAAATGCAGAAGGCGCGGTGCTCCTCGATACCGCCCGCATCGTCCGCCGGTTTCTTTCCCTTTCCCCCTAACCCTCGGTCGTTTGGTCTCCCCTGCCGAGGGCTTCCATCTGGTTGGATCTTATTTATTTATGTAGTTTTTGTATTTATTTTATTTTATTGATATTTATGTACATTTATCTTTTCATTTTAATTTATAATTATATATTTATAGAACCCAACCAGGTGAGAAAATTATATACATACCCCAAAATAATAATAATATTCCACAACTATCACACAACGCCATCTAGTCCCAAGCTAAGCAGAGCTTGTGTTATGGGTACTAGACAACTGATAAACATACATATATATTTCTAAATAAATAAATATTATATATAAATTACACCCAGACACAGAACAACTGATCGTGCTCATCACACAAACATTTGTCCTGGGTGGGAATCGAACCCACGACCTCCGGCATAGCAGTCAGGGTCACTAACCACTAGACCAACAGGCCTGTCAATGAATTCTCTTTTAGAAAAAGGCGGTTTTCAGTTGCAAAAATGGTCAAGCAATAGCGATGATCCGCTAAAAATAATAGAAAAAGATTACTTGGATAAGGATAGGAGTGAAAAATTTAATATTTAAACAAGACGAAATAATTAAAACACTGGGACTTACCTGGAACCGATGCGTTGACTCTTTTCAGTATGCAGTAAAACTTCTTCCTCTGACTGAACCGATAACAAAAAGAAAGGTTATTTCAGATATTTGTAGACTTTTTGATCCCTTGGGTTGGGTCGCTCCTTGCGTAATATTAGCAAAAATTGTCATTCAAAAGCTCTGGATTGCAGTAGTTGGATGGGATGACGTAGTACCGGTAAACATAAAATATGAATGGACGACTTACCGAAACGACTTACTCAGGTTAACTGAATGTTCTGTACCAAGGTGGATGGGAATAAAAAAATCTGTATATATATAATGTGTGACCGATAAACGGTCACCCAAGCAGATGGAAAACTTTCATTGCAAACAGAGCTTCCGAAATTTTAAACATAATGAAGCCACAGCAATGGGGTCATGTTCAATCTAAGCAAAATCCGGCTGATTGTGCCGCTAGAGGTATTTTTCCATCCGAACTTGGGCGAAAAAAATTATGGTTTCGTGGTCCAGATTTCTTATACCAGTTGAAAACGAAACCTGTAAAACCAAAAACCATATCGACTTCAATAGAGCAAGTACAGGTATATAATAATGTAACATTTGAATGTAATAATGAATTCGAAGAAAATGAATTTATTTTGCAAAATTGGTCCACACTTACCAAACTTGTTAGAATTGTAGCATATCGTAGGTGATTTTTAGTATTAAGGAAAATAAAGGTAAACAGGAATGTAAAAAAGTACTTAACCGCTTTGAACTGAAACAAGCATTGAACACTTGCATAAGGATTTGTCAAAATAAAAAAATTAAGAAGGAAATTCATAAATTGAGATTAAAAAAATATATTTCTCACGGTCCATTAAAACCAATCAACCCATTTTTGTATGATGACAGTATATTAAGAGTCGGGGGAAGGTTAGAAAACGCCAAAATCCTTTGGGACAAAAAAACATCCTATTATATTACCAAAGTGCTCAAGTCTTACTAACCTTATAATTGCTGATGCTCACTGTAGAACACTTCACGGAGGCCCACAACTAATGTTGAATTTTTTAAGATCTTTATATTATATAATACCTAGGAGTCAAACAATTAGTTATGGCTTTTTATCGTAAATGTATAACGTGTATTAGATTTGCAGCAACAACGAAGACTCAACTGATGGGTCAACTTCCGGCCATAAGAGTTACCCCTACTAGAACTTTCAAACGAAGTGGAGTAGACTATGCGGGCCCTGTCAGTCTAAGGACCTCAAAGAGACGTGGACATCATGCGTACAAAGGATATATTTGCTTATTTGTATGTAAGATTACTCGTGCTGTGCATCTTGAAGTTGTCAGTGATCACTCCACTCACGGGTTTCTTGCAGCCTTTAAACGTTTCGTCGCACGACGTGGTAGTTGCAGTGAACTGTGGAGTGATAATGGGACCAATTTTGTAGGAGCTTCGAGAGATTTACAAAAAGTATTTAAATCTGAGCAGTCTAGAATTGCGAAGGATATAGCTTTAGCCAACAACGGTACCAGTTGGCATTTTATTCCACCTCATGCCCCAAACTTTGCGGGAATTTAGGAAGCTGGCGTTAAGTCCTGTAAGCATCATTTAAAAAGAGTTATAGGACAGTCAACTTTAAGTTTTGAAGAAATGTCAACGCTTCTGAGTCAAATTGAAGCTTGTTATAACTCACGGCCGATTTCAAGATATAATGATAACGATGAAACAGTAGAAGCATTGAAACCTGGTCATTTTCTAATTGGTGAACCAATGTTAACAGCCCCGGATTACAATTTCGATTCGTCTAACATTACGTATTTGAAAAGATGGCAACAGGTTCAAAAAATGAACCAGGACTTTTGGAAACGGAAGGAATACTTATCTCATTGTCTGAAACGATATAAATGGACAAACCAAACCGCTGAACCAAATATAGGCGATATTGTTATTGTAAAGGATGACGATCTACTCCCTGTCGTAGGCTTCTTGGTAGGGTGATTCAGAAACATCCTGGCCCAGACAATCTTACACGAGTCGTCACGTTACGTACAAAGGCCTCTGTGATTAAAAGACCTACGTCTAAATTGATAAAATGATGTTAGTTACATAATAAGATAATATTAAAAAGTGATTGTTTTGTCATGGTGGGTAGTAAAATAAAGGACAATTGGTCAATATGTCCTTGGGGGGCGGTATGTTGACTTGTTTAAATTAGTATGATTTTTTAGTGTAGATGGCGTTGAGCAATATATAGATTGCGATATAAGGTTGTCATGTCATTTACAATAAGCGTGAACTGTAAATTTTTATTGTTAACTAATAAACCATATCAAGTATAAAACTTGTGAGCACCTCTGGTTTTTTTTTGTCACACAGTCCATATCCAAGTTGTTCATAATTTTTTTTAATTGATGCAATCTACTCATTTCGTAAAATTGCATCAATTAAAGATATCCCCTGGAACGAGTCGTTGCAATATTTCACACGATTTTGAAATTAATTACATGCGTAATTTTTGCAAATCTGTATCAGTAACTGTGGACATTACGAAGCGTTCACTTACTTCCCAACAAATGTAAGATTTTCGCGTAAATGATTTTGTTTCTTAAGTCTAACTAAACGTTCGTTACTGTATTCTAATCTGTCGTTATCTGTAGTCTGTTCTCGTCGTTTCGTTATTTTGAGAAACCACTGGAGAATGTCCCTTCATTAATTTACAATTAAGCGCTTACGTGATTGACGTGTACTTCCCATATGATGACACCGGTTACGTAGGTATGTAAATTTGTTACTGTACTTACTTGCAATCTGTTGTTTTTAATTTTTCTATAGATTTTTAAAATTGTGAAAACACGCTTCATGCGATTGGAATAGCGAGATTTCTATTTGTTTTCTGTTCGATTTCAACCATGAAGACAATTCTTCTGATTATACTATCAGATTTTAGGAGGCAGGATGTTATATAGCGTCGTTATTTTAAGCATTTCAAGGATTTTATTTGATAACTAGCTGATACCTGATCGTTTCGCTGGGCGTACGATAATTTTTTGCGAACCTAGATGTAAAAAGTATCAAAAAAAAACTTTGATTTTACGATAGTCCCATATCGTAAAATCCGTTCTTAGTGAGTGTCTGTCTACATTGCATTAATGAGATCTCGTGATGAGTCAGCCAGCCAGTGGTATATCAATATAGCAATAATAATGCCATTAAAAACATAACTTGTAAAAAAACAAGTCTCGCAACTCAGTTCTTCTACCGTAAAAGTTGTAAGATCCATGTAATACCAAGTAGGTTAATTTATTCAGTCCCTACTTAAGGGTGCTACTGTTTTAAGTTATTACGTAGTTAAGCTAACCTTACAAAATTTATAGTGACCATATCAATGTTAAAAATCTTTTATGTTTTAAATAAATATATTTACTTGGCCATCGCATGAAAACGCAATGTATCTCACAAGTAATACATATTATATTAAATTAGATTGCTTAGTGCGGTTGCCAAGTCAATCCATATATTTAAAACATAAAAGATTTTGAACACTGATATGGTCACTATAAAATGTTGTTAGGTTAGCTAACTGCGTAATAACTTAATACAGAAGGACCCTTAAGTAGGGACTGAATAAATGAACCAACTTTGGTATTACATGGATCTCACAACTTTTTACAGTAGAAGAATTGAGTTGCGAGACTTTTTTTTCTAAAAGTTTAAGTTCTGTTTTTGATGTTATGTCATTTATTTTTGTAGATAAGATAGTCCTACTTATTTCCTTTTCCGGTACCTTCTACTTCTTGAATACCAACAACGTACCTATACATATACAAGTACACTGATTCGTTCACTGCAAATGTAACTTTGTAATTCTATACAGGATGTCCGGTTTCCGATGTCCGATACTTTAAGGGGTTAAAATACAATTAATTTTATCGACAAATCAGGGATCAATGATTTTTTTTCGCCATCAATAAAAAATGGCAGCACTTTAAAAAAAATTGTTGGCGAAGCATAGATGCTTGTATTAATTTAACAATATCTACCCAAGTAGAAGACTTTCAAAAACAAAATTGGTCTCAAATGTTAGTTAATAGTGTAGACAATAAATCTAGATTCAAAATATTATTTTTAATTTTTCAGTATTAGTAAAAACATTTTTGAAAAAATAAATTAGACAACAAATTGATGTTGTTTTTCAGATTCTTAGCTTTAAAAAAAAACCATCGTGTTAACCAATTTTTTTACTTGTTTTTATTATAATACAGGATATTTGCTATAAATGCACATTTAAATCTTAACTCTGAGTTAGATAGTTTAGGAGCTATGATAATTTGAATGTAACTGTTCAAAGTGCCTCTACCCCGATATTAGATAACTAAACACCCATTCCAGTGAGTAAGATAAAATTCTTCAATAATTCAAGGAATCGTAAGCAAGCACAATAGCATCCTTTGTGTGAGCAGGTAAAAAACGCTGTGCACAACAGTGCGAGCGAGACAGAATAACGGCTGTCTCCAGGTAAAAAGGGTGCAGTGTGCGCTTGTGCCGTCGAGCAGTCGTCCCTCGCTCTGCGTTGTGATAACATTCCTGGTTTTAAGTAAATCTACTTACTGTACATAATTATTGTTTGTTTTTAGACTTTGTTACGTTTTTGTTTTGTTGTTGAACTGTTACTTTTTGTTTATTACAATGAACGAGTACTCAAGCCAGCATATCGCTGACATCCATTTCGTGTATGGATTGTGTAACGGGAGTGCAAATAGAGCTGTTGTAGAGTATGCACGCAGATTTCCTAACAGACGTACGCCGAATGCTCGCACTTTCGTGAGAATTCATTTGAGACTTGCGGAAAATGGAATAAGAAGGCTCGGTAACGAACGTACTCGTGTTTTGTCGCTCCAAGATGAACATCAAATATTGCAAATGATTACTCAAGACCCTAGCCTGAGCATTAGACGCATAGCTAATCGTCTCAGTCTATCAAAATGGTCGGTGTGGAAAATTTTAAAAAGAGAAGGATTACATCCTTACCATTTTCGAAGGGTGCAAGAAATACTGGAACCGGATTATGTAAGAAGAGCAATATTTTGTTCGTGGATATTGAGAGAAACGCGATATGATCCAAACATTTTAAAAAGAATTATGTGGACAGACGAAGCTACTTTCACGCGATCAGGGTATACGAACTACCGTAACGAACACCTGTGGCTTCAAGAAAATCCACATGCAATCCGCCCAAGTTCTTTTCAACATAAATTTTCTGTCAACGTTTGGGCCGGAATGATTGACGACATTCTAATTGGACCAATCATTTTACCGGAGACAATGAATAGCCCAAGATTCCAAAATTTCCTGGAAACGAATTTTTTGGATGCTTTATTGGAGTTACCATTGGCCTACAGGGCCAGAATGATTCTGCAATTGGATGGTGCTCCGGCACACTTCGCGCTTCTTGTGCGGAATCATTTAAATGCACACTATTCGTCGTGGATCGGACGCGGAGGAACAATTGCTTGGCCACCGCGGTCGCCGGATTTAACACCTCTCGATTTTTTTTGTGGGGCACACTCAAACGAAGAGTGTATGTAAATGTGCCAAATACACGAGAGGAGTTAGCAGAAAAAATAATTCAAGCAGCAAACGAATTGCGAGAAGACAAGGCAATGATCCAGCGCTCTACGAAAACACGTTGCACTAAGAGCAACAGCATGTCTGCAGAGACAAGGAGGTCACTTTGAGCAGTTTTTGTAATTATTTTGCCAAATTAAATGCAATTGATATAAATTATTTTGTTTTATTTCATTTGCTAGTGTGTCCGCGCTTTTCAAGTAAGTATGTTTACACTGTCATAGCTCCTAAACTATCTAACTCAGAGTTAAGATTTAAATGTGCATTTATAGCAAATATCCTGTATTATAATAAAAACAAGTAAAAAAAATTGGTTAACACGATGGTTTTTTTAAAGCTAAGAATCTGAAAAACAACATCAATTTGTTGTCTAATTTATTTTTTCAAAAATGTTTTTTACTAATACTGAAAAATTAAAAAATAACATTTTGAATCTAGATTTATTGTCTACACTATTAACTAACATTTGAGACCAATTTTGTTTTTGAAAGTCTTCTACTTCGGTAGATATTGTTAAATTAATACAAGCATCTATGCTTCGCCAACATTTTTTTTTAAAGTGCTGCCATTTTTTTATTGATGGCGAAAAAAAATCATTGATCCCTGATTTGTCGATAAAATTAATTGTATTTTAACCCCTTAAAGTATCGGACATCGGAAACCGGACACATTGTATATTTATATGGGATTACAAAGTTATTTATGCAGTTAGTATATCTAGAAACCTGGACCGAAATTAAAAAATATTTTAGTTTTTCCTTGATTTATACACGTGACACTAATGGTATTCAAAGTTTTAAGCTTCTATGTCAGCTAGAAGTGCCTTAGAGTTTCGATGATCGGTCAGTCAGTGAGTGACAAAATTAAGAAACTTTGACTAGTTGTAATTCTTAAACTACAGGTTCAAATTGAATGAAATTTGAAATATACTACGTTTATACAATGCCTACTCGGTTGCTGAAAATTCAGGCTTCTAGTTATATCCACAACGAAGTTATAGGGGGTCGAAAATGGCCTGAATTGCTTCGAGACAAGTATGGTACAGCTTTGCCACATTTTTGCTCGACTTGGCGGGGTCACTGCCGTGCCCCCAGATAAAGAATAACGTAAAGTATTAAATATTTATAAAAAATAAAATATATAAATCTTAACATCTTAGTTAAAATAAGCACAATAGTTAATCAATGTCATCGAGTCGACAGATGGTGCAAATATATTATTAAATTTTAAGTAGGTTTACTTATAATTTTTTTTCTTAATCGCCAACCTCAAACACTACCCACATACAATACAACACATACCTCTTAAGATCGAAAATAGATTGTAACAACGTAATATTAAAACGAGATTTAATAATAAATAATTTTTGTAAGTGTTATGACTTTGTATAGAACCCACGCTTCGAGTCCAATACGTACTCTGAAGCCTGAGGCACACAGTTACCATTATACAGCAAATAGCCGTTATATAGTCAACAAAGGAATAATTTTTGTTTTGAATGGTTCCTATCAGAGACATATTTCGCATAATGTTTCGCGTGCAGTTGAAAGGTATTGAACACATTTTAAATAATAACATAGAGTAATGGATATTTTATAAATAATTTAATGAGAATAATCATCCGAGTGTAATCATATTATCAGTAGTTTCTGCATACAGTTGGTGAACGCCTGTGGTTGTCGCTGGTACCAAATGGTGAGGGCCGATTATGCAGAATTGAAAGGAACAGTTCGAGTCTAAAGTAGCTCCAGTGTACACTATGCAATCTTGCAGTACACATCTGTAAAAATATAAATAATAATTTATAATAATAATCTAGTTACCCACAGTATTATAAAAAACACAAAGATACTTTAACAAATTTTTTACTTAAAATCACGAGAACAATCTAACTCATGGACGCCGAACGGAATATTTAATTTAAAACAGTTAAGCTGGCGTGGTTGGTGGTGGTCTTCCATACAATGTAAATATATAGACTCTATGCAATTCGAACGTCATGAAAACAAGTACGCATTTCATGGTATATTATCTTTGACTTAAATATTACTGCGTAAAGACCACCACACATTATAATGGCGGTATTAAAGTAGTCTCAAAATTGTCTTAGTCTCAAAGAGCCGTGGTAGCTCAGATTTTTAACGCTCGCTCTAAATATAACAGAACGCGAGTAACCCGGGTTCGATCCCCGCCGGCACCAATGAAATTGCTCGGCGGTGAAGGAAAACATCGTGAGGAAACCTGCATATCTGAGGAATAAGATAAAAAATATTGAATAAAACTATTATTTACGGATTTTATCGCGTTTAATTACTTTAATTTATTTTTATTATTATCCCGACGTTTCGGGTGCTTTACAGCGCCCATGGTCACGGGGGGTAAAATTAATATTAAAAAACTGAAGGTAGCCGGACTAACTATGACATTGGGACGTCAAACATCTCAGTCCCCCGCGTGACCATGGGCGCTGTAAAGCACCCGAAACGTCGGGATAATAATAAAAATAAATTAAAGTAATTAAACGCGATAAAATACGTAAATAATAGTTTTATTCAATGTGTAGTGTTCGCGTAAATTTAAGAAATCATTATAAAAAATACTTCTAAGACATGTGAAGTTCGCCAATACGCATTGGGGCAGCGCGGCGGACACTTCCCCGCCCCAAAACCCTCTCATAAATGAGGGGAGGCCTATGCTCAGCAGTGGGACGTATATAGGCTGTAACTTTACTTTACTTGCGCCCTTCTTTCTGCCAAGGAGGGTCGCGTTCGTATACGGCTTAGAAATCTCTAGTTAGATCGTTAAGCCAGTTCCTAAAAGGTTGGGTTTAGTGGGTAAAAGTCACCACATAACCACGCAGCCGGCTGCGTGGTATGCTATGAGCATTCCCAACCTCCCTCCCCTGCTTTCCGGAGGTTTGCCCATATTTGCTTCGGGCGCAAAAAAAAATTTACTTTACAAAATTGTCTTCCTTACACTGAAGTGATTCAGTTGTATAATCGGCTCAGGAGTATATTAATCATTATTGGTCGGCTGTAGCGGGAACTGTTGTAAATTTTACTAGCAAGAATGAATAGTTGAGTCGTGAAGAGTTGCGCGAACTACGACAACATCACAGTACCGGTAAACCAAAATATGTCATTAAATAAACTTCCTTATATTAATTAAAAATCTCAATGTTTAGCAGAAAACGGCTGTACGATATAAGTACGCGGGCCCCACATGGGATGTTAATAATTTGATAAAATGAAATTATTAAATATTAAATGTTATTACTAATAAGAAAATCTATAAGTACTGTGAAAATACATTTTATTTTCTGTGAAATGAAGTGTGGAGTTGTGTTTTAGTAGATAGGAAATTGGTAAACCATATTTTAAAGCAAATGATATATTTGTTTGTTCCACGCACTCCAAACAATAATTTTAATGTTTATAATATTATATTATACATACATATTTCAATCAATAATGCAATGTTATTTATCTCGTAGTTTTATTACTCATCTAAAAAAAATGAAAAATTTACCGTATTCAATCACACAAAAAATATTTTTTATAACATTGCGATTATGGAGTGTAGAAGTAAGGAGTACCAACTCCTATACTAGAATAGTTGAAAGTGTGTCCATCTGTAAGCAGTAAATAACAGTTCAAAAACGCTCCACAACAGCTCTGGAGTAGCTACTGGGATGAAATGAACTTAGCAGTTGTCGACGGTTTGAAGTGTGCTGCCAAACTGCTCAGTAGCTTTAAAATCGAAAATAAAATTATTTAGCAAATATAATCTCGAAAAAGTCGTCTATCCCACTAATATTTTTCGGCACGTTCTTTAAAATTTAGCTCGTAGCTATAGTGGCGCCATCCTTATTTAACGGTTTTCTATGGACACTTTTTAATACACAGTCTGTACTTCTTACTTCTACACTCCATAATTGCGACGTAACCGGTGGGCGAAGTGTGGGGCGGCCCTCACTAGATGGAGTGACGACCTGGTAAGACATGCAGAGAATGGATGGATGCAGGTAGCTCAGGGCCGTACTTTGAAGTATTCCTTGGGTAGGCCTATATTCGGCAGTGAACTTGTGAAGGGCAATTATGATGATGATAATGATTGTCTTGGTATGTTAAATCTCTACGATACTGCAATAAATATTACTTCTTGAAAATGGAAATTTCGTTTTACTTTTTTGCAACTTCGGTTACGATTTTACAGGGTTATGTCTTTTAGACGTCAGCCCAGACACATCAGTTATAACGTAGTTAAAAGTAGTTCTAATAGATGGCGCTAGTATATCTTATACGGAACTAAAAACGCGTCAGGTAATCGCTCGGACGACCGTATCTTTACTTCTTAAATCAAAGTATATTATTTAACAGTTAGAATATTTAAACTGCCTACACTATTATGAAGATAATAAGGTTATTTTTAGGTTCCAATTTTAAACAATTTTTTATTAAAATTAATTGTAAAATATATGCATACCCTTCCTTAATAGAAACATTATTCATCAATATACAATTTGTTAATCTCACTTTGTTCTCAATGGTACAATTAGCACCAATAAAAGTATTTTTTATTGAGGTTTTTTCACTTATAACACTCTTTTCTCCAACTGTACTAGTTTCATCTATTTGTTTCGTCTTTACTTCACTGTTTGGATGTAATCTGTCAGTTAGAGGTGTTCCTGTAAGTTCTTCCCATTTTGCCATTATCTGCAATAAAAATAAAAATAATTAACTAAAATATTTTAAGTTTGGCATAAAAATTATTATATAATTATTTGTAGAGAAAGGATTGTATCATTTGCAAGTTGCGCTTAAACTCCTAGCTGTGATAAGCACTAATCTTCCCCACACACCTGCAAATATTATAATGTTGAAACACATGGATTAGTGTTGAATTCATCTAATTCAGCTTATGAAGCAAATTCGTCTTATGAACTCCTCGTTGCCAGAGCTATTCCCGAATAAACTCATAGAAGTTTACTAACCCTTATGTTAAATTGATAGCTTCATTAACAGTGAAATTTTGCCCGGCACAATAAGTATATAAGTGGCTCCCAAATTTAAATTCTGCCCAGTCACCTCAGTGAACATAGAATGGTCCTTTTCGGCTTACAAAAATGTATTAAGCGATCGTAGACACAATTTGTCACTCGCGGCTACAGAACATTTGTAAAGTACATAGCCGTAGGTATACATTTTAAAAGGTAAATTGTAAATTTCATTATAAAATTTATTTTCGCAAATACGTTTGTTATCGAGAAGAAATAATAGCTTTTGAAATAATAAAAAAAAAACATTTCAAAATACTGCTTTTTATTATTTCATGTTGCATATTTTGGGCTTTTGATGTTACATACAATCCGGTCTTTAATTATTCGTAACAAGGATTGAAAACCGGTTTAGAATTTCGTTAGGTATTAGTTTTATGATATAGCGTTCATAATGGTGATATTTAGTAACCTAAAATAAGATATTAACATAAAAGTTACTTTACTTTAAAATGTAACCCTTACTTTAGGAAAAAAAATATTTTGTATTGTAAAGGCATTTTACATAAATAAATTACACACGGACAAAACATCCGGAATCGGAACAATTATTTGTAGATCATACAAATGTTTTTTTACGTGCGAGATTCGAACACGCGACTCCATAGGGCTGCGGCCCTATGGAGCCAACACTTAGCAAGCGTGCTTCCGAGCAGTCAAAGCTGTTATTAATTATAATATCTGTATATTATATAACATATAACATACATATATAATACATTATGTACACATATCAGTTATTTTAATAATACAATAAAATAAATTTCGAACGTCAAAAGAGACAAACCATGTCCTATCAGAGAAAATGGCACTGCTGGTAAAAATTTTAATATTTCGACTTAGGAGAAATAATCTTACTTCATTACGATTTCATGTTAGTTTAAACATAACCTTACAAAATGTATAATACCTATATAGAATTCATGCAAAATTTTAGGATTAAAAGTAATTTTATATCAGTAACATAAAAAGTAAAGTTTGTACTCTATATTCACCAGATTAACTCAGGCTGCTCACATACTATATACTACTTTCCAAGCATGGTGGTTTTAGATAAAGTCCTTCCTATTGAAGAGCCTTATTTTTTAGAATAATGGATCAGGGATTACTGGTTGATAATGCTATTATTTTTTTGTTGTCTTAAATATGGATTAAATATATAAAGAAGTTTGCCTTAATACACTGGTGGCGTAAGAAAATTTACTTCCTCAAGTCAACCCTTTGGTGTAAGAGGTGAGAGAGAGAAATTGAAACAGGAGATGTGTAGGATAATCTTTCTGATAACTTCATAACGATAAAGAAAAGTGTGGTTGCCAAAATGCCTGCCAAGCATAATGGCTATGGCAAATATCTCTCCTGTAAGGTCAAACGGTTGGCAAAACCAATATTCAGCAGTGTACTTTTGAAATGATGTAATGATGATGAAATAAAGTAGTAAGTAAAAAGTTAAAGTTTGTAATAACTCATTATGTATAATCTGAAAAACAAAAACTTGCAAACAAGTATATAAGCAGGTAGTCTTGCCAGAGATATAGTCCTTTACTGCTGATTTTATGAGGAAGCTCAAGATCATTGAGTGAGTTATGAAGAGGGATATCCTTGGAGTTTATCTTTATGTGAGTATATCCACAGTAGAACCAGAGTAATGGACAGAGCCTATCAGACTCATTAGTAAGCTAAAACAGCTATGAGCCAGCCATATGACACAAAAAGCTAACAACGATAGGATAGAAATGTTCTCAAGTACTGGCAAGTAAAGTTTAAGATAGACTACCTGTAGATAGAGTCACACCCTAATAAAAAATGCAGGAAATCGTCGATGGATGCAGATGGCTTAGGGTCATGCTTTTGTGGCATTCCTTGGAGAGGCCTAGGGTCAATAGTTAACTTGTGATAGGCTGTGAGGATGATGACGATTCTGATGATGTACAATATGACAATACATTCAAACTGACATGGTATTGTTTTACTGGTATGTTTGTGTTTCACATGAATATTTGTTTTAGTTGAAATTAAAGCCAAGAAGCACTGTATGCACTACTCAAACTTAGTGAACTCAAAGCTATTAGGAGAATAGATGGATTGTCTACATGCCCAGTGTTGTAACCACAGTGTATTTTTGGGGACATGCAAGTTTTGAAGAAAATGAAACAGGCCAATAAGCTCACGTAGAATGGGTCAAAGAGAACACATTTTAGACTTTAGCTGATTTGTGGAATCCTTTAAAGCCTGGCCTGATTGAATCATGTAAACCATTTACGATGAAAACTGTCTAAGGGCCTGGTCTAAACATCAAACTTAAATCAATCCAAAACAATGTGAACCATAGCTATAGCAGTGATCACAATAGATCAAACTGGTTGCAGTGATGTGTATAAAACAACAAATAATTCAAAACTAAAATGTAATAAAAAAAAATACAATAACCTATACAACTTAGTTTAATTTTCTCGAAAGAATTACTTAAGTAAAATTAAATTTCTGGTTATTTTAGTTTACTAATTATGCACAGGTTTTTCGATAGTAGTAAGTTTGTAGACTAGCATGAGACATGAGGGATGATCATAGGCAAAACTAATAAACCTTTCAATTGATATTCTAATTGTTCTTTGATTTATTTAATTGAATTGTATATGTGTTGTATTTATTTGTAGTCTTTGTTTTTTTAAACCTAACAATAGTTTAATATGGAGATTTTTTTGGATTTAGGTAGGCCTTTTCAAGAACACACCAAATATGCATATGTACTCATACTCTGCAGGCTGTGAAAAATGTATAAGTACCTAGGAATACGAAATTATGTACATGTATTTAAACATGCCTTCCAAGTGTCTGCTTTGATTCTTAATCTGGAATAGATGTAGGTGTTTACAGACCACTGCATCCTCTTACCATTAGGTGGAATGTGCTCATTTGCTAAAAGCCAAAAGACGCACTTAATTTGAGGGAGTAAGGTGTTTTATTTGGTAGAGGTTTGGTCTCTGATTATAACAATACCACTTGCTTTAAAAGGTACCGTTTTCGAGAAAATTAGTAAAACCTTTCTAAAATTGAGGACCATTGGGCAGGAGGGGGGAGGGGGGCTGGGGGCAATGTCCCCTAACCCCCCGACACTATTCCCATCAAAGGTAATTCACCATTCTTGAGAATATACATCATAATAATCCATACTAAATTTAATTGAATCTTACCCTTTTATTTGACAAACAGAATGATGACAGTGTGTTAACTCGTATTCCAAAGGTAGCTTTATTTGGTATATGGGCATAACACCTAAGAATGTCATTACAATACACATCTTTGCTCCCAAGTGTATGATCATTGTAAGCTGACATTTTTCGTATTTTATTTTCATACCCCTGGTCCACAGCATAATAAAAGATGTCTTTAAACAATTCAACATTCTTTTCTGAAGTACCTTTTTTCTCTACAGGATTTTTAGGTTTAGAAAGCTGTTTCTTTACAACATGTGGTATAAGTTCTCCTTTAATTGAAGTAAATCTATCTACATCAATGAGGTAATTTACAATCCATTTCTTCATTACGTAAACATGTGCATCTAGTAATCTGCTATACATATTGACAGACTCAAACTTTTTAACTAACAATTTTGGTAATATAACATTTCCTTCAAAATCACTAGCACTAGCTAGAAACACAAGTCTTTGAGTTTCTTCATCCACACATACAAGGTCCCTATCAGGTTTAGCTTTGCTAGGGAGACCAGGCAGTTCTAGCCACTCTTCAGGACCGTTGTTAAAAAACAGGGTAGCAAGCGCAGCATCATGCTTACGGTACAGGTTTAGTACTTCGTTAAGATTAATATTAGTAATTAGATCTCCTGATACAACTACTAGGTCTGTATTTACACGGTTGCTTAAGTTTTTGAGTGAATTTGCCGTACCCCAGTCTTCATCAGATGGAATAACTATCAATTCATATTTGATTTTTAAAGGGCATTTTTCTAACGCATTTAAGATGTTTGACTTGTCATCATCCAACACAACTACCATGGCTTCTGCAAAATATTAAAATTATGCACATTTTACAAAATTATATGATTAAGTGTCCAACTATTAAATAATATTAGTAACCAATTAATATAATATCTCTGAATTATTCCGTTTTTGTTTGCAATACATATGTTATAGACCAAGTGATTAATAAGGGCACTATTTATAATGTCCAGGCAATATGAATAATGATAAGTCAAATCGGGCTATGTTATTAATACCGATTTAGTGCTCACGGGTGACAACACATTTGCATTTTGATTCGTAATCGAGTCCATAGCAACCACTTCCCATCAGGTGGACTGTGTGCTCGTAACCTTATCCTATAAAAAATAAGTAATAGGCTTTATTCATAGAGCTTAGTCAATTTAATCATTTCAATAGTTTTTATCACATTGCCTACTCATATGGGGCATTATTCATATTGCTTGAGCATTATGAAAAATGCTCTATTAATCACTTGGTCCATAATATATGTATAAATAACAGAACAAAGGCACTCACTTCTCTTTATTACGCATATTACTAAAAATTGCTTAATCATATTCATATTTGTCAATTATACATAAGTAAAGACACAAGATCAAATCAATTGCTCTTTCAAAAATATATCGTTTACCTTGAAAACCAACTTTTTCTAGCATATTTAATGAATACCATAGCACGGGATATGGTCCCACTGGTAAAAGACATTTTGAGACTGATCCACCAACATCTGGCAACCGAGAACCTCTTCCACCAGCTAAAACTACTGCTTGAAATTCTAATATTTTATGCATTTTTACTTATAACCAATATTTAAACTTAACCTCTGTTATTATGACCGAAAAATTTGATTATTATTTTAAAATAAACTTATTTATTTTTGTTAAAAAAGTACACAAAATTTTATCCAGTTTACCAAATCAAAGTTTTTAATTTCTGTACCTATACACTCTTTAATATGAATTTCTAATTTCTATTTCTCAATTCTCAAACTCACTCTCAATTGCTTCACTTCATTCCTTTAGGTTTGGATAAAAAATATTGCTATATCGAAATATCGACATTTCCTAATAAAAATATCGATATACATCGCCGATATTTTTAAATATTGATATATCGATAATATTTAATATTTGTTTTGGAGTATTGAATCCGTATCATTTTCCACGTACATTTTAAAGTGTTGTATTAATCGACAAAACATTAAGTAAAAAAAGTAGAGCTACAAAAGCTTTCATGTGCTTTTGTAGTTTTATTCCGTCCTACCGTACCATAATATAATTTCAGGACTTATCCACACACATATTGCACATCATGCAAAACATGTGATATATTGAATCCCGCGATGTTTACCGATGCTGTTTAAAAATATCGATACGATGTATATCGATATATTTTTTCACTTGCCCATCCCTACATTCATAAATTTGGATTGACAATTGATCAGTTGACAGTTGACACCATGAAGGTTAGAGAACAGGAGAACGATCGCCGTAGAAAATAGTGTCCCAGAAATATGGACACCATAAGTGAGGCGCTGCGATCGCTAAATTCGATCAATATAAGTCATTTTCAGTCTATTATTCCGATCAGATGCTAAACCACTTGCACATCCACGCACAATAAAATATTTCTCCATTTTTTAATGTTTCTTTTTGTCAAAAATTACAAAATTACGGAGCATGAAAATTTTCTCACCAATGCCGCGGAGAAAATTTGTACATTATTCAATTAACTTCATCTACTTGTACTCATAAACAGCTAACTTCGCAGTCACTACTCACCGACGCCAGCGCCGCTATATATCTACCGGCACTGCCGTGCCCCCGCCAAGTCGAGCAAAAAGAGGCACGGCCGTAACATTCTTTTCTCGAAGCAATTCAGGCTATTTTCGACCCCCTATAACTTCGTAGTAGATAAAACTAGAAACCTGAATTTTCAGTAACCGAGTAGGCATTGCATAAACATGGTATATTTCAAATTCCATTCAATTTGAACCCGTAGTTTAAGAATTATAGCTAGTCAAAGTTTCTTAATTTTGTCACTCACTGACTGACTGATCATCAAAACTCTAAGGCACTTCTAGCAGACATAGAAGCTTAAGATTTAGAATACAATTAGAGTTTAGTGTATAAATTAAAGGAAAACTAAAATATTTTTTAATTTCGGTCCAGTTTTCTAGATATACCAACTGCATAAATAACTTTGTAATCACGTATGAATATATAGAATTACAAAGTTACATTTGCAGTGAATGAATCAGTGTTCTTGTATATGTATAATATGTGTAGATAGGTATGTTGTTGGTATACAAGAATTAGAAGGTACCGGAAAGGAATAAACTAGGACTATCTCGTCTACAAAAAGAAATGAGATCCCATCAAAAACATAACTTGTAAAAAAAACCAAGTCTCGCAACTCAGTTCTTCTACCGTAAAAAGTTGTAAGATCCATGTCGGTTAATTTATTCAGCTCCTACTTAAGGGTCCTTCTGTTTTAAGTTATTATGTAATTAGCTAACCTAACAACATTTTATAGTGACCATACCAATGTTAAAAATCTTTTATGTTATAAATATATAGATTGACTTGGCAATCGCGTTAAGCAATCTAATTTAATATAATATGTATTACTTGTGAGATACATTGCGTTTTCATGCGATGGCCAAGTCAATCTATATATTTAAAACATAAAAGATTTTTAACATTGGTATGGTCACTATAAAATGTTGTTAGGTTAGCTAATTACATAATAACTTAAAACGGTGGGACCCTTAAGTAGGAACTGAATACATTAACCGACTTTGTATTACATGGATCTCACAACTTTTTACGGTAGAAGAACTGAGTTGCGAGACTTGTTTTTTTTTACAAGTTATGTTTTTGATGGGATTCTACAACTTTCTAGGACAGGCGGTCTATGCTTTAGTACGTAGTAATCGTAGTCCCGTTACTTGTATCTCCTGTTACCCCATGTATATGCATAGAGACATGAAATACAGAGGTAAGGAGGACAATCTCCCATAGGAGAATAGTTAAATATTTGTCCATCTGTAACAGTTCAAAAACACTACAAAACAGCGCTCGAGTAGCTACAAGGTATGATAATTTGCCGTAAAATACGTTGGGAGTGATTTTGAAAATAAAAAATTTGAAAAATTTTAATTTTGGAAAGAGAAAAGGAGAACGATCGCTGTAGAAAATAGTGTCCCAGAAATTTTGACAAAATAAGTGAGGCACTGAGATCGCTAAGTTGTCACAATAAAAGCGGGCTGTTGTGTGCTAGTTTGAAATGATCTATCAACGTTTAATATACGTGTATAAAATATCATTCAAAGAAAAAAAGAAAATAACGAAATTTTTATTATTATTTATTAATAAATAAATTATAAATTATGTTTTTTATAATTATTAAAATATAATTTTTTTAATTATCATCGATTTATTTTTAACCTCTTTATTTTCTTAAAATAAATAAAAAAAAAATTACGGAGCACGATTATTTTCGATCAAATTTTTACTATATTATTATATTTTTATGATTAAATTTATACATTATTTACTTTATCTACTTGTACTCGTAAATAGCTAACTTCGTAAATACCACTTACCGACGGCAGCATGGCTACAAATTCTACAAATTTTCAGGGACAGGCGGGCTAATGCTTTAGCACGTAGCGATCGTTCTCCTTTTCTCTAACCTCCATGCTAGCGCACAACAGCCCACTTATATTGGGACTACTTAGTGATCGCCGCGCCTCACTAATTTGGTTCATATTTCTGGGACACTATTTTCTACAGCGATCATTCTCCTTCTCTCTAACCTCCATGACTAAATCTTTCTCAAGACTTGGTATTTACGCCCCCCAAACTGGGGTCAGGCAAGGTAATTATAAACAGGGGTGTTCGAAAACAAGTTTTTAAAATAATTTCATTACTATGTTTTGGAGTTCTGCATAGAACTAAATGTAAATTTTGTTAACAGCTTAATGAAAATGTCGTGGAACCGCATTTTGTTTTCGTAGAAAAACATTTCTGTAAGGAGATATTTTTTTGTGTGCAAAACCTATTAGTGTGCAAAAACAAAGTAAATGTGCATTACTGATTGTTTTTTTTTTGTAACCATCAATGATCTATTTTTTAAAACAAGTTTTTCGTATAAGAGAGCGAAATATTTTTCTTTTTCTGACAATTGTGCTCTAATCCAAAGTTCCGAAACCTTTCAGCTCGAGTTCCAAAAGCGTTTTCTGTGCCTAGAAAACTGCAATGCAGTGGGCGATATAAATGACAAGCTCGTGGAAACTGTCAATGCAGTAAGGTCTGCAAGACCCGCCGCAGAAGAACACAAAAACTCTTCGATCACACTCTTGAAAACGCTAGTCACCATCATAGATAAATAAATATGTAGCAAGCTAGTCACCATGCTGTTCAACTCGTGACGTCACTGTCCTCAATTTTGCTGATTTTGCAAAGGAATAAGATATTTTTAATGTTTAATAATGAGTGAATAGGAATTTGATCTCCTTTTAATAATAAAATGCAGTAATTTGCTCAATCGACCTTTATTTTATTTCTAATTTTTACATCGATGGCAGATACAACTATATTTTGTTTTTTAAAAACATAACGGCTATATACATATAAAACCTACACGGCTTACGAACTAATATTGGCATTAGAAATGCTACTATAATTTGACAGGCGCTTCAACATGCCCCCCGGCGTTGAAAGTCTACCTTTCAACCAGATTCTTCAGGTTCAGAAAGCGGACAAATTTTGCTAAATGATCGGCGAACTATACCAGTCGATGTTTTAATATCCGCCACCCTTGATACGCCGTCCGAGCCTGGATGGACTGCGACGATGCGACCCATCTTCCACTTTAATGGCGGTGAATTCTCCTCTTTTAGGAGTACCAGTGAATTTAACTTCAAAGATCCTTTACAGGAACGCCATTTCATCCGCAGTTGAAGCTCTGATATATATTCCTTGCTCCATCTAGCCCAAAAATGTTGACGTAATTGTTCTATTCGTTGAAATCGGGTTAAAAGAGCTTACGGAATGATCTTTATAGTCTGGTATCGGTAAGGAAGTCAAGGGGCGTCCAATCAAAAAATGACCAGGCGTTAGTGGTAGCAAGTCTTCAGGATTCGTTGACAAAGGTGTGAGTGTTCTGGAGTTAAGTATAGCCTCAATTTGTATTAATGTGGTATTTAGTTCCTCGTAAGTCAAATTACAATTGCCCAGCACTCTAACTAAATGATATTTAATGCATTTGACACCAGCCTCCGCAAGCCCAGCAAAATGGGGAGAATAAGGCGGTATAAAATGGAAATTAATTCCTTCATTTACCATTACCTCAGATAAAGAATTACAATACGTCTTAATAACTTTTGAAATGTCATTGTATGCGCCTACAAAGGAGGTACCATTATCCGAATAAATATTAAGAGGTTTCCCTCTTCTTGACATAAAGCTGCGCAAAGCTAATATGAAGGTATTGCTAGTTAAATCACCCACTAATTCAAGATGAATTGACTTAGTCAAGAAGCAAATAAAAGCTATATACACCTTTACAATTTTACAACCACGGCCATGGCGAGAAACAGATAGAATTGGTCCCGCATAGTCTAGTCCAATATTTTGAAATGGAAAACCAGAAAGGATGCGTTGGTGTGGTAGGTTGCCCATTATTTCTTGTTTTATTATATTTATTATATTTAGTTTTTCCTTTCATTCTATTGCATCTTACACATTGTCGATAACAAGATCTGGCCAAATTACGACCTCTAATCGGCCAGTACATCTCTCTTATAGTGGCCAACATTAGCTGTGGTCCTGCGTGCATTAACCTTATGTGCTCATAATTGAAGAGCAATTTGGTACAATAATGAATGGACTGTATAAATATGGGATGTTTTTTCTCATAATAGTAATCGGAATTTTCAAGACGCCCTTCAACACGCATTATTTTATTATCATCGAGAAATACATTAAATTTATGTAACGGACTTTTAGTGGGTAAGCTTTTATTTTTAATTAACAAAGTGTACTGCTCAAATGATTCACTCTAAGATATGCTTATAATAACATTGAGTGCGGTTTGCAACTCTTGATTGCTAAGAGGACCGTGAACGGATTGCTTTCTACAATTATTAATAAAACGCAGCACATAAGCAACGGCCCGATTTAATCTAGTAGGTATATTTAGAAAAGCGTTTAAATTAAATTAATTTATTACCGCCTAAATCTTCATTGTTGTTAGAATGAAGTATTCCGTATTCCGTGGATACATTTGACGATTTAATCTCAGGCAACTCGTGATTAATACTTAAGAAATTTGCAGGCTAGTGAGAGACCTCTTTGTTTAAAAATTCAGGTCCTGACCACCACTTACTCATGGATGAAATATCCTTACAACTCACACCGCGAGAAATATGATCGGCTGGATTACACTCTGTTGGGACATGCCTCCACTCGCAATTTCCAGTATTTTCTAATATTTCAGCAACCCTATTTCCAACAAAGGGTTGTTAGGTAATTGTAGCTTGCTAGGTAACACCTTTAACCATCCTAACACGATGGACGAATCTGTCCGAAAGAAAGTGCACTTAGCTTGTTGTCTCAGCGATGCTACAACCTTTTGGTAAAGGCGAGCTCCAACAAGTGCACCACAAAGTTCCAGTCTTGGGATTGTTATAGGTTTAAGCGGCGCAACACGACTTTTCGCCATCAATAATTGAATTAAAACCTCACCCCGATCATTAACGCTACGCACATATAGACAGGTGCCATATGCACGCTCAGAAGCGTCTGAGAAAATATGAAATTCTAACAAACTAGGCGAGTCACAAATAGTACGACGTGGATTACGTAGAGTATTTAATTTAGGTAAATCGACTATTATCTCAGCCCACATCTTGCTGATTTCTGGCGTCAACTGCTCATCCCACGACAGCTTGAGCAGCCACAACTGTTGAAGAAGCATCTTCATCTTAATTACACAGGGAGATAGAAGTCCTAGTGGATCAAAAATCTGTGTAATCACAGATATCATATCACGCTTTGTTTTACCTGAGAATAGCCCTCCTATAGGGATCCAAAGTTGGTCAGTATGTGATTGCCAACCAAGGCCTAAAGTTTTAGTCGGTTCAAAGCCACCAATATTTAAATCAAGCGAAGAAATATCATTTTCACTAACCAGTTGAGATTCATTCGACTTCCACTTTCGCAAAACCATATGAGCTGATGCAAGTGTGGAAGTCACTTTACGGCGCAAATCTGTAACCTCGTTAATATCGTCCCCTCCCGTTAGCAAGTCATCAACGTAAAAATCGTGAATGATCACTTGAGCAACCTTGTCGTCGGTACACTCTAAGCCTAATTGTTGGAGGCACCTAGTTGCCAAAAAGGGAGCACTAGATGTGCCGTAAGTCACGGTGTTAAGTTGATAAGCTTGAAGCTGTTCTGAAGGGTTATCACGCCAGACAATTTGTTGCAAATAGCGATCATCGGGATGAATGACTATTTGCCGGTACATTTTCTCAACATCAGCTATGAGAACGTATTTGTGTAGCCGAAAGCGTAAAAGAATGGACAAAAGGTCGTCCTGTACCACGGGACCTACCATCTGTGTATTATTCAATGAAACACCAGAAGAAGTCGGACTGCTAGCATTGCAAACGACTCTTAATTTAGTAGTAGTACTACTTTCCCGCAGCACACCGTGATGTGGTATACTAGGCTGCACTAAAAGTATCGGGAATGGAATATTTCCACTGTTCCTGTCATATTAAAATCTTTTTAACTTAAAACTCCTTGGTTTTAAAAATCGAATATCATTTATTTATTTAAAAAGGGATTCTCAGTCTTGTCACAAGGTTTTCTCAAAATTGCTTAGTCGTTGAGAAAATGGAATTGACTCGAGAAAATTCAAGAGCGATGATTTATTGTGACTTTCGAAGTGGTTTCAAAAGCAGTGTGTTGACCGGATGATTTATGCATTTGGTGATGAAGCCCCATCCAAAACCACAATTTATCGCTGGTTTTCTGAATTTCAACGTGGACGTGTCAAGCTCAGTGATGATCCCCGTCAAGGTCGTCCAAAAACTGCAGTTACCCAAAGAAACGTTGATGCTGTTCGTAAGCTGATTGAGGAAGATCGACATGTGACATACCGCGAAATTCAGGCAACATTAGACATTGGCATGAGTCAAATACAAATAATCTTGCATGAACAATTAGGTGTAAAAAATTTGTTTTCCCGATGGATACCGCATTCGCTCTGTGAAGAGCAAAAAGCGGCTCGCATTACTTGGTGCGTCAGAACTCTCGAAAGATTCCACGCAGGATCCTCAAATGCTGTATACAACATCGTATCAGGTGACGAATCCTGGATATACGCGTACGAATCCGAAACAAAAAACCAGTCACGAGTTTGGGTGTTCGAAAATGAGTTACAGCCAACAAAAATTGTTTGTTCACGGAGTGTTGCAAAAAAAATGGTGGCCACGTTTTTCTCCAAAACCGGCCATGTTACGACTATTCCCCTTGAGGGACAAAGAACGTTTAATGCAGAATGGTATGCTACATTTGTTTGTCACAGGTCGTTTCTGAACTCCATAAAGAGAACTGCAACCGCCGCATCATCCTCCATCACGACAATGCGAGTTCTCACACCGCACACAGAACAAAAGAGTTTTTAGAGCAAGAAAACATAGAATTATTAGACCATCAGCCGTACAGCTCCGACCTAAGCCCTAATGATTTCTGTACTTTTCCTAAAATAAAGAATAAATTTCGTGGACAGAGATTTTCATCACCTGAAGAAGCTGTGGACGCCTACAAAACTGCCATTTTGGAGACCCCAACTTCCGAATGGAATGGTTGCTTCAATGATTGGTTCCATCGTATGGAAAAATGTTTCAAATTTCGGTGGGAATACTTCGAAAAGCAATAAATATATTTTTAAATTGTAATGTTGTGTCACTTCCTTGATTCCCGAAATTTTCAAGGCCGCCCTCGTAAAATGCATCTTACGTGGTAAATTATCATTCTCACATTTCTCCATATGACCCAGACTTTCATACTCTGACGTAAATTCTTTATACATTTCATAGAGCTGAGACTGACCTGCTAACCTGCGCTCTAGCGATAGTATACACTTCTTAGCTCGTGGCCAAGAATCACCTAATACGTTAGGATTATGTTTTAAGGGTATCCTCACGCAAAATCGACCATTTGCCAGTCGCGTGGTGTTTTTAAAAAAGTGTTTTTCGCATAATTTTTCTTCGTTTGAATAATGAGGCGCAGGGCTTACCTCTTCGAGGTGCCAGAAGCGTACTAACTGTTTTTGTATATCTTCATCTAAATCTTTACTAGCCTCATCTTGAAAGATTCTTGTAAAATTACATTTAATAGAGTTGACCCCCTTCTTTACACATCTATAATCAATCGGACCTGATACTAACCATACTAAGCTAGTTTCACAAAGAATCGGCTGACCGTCCCCTAATTTTAATCTCTGCGTTCCTATTAAGTCCCAAAAGACGTCAGCACCTATAAGCATGTCAACGGGAGCAGGTGAGTGAAAATTAGGATCTGCCAGAGAAATATTAGATGGAATTTTTAAGTTTGACAAATTAACATATCTAGTAGGTACATTTTCGGTTATTGATGGTAGGACAAAACAATGAAGATTACTAGAGAAGTTATCATTCAATGATTTTATCGATACCTTACAAATCTTCTTGATGTGTGCCGAAGCATTATTAATACCGACTACCGACTGATTTACATTTAGAGCGGGCAAACCTAGCCTTTGATATAACTCTTCAATTATTAAACAAGCGTTACTGCCACTATCAAGAAGCACGAGCAATATATGGACAACCATTCTCACCTATAACTTTAATTAATGCCGTCGATAACAATACGTCGCCTCGTTCACTACACGATGCAGTGCCTACCTTTGCGGACAATGACAAATGTGCGTTAGAATTGGATAACGACTGTAAGCCCGTCAAAGTGTTTGTTTGTTCGAAATGACTTTGCATAACAGGCTTATTATTACCACTACTCGTGTTAGATGTATTAATATCCGTAATTGGTTTTGACTGGTAATCTGCGACGGCTTTCGGTGGCATATTTTGCATCCTGGCTTTTTGCAGTGATTTGCATAATGTCCTGAATTAAGACAATTGAAACATACTTTATAGTCTGGCAGTAACTGTAGACGCGCATCGTTACTTAATCCAAGAAACTGAGGGCAACTGCTTAACTTATGGTCACCCTTACATTTAGGGCACAGTTTGGCGGAAAAAGCCGAACCGTTTTTATTACCGGTATCCCGAACTGAAAGCATTGCCTTAACTTTTGGAGCATATTTTATAGAAGAATTTAAACGGTTAGTAGCAGCAGAATGAGACATTTCTAGTGTTTCGATTAAATCGGCTCGATTTTTAAAAAACATCAAACATATATCGAACGTAATAGGTGTATCTTTCTCCAAACGACCTTTAGACTCTTCCCATTCACGATATGTCTTAGCATCTAATTTTTGAGTAATAATATGAATGAGAAGTGTGTCTCAATGTTTAGTTGGCTCACCGAGGGATTCTAATGCACGTAAATTTTTATTTATTTGATCAATGAGACGTTTTAAGTTGACAGACAATTCCTTATTAATTGGTGCTATATTGAATAAGGCTGTCACATGATTTTGAATTAGTAGTCTTTTATTATCATATCTATCACATAATATAGTCCATGCGACGGTGTAATTAGCTGCCGAGAATTCGATTGACTGTATTACTACAGCAGCGGGCCCTTCCAACGACGCTCTCAGACAGTGAAACTTATTTATGTCATCTATCTCGTCATTTGAATGTATGAGGCTCATGAACGTGTCATGAAACTCTAATCAATTATCATAAGACGCATTAAATTTAGGTAGTTGAATAGTGGGCGGTTTAACAAATTTATGATTGCCGGAATGAGAGCCACCGTCACTGTTTGCGTCATCTGACTTAATGCAATCTGCTAAGATTCTTTTTGCAAGAGAAAGCGATTTAAAATAAAGGGATTCAAACTCAGTTCGTTCTGATATCTGGGCGTCTATGTTATCAGTATTACACTCGATGGATAATTGTACCTCATCATATCGATATCGTTCATACATTGACTCAATCCTACTAATACGTAATTGCAACGTATTAACGTATAACGCATGATGAGTAGCAGCCAATGAAGATACCTTCAGTGAATTTAAATAATTTGAAAAAGCAGTTATTTGTCCCTTGTAGCTAGCTCGTTTCCTAATTTGCTCCTTATCTTCTGGCATGTTGGCTGGGATTGGGAGACTAGGGCAAATGCCTGATAAATTATACAAACAAGAAGTTTATATTTTATAAAATATAATTCATAAGTAGTTTTATACAATTTTGTTTACAGTTATAAAGAAATGAAAACTAATTCCCTTACTTATTTTGATAGTTTAAACCCAACAAAGAAAAAAAATATAATATCGTCAATATAATTTAACTAAGCTTTATAATTTAATTTAATTATGTTTTGACGGTTATTAGAAACTATATAAAACAATATTAAATGAATTTTGGCTGATTAAATACTTTAAGTTATACTTAATAATTTTGTAAGTAATTTGGTTGGTACTAACCTGATAAATTAGCAGTCGATTTACACAAAATACTACCCGATAATGAGTGCTGGGTTAAGGCTGAATACGACGCCAATGACCTTGCTCGTTTCGCAGCAACCACGCGCCGCCAGTATCTACGCTTTGTTTATATAGACATGTATAATACCTATAATCAAAGCCGTACGGGCTTTGATTGTATTTGACTAAGCTAGCTCAGATGCAGAGTAATGAACAACACAGAGAGCATTGCTTACTTCTTAAATAAATTTTTCTTATTTATAATATTAGTTCCTATAGATTATAAATTCTGTACTTTATTCGTTATAAAATATTGTTCGAAAAGTTATTGAATTGATAACGATTTTTTTGGGTGCATCGTACGTAAAGAACCTCATATAACTGAAAATGTTTGTTCTTGTGAGTCTTACAAGATGCCGTAATGCAAATTGCATAAATAATAAAGAAAAAAAAAACTAAAAAGTCGGTGATTGCCCCATAGTGGGGATAGGTACTGTGTATGTAAATTCTCACAAGACTACTCCGACTGGTCAATAACTTCACATCCGAAGTATTTCGGTTTTTCTTAATTATGTACTTACCCCATGCTTTCGGACAATACATTGACTGACATTATTTGATGTCTCTGTGCTTGCACTACTCTGTACATTCTTTTCCGACTGGGTCTTGATATTTTACATTTTTAGTGTTTCTCACTTGAAACCAGAAAAGTATAAATGATCAGTTTGGCTAATGTAAATGAGTAAAAATGCAACCTATTAGGCAGCCTCAAACAAAAAATTACCTTACAAAAATATAAGTATTAACCTCAAAATACAACATTCGAGCGGCGTTCATGCGATAAACTCTCTTTGTTTTACCACTTAGGTAACATTTAGGTAACATACACTTAGGTAACATTTTAGGTAACATTTCAACATGGACTGGCCTGTTGGTCTAGTGGTTAGTGACCCTGACTGCTATGCCGGAGGTCGTGGGTTCGATTCCCACCCAGGACAAATGTTTGTATGATGAGCACGATCATTTATTCTGTGTCTGGGTGTATTTTATCTATAATATTTATGTATTTAGAAATATATAAGTATGTTTATTAGTTGTCTAGTACCCATAACACAAGCTCTGCTTAGCTTGGGACTAGATGGCGTTGTGTGATAGTTGTGGAATATTATATTATTATTTATTTCTTTTCCTACCCATATTTACATTTATAGACACTTAAACGCGTATAAAACACTAAATTAACGATTTTCGCTACAGACACATCGACTGTTGTTGCCTTACGTCACACGTCGAAGCGCCTGGTAATTTATTACGGCAAACTTTTATCTGGCAATATACGATATTATTATTAGGTGTTTTAATTAAAACGAATTATGTTAATAAATAATATTTTGTATCGAAAATAAAGATAGCAGGTACCTTCGGAATCACAATACAAACATTTTTACGTAAAAGATTTTTTCCTAAATTAAAATTCACTGAGTTTTGGAAGAACAATAATTTTATATATCATTTCTTAAAAATTTTTTATTTGTTGGTATATTCATTTATTTTAAAATTTTAAAATGACGGTGACATTGTGAAGGACCCGAACAGACCTACAAAAATGTTTTAAAGCTTAGAATTACTTCAGGTCAAAGTTCTAGTCAAGAGAAATACATTAATTTTCGCCAGTTCTCTTCGTATTCGGCCTTAAATAAATTAAATAATAGTCCAATATCTAAGGGGCTAAGACTCCAGATTTCTTGGTTAAATATCTTCACTCCCTCGGTGGTATTTCCACAATGAATATTTAAGATTTCCAAGCGTATTCCACTAAATAATATCTTGTCCAATTACGTTTTTTCAAATCCGACTTCGATTTAGGACCATGAATAGGAATTTGATCTCCTTTTAATAATAAAATGCAGTAATTTGCTCAATCGACCTTTATTTTATTTCTAATTTTTACAACGATGACAGATACAATTATATTTTATTTTTTAAAAACGTAACGGCTATATATATATATATATATATATATATATATATATATATATATATATATATATATATATATATATATATATATATAAAACCTACACGGCTTACGAACTAATATTGGCATTAGAACTGCTAATATAATTTGACAGGCGCTTCAACAATGAGTTATCATCTAAATCTACATGGTAGGTTTTTCTACGTGGTAGAGCCATGCTGCAGATATATTAATAGTATAGTTGTAGCACGAATGGGTCGGCTCGACCGGGGAAGGACCACGCTTACAGAATACATTTTACTTTTTACTGGAAAAGAGGCATTCCATCTTAGTCCTCACGGGTAACAACGCATCTGCATTTTGATTCGTGATTGAGGATTGATGTAGATGTCTATGGGCCACAACCACTTACCATCAGGTGGAGTGTGTGCTCGTTCGTCCCCCTATCCTATAAAAAAATCATTGTTGTGCTGTGCCTGAATGCAAAAATACGAATATAAGAACGCCGGGAAAGTTATGGATTCAAGTGCCAAGTATTTAAATATAAGAAATATTTGGTTAAAACTGGCAAGAAGATACCCGTATACATTGTCTACAAAAACCAGACTATTCTTCTGTGAAAATCATTTTGATGTAAGTATGACTTATATTTAATGATCGTTAAATACAAAACAAAACATCATGAGGTGAAGGGTATCGCCAGTGAAATTTTGTAATAAAATTACGTTAACTTAGATATAACTAATTATTGGAATTATAGATAATCTAAACTATGATAGCTACTAAACTATGTTTTATGAAAATGCACTCTGACCTGGTATTGTGTTTTTCTAGAAACAAAAGTTTGTAATAGGTACTTACACTTATATTTTAACATTCCTCAACTCAGCAGAACAAAAATTGGGATTGCATGCAAAATTTTTTGCCACCATCAATATATTTATCCTTGGTAGATTAGTACTTTCTACTTTTACGAATTCGTCTTCCATGATGCCTTTTGGAAGGCGTCAAGGCGAAGAAATTGTTACTCAAGTACGCCGATGTTTTCTCGTCGAACGATGCTGACATAGGGAAAACTGTCAAGAAGACCTTGTCCTGAAGATTGCAAGCATTGTACAAGGCAAGAGGGTAAGGAAGTGGTATATGTGAGGATGCTCAGGACAGACCACCTCAGCAGCGAGTGGAAGGACAGCTTACAACATGATCAGCAGGAAGATTCAGACATCAAGCGGATTCTGGAATGGATGAAGGCCAGGGCTCCCAAGCCCAAGTGGAGCGACGTCTCAGCGATGAGTTCGACCACGAAAAGCTATTGGGCCCAATGGGACAGCTTACTGCTTCACGATGGAGTTCTGTGACGTAAATGGGAAAATGGTCGGGGAGACAGCTGTCATTTGCAAATGGTTGTCCCTAAAGCTAAAGTACCGGATGTTCAGCTGTACCATAATGATTGCTCAGGAGGCCATCTAGGAGTTAAACGAACTCTACTGAAGATCCGAGAACTGTTTTACTGGGTCCACTGTCGAAACGATGTCGAGGACTGGTGTCGCAAAAGTACAAGTTGTGCGGCTGTAAAGAGATCGCAGACTCGTAGTAGAGGTGTACTGAAGTTGTACAATATTGGTGTACCATGGGAGCGAATAGCCATTGACGTGGCGGGGCCGTTTCCGGAAAGTGAAACTGGTAATAAGTATTTCATGGTTGTGATGGATTACTTCACCGAGTGGCAAGAAGTCTTCGCCATTCCAAATCAAGAAGCTTCAACAGTTGCAGATAAACTAGTTCATTAAGTCTTCTGTCGTTTTGAAGTATCTTTAGAGATTCACAGCGATCAAGGAAGAAATTTTAAGTCTCAAATATTCCAGGAAACTTGCCCACTCACCCACAATCTGATGGAATGACATTAGAGACATTGGAGGGACATTGGACAGGTACCTAGCAAAAGTTGTAGACAATCGGCAACGAGATTGGGACATACAACCGTTTTTGTTGCCATATCGAAGTGCTGTTCACGAAAGTACATCAGTAACACCAGCCTTCGCAAACTTTGGAAGAGAATTACGGCTGCCTGCAGGCGTGATCACCGGGGTACCACCTGATGCCCCACGCAGTATAACCGATTATGCAAATTACGGAACAAAATGAATGACATTAATGTGCACGTCAGACAATCGAGCCACCAAACGTCTGAAAAAATGAAAACCTGGTATGACCACAAAATGAATAACAAAGGATTCGACGAAGGTTCACTAGTGTGGTTGCACAATTCAATCCGCAGCAAAGTGAAATCTCCTAAGCTTTAAGCTAAATGGGACGGACCGTACCGGAATGTGACCAGGATCAATGACGTAACCTACCGGATACAAAAAGGTGCAAGAGGTACTTCTAAGATAGTCCATGTGGATCGACTGGCGCGTTATTATGGGGCCGATAATGCTCGGGACGAGCATGTATTAAGAGGGGGCAGTATTGCGCGCATAATTAATGACTGGTATATGGCAGGTGATTATTAGCGCCATCTAGTATCAAATAGCAGAAATAAGAGCGTCAAGATCTTTCTAGAACGTTCTCACAAGTGCCATCTAGAGCTGAGTGGCGAGGGCTTTCTGGAGGATTCTTTGCTAGAACTTTCGACATTCTACTCGAACATCCCAGATGTTTTCGGTAGAAAAGGTCCTATATAAAGTCGGCAAGGAGCGCGACCGGGGCAGTATTAAATTGGCGATATAAGTGAAAACCTAGGAGCGATATAAAGTAAACTAAAGTGTTAAGTGTGATTAATTATTAGTGAGTTTTAAGTTTTAATTGGTGTTCAGCAATAAAAGTGTCAATTTCGGTAATTCAATAATAAATTTGGTAAAATAAAGAAATAGTTATCTTTATTGATTAACTAGTGTATGTGTATTTGGGCTTTAATGTTAAATACTAAAAACATAACGGCATTGTCAAAAAGAAAATTATGTAAGAAACTAATTCAAATGGAAGGTCGCAAATATTGGCAACAAATTTTCAAAAACTGTATGTAAATAATTTGCCTGTTATATTGTTTCGATTTATGTACAATAACTGTTACATGTATAATCAATTTTTAATAAGTTAACTCCGATTGCATTCGATTCGAATGAAATGCTACTCAGGGCCTCGTTCAATTGAGCAAGATAAAAAACTATTACCAAACAATGGTCCAATAAAAAAACAATAGCCCAATAAAATATATAATATTATAATATGTTCGTATAATATTGGAACAAAAACAAATTAGTATGCCAAGAGGCAAATAAGTTTAATTTTTCCTATTTTTTGGGCAGAATTTATGAAATTAACGATTGTAAGACAGTATTTTAACCGGCACCAACAGAGTGATTCTGGACAGTCTTTTAAATTCGTTAAAATAATACAAAACGAACGACACATCTAGACATGTATGCCATCCAAGTACAATCAAAGTCTAAAATATAAATTATACTGCCAGTTATGTGATTCATCATTTAAATATTTTTATAAGTAAATACACATGAACAATATATATATATATATATATATATATATATATATATATATATATATATTGTATTATTGGAAAACAGATTTGTGATTAGTTAGTAATATGGACACAGAGCCGTGGTAGCTAAGATGGTTAGCGCTCGCTGTACATTTCACAGTACGCGATCAAATCGGGTTCGATCCTCGCCAGCACTAATGAAATTGTTAAATGAAATTTTAAGTGTGTGTGCGAAGTTTTAAGATTTACCACGTGCTCGGCGGTGGAGGAAAACATCGTGAGGAAACCTGTATGTCTGAGAAATAAGAAAAAAAAATATTTCGAAGACATGTGAAGTTTGCCAACACGCATTGGGGCAGCGCGGCGGAAAATTCCTTGCCCTAAAACCCTCTCAGAAATGATCGGGAGGCCTGGGCCCAGGAGTGGGACGCATATATATATATATATATATATATATATATATATATATATATATATATATGTATATAGGCTAGCTGTAACAAACTAAGGATAAAGAAAAACAAAAAATGACTAAGAATGAAGGAGGGTTTTATAAACTGTCAACCAAAGCGATGTTTGACTTCTATATTCGAGGAAAAAGTTATCTCCTTCATCGTGGTCATCATCACAGAACCATTATTTCTAGAAACATTACTGCAACGATTAAGGTAGGGATAGTCGTTGACGAGCCTGCCCTTCAAGTACATAACTAAAAGATAACTCTTCTCCATGATCTGATATTATACAGAATTGACCTAAGTAGTGGCTGCTTGTATAGTTTTAAAATGAAATGTAAAATATTACTTGTGATTTAATTACGAATCCATACAGCATTTATACATCACTCATCTAAATGTATTTTCAAAAATTTAAATAAGTATTATAATAATTTAAATAAGTTCATAGTTTAATACACTCTTCAAATAATTTATGTACTAGAGGATATCCCTCTAAATCTGTATTTAAGACGCACTTTGTTGTTGCAAGTTTATGCGAATTGAAGATATTTTTTCTAAATATCCTCATCTAGGAGTAGTGTTGGTGTCACAGAAAAAGTATTATCTTTATCAAAACTTCTATAATCTTGAGACTCTTCCTGTGCTATAATATTCGATGGGTTTATCTCAAAAGAATCAAATCCAGGATTTTTCGGTGCTGAAACATTGTATTTTGTTATCTTTACGAAGTTTAAAAATAAATATGTGAATGCAAATGGTGATTTTGAGTAAGTTATTTCTTATATAATTTAATCTAAAAAACTAAAAAAAATTAATGCTAATTTATGTAAAAAAAAATAACATTTTAAAATTAAAACTCAAAAAGTAATTCGTATGTTTGACTCGTGCTACCTTGGTCAGCTTTTAAGAGTTGCATTGCCAATACATTTGATTTATTACAGGTAATACAAGGTTTGTCCATTGCTATGCGTCCGCCACAGTAGTGATGTGATCTGCCAGAAAATTTGAGTTTTGATTAAATTGTTTAATTTATTTTTAACACGCGAAAATTTGAGTTTTGATTAAATTGTTTAATTTATTTTTAACACGCTAAAAAGAAGGATCACAACTAAAATAGTTATAATTTACAATATAATTATTCTTACCTAGAGTCTATTGGATGTGGGATTGGTCGGCCTGGATAGCAAATATCATAATCACCGTCTCCATTCAATTTTGACATCGTTTCAGCTTCTAGTTTGTGTTTTGTTAATGTATTTGTGAATGGTGGAAGTTTAGGGACGCTGTTGGGTACTGTTGGCTCCATAATTGCAGGAGAGGCACAAGAAAGACAAGCGGCATCGCGAAACATTTTTCTAGTAGTTGCAGCAGCACGTGGTTCACCTAGGATTTCTATCATCGTTTGTATTCTGTTATTTAACATTTCAATATTTTTGTTAATATCATCACGCAATGAGTTTATTTGAATCCAGTCCGCTTTTTCATTAAGTTCATTAAAAATTTCATCGATTGCTTTCTGAAAGTTTAGTTATAAATAAATAAAACTTAGATCAGAATTTTTTCTACAGACTACTGAATGATGATATTTCCATGTTCGATTATGACCACATTGATATTTTGCTAAATGATAAATCTTGTATCTCGTAATGTAACGAGTGTAAATTTGATAAAGTAATATCACGATGTTCGAAAATGATTTAACCACAAAAACGCAGGACAATTATGTAACAAATGGCCCAAAGTAACAATTTACGTGTATATTAATTTATATAACACATAAACTATTCTCCATGTGAAATGTATGGGTAAGTATTTACTGTGTAGAATGTCATCTTTTTAATATTTTCTGCTTAAAAGCAAGATTGTCTGAAGACAATTTCATCAAATACCGATTACCTTTTATCTTGCTGTTTTTGGTCTGAAGAGTAAGAGAGTTAATATAATTGCCGACTGTAAAGCGCTCAATATTAATCATTGGAGGAATTAATTTACTGAAATTGATTGAAGCTGTTTATCTTCCTATGTATATAGCTCGTTTGGCTCTAATATAATAAAAATTATGTAATAGGTTGTAATTTATTAAAATTGTTCAAAACAGCTCGCCTGCCAAATTAGTTCTTGATTATTAAATTTCTCATATGCAGCACTAATACTTTTCTGAAAATCTCCTCGAACTGCATCAAAATGTGGTTGAGATACAAGACCATTCAACGCTTCTAGGCCAGCTTTATCACGAAGGGCATCAGATACTTCTTCTCTATCAGGCTTTGTATCGCGCAATTGTTCTATTTGTTGCCACAGAGTCTAGAAAAAGTCAAGTGTTTTAATTTGTTTTTTTAGTAAGGAAGCGATATTAATGTAAAATAATAGAATGTCATAAGTACTTTAAGATCCAGATGTAATGAGTCTTGCATTTCTTGTAATCCCTTTTGTTTAATAGATGCTTTATCGAAATCTTCTTGAAGATTTGTAAAATGCGCATTCAGTTCTGCCACAGCTTCAAGGATTTATTTAGTTAGTAATCGCAAATTTAGACACCAAAATTAATTTTTAATTTAAGCAACGGACCTGCTGCATCTCCTCCGGTGTTTGCAAGAGCTTCGGCCATATTTTCTAAACAAGTCTCTAAGTCATTTTGCATTTGAGTTAGTTGTTCTTGATAATTAGTTATCTGTTAATTAGTTACATTTTTACTTAAAATGTTTGAATAAATTAAATATGTCGTAATTTATTCGGTACGTGAATATAACCACGTAATAAACAATCGCATGAATAGTATTACTAAAAGTAATGATGATGTAGTTTAGGGTGTAATATAAAAAGGTAAAAAAATAATAAAACAGATCACCTGAGAAGTTAATCCTGTATCAATAATGTTAACATGATCAGCGTAATCTGATACCAAAGTTTCTAAATCGTTCATTCGAGACTGAAGATGTAACGTCGCTTCCAATTTTGTTTCTTTTAAAACAAGTTAACGTTTGTGAGCTTATGCAAATTCAGATTACAAAATATATTTATAGTAATAGTTTATTTGAAATAATTCGTACCTAATCGTTTTGCTAGTTTTAAAGCATTATTGGCACTCTCAATATTGGTATGTGTTATGTTCGTTACTTCCTTTAAAATCTCCTCATGTAATTCTTGTAGCGAACAACTATGACACAACATTAGGAAATAAAGTTTACTAATTAGCTTAATGTGACTGGCGGTGTACGAATATATCCACTACCTCAAATTGTCCCTTGGGTGTCATGAGAGGCGACAAAGTAAAACAAACCAAGAGATGCGCAGCAGCTTCTCCCTAATAACAGCTAGAAAATAAATAATTGCATTTGCCAATACGCCTGGTGAGCATGACAACTGTAGCAAATATCCCCTTATGAGACAATTTACGGGGACTAATTTGCTCCTTATCTTCTGGCATGTTGGCTGGGATTGGGAGACTAGGGGAGGACTTTGTTAGCAGTGGACTGTAATGAATTGGTTAAATCTGACACTAGATATATGTTTACCAGGTGATTAATACTACATTTATTATCAGTTTTGATTATATGCATTTTACGGCATGTTCTGGGAAATGATATGTTTTAAGAATAAGTAGGAAGCAAGTAGAAATTGAGCTTAAGGAACAATTTGTGTTTCATACATAATAAGGTACGTGAGGGTAATATCGTCTTAAGCTTTGCCGCCCTGTAAATCTACAAATAGGAGCAGGACGGAGACAAAAACCACGTTTTATACAATAACTAATACATTTATTAAGAAAAAAAATTACGAACAAGCTTTGGCAATAATTAGGGAAACTACGAAAATCAGCTTAAAAGCCGTTAATGACCGTGTCAAAATGGCGTGGATAAAGCAGCGCCCTTTTTACTTTTTATTATTTGATTGACTGTTGATTTTCTTTATTAACTGGCTTTACGGCTCTGGTTTCTAGACCTTCTGAGCCTATCCTTTCTTTGGGAATCTTCATTTTATATTCTTTTTCTTCACAATATGCTGATGCCTCACATTGTGAAGCCCTTGGGAGATTTTGATGACAGCTCAACCTAGCGGACAGTTGATGACGACAGCCACTCAAGTTCATAAGGCGTCCAAGCGATCGAATTAACTTGAGGTTTATATCGACATCAAAGCACTTGTTTCGTCGTTTTCTCTAATAGTTCACACGCGCGAACACTTAATTCACAAAATCGCATCACTTTTACGTATCAAAATCCACTTCAAACCATTATTCAAGCGACAAAACAGGAGCGACAATCCGTCTACGGCCAAGTTCCCGCCAAAAACCCCATTGACTGTTGAAGAGCTATTGTATCACAGAACCATCTATGCAACAAGGCTATAGTTTTTGAGTTATAAGAAAGTGACCATATTTACCGGATAACCATATTATTACCATCACGTACGCTATTTTTATAGTACATGGCTAGCGTGTTATAATGGGACCTTTATAGAAGTTATTTTAGCGGTACATTTTTATTCTTAGTAATAAGACTAATAAAATAAATGATTTGGTAAGAATTACTCTAAATCATAAGACGTTATCCATTTCTGATCTTTAGACGCAATAATATCTTTCTCCAGTTCGGCAACGTCAACATGTGTTATATTCGTAGTTGATGCCTGAAAAGACTGTGTTTCAGAAGCCACCTTTTGAATTTTTTTATAGTGGACTTGCATTGGTTTTTCATGTTCCATTGTCTGCTCTTCATTTTGGCCCTATAATTATACCATAGGATTTTTTAGGGGAAAGAAAATTAAAATGGGTACGTAATATGGAACGTGCTCATTGAAATATGGAAGGTACCTCGTATTTAGCGGTTACGTCTGTTCCAGGCGTCCTACTAGCTAGGTCCGTAATTAATGATAACATTCGATTTAAAGTTTTTTCGGCTGCATCAAGACGAGCAGACAGTTGCAAAGCAGCCATGGCATCTGTTAGTGAGGCGCCTTTATGGAGCTCCTGCATAAGCTCAATGTTTTCGGGAAGATATGCTGATGTGATTTCCCCAAATTGATTTTGTAGATCTTCTACTACTCTGGCTAGAGCTTGAAATTGATCTTGTGTAACGACCGAAAGCTTGCGTGTTTTTCTAGTTTTAGATTGACCTAATTTTCGAATTTTCTGTTAATTAGAGTTATTTTTATAAACATATGCTATCACCGCAACAGTTTAAAGTAAATAAAAATTACCGGAATGTGCTTCTGCCTCCTCAGATGGCAATCTTTCAACTTTGACATGAAATTAAAAAGTAATTAAAGTTACGTAATAAAAACGTTACACGTTCAAGAGGAATAGAGTTAGATGAAACAAGTTATATAAGAAAATATTACAAATTAATCATACCTACTAACAATTTTTCATACTGCATCTCTGTGGACACATTAAAAAGATTAGTTCAATCTATATGCTCCCATTTATATGCATTTTATTTTCAAAGTTTGGAGATATCGCGAAAATACGTCATTACAAAAGACATGCCAAAATAATAAAGATACGCAAGTTTACGACTGTCGCGTAGATTTAGTGCCATTTCATCACAAAGAAATTTACGCTGGCGGGTAAAAATTACAAGGAACGATATTTGAAAGTAAAGAAAATACACTGACTGATTATAATTTCAGGATTTCTGTGATGTCTCGAGACGATGATCATAGGTATTTATCAAGTTTTTTAGATGTGTAAAAACTGTATGATACCGATGTAATAAAAAATAGATAATATTATAGTTTTGAAGTATCTAGTTTTTTTCGTGACCAAAATGGCCCTCGTATTTCTGAAATAATGTGAAGTTAATACGAGTATGTGACGGTAGATGACAAAGAAGAGAAAAACGTAGAAGTTATGGGTGCACAATATAGAAGCAAAATGAATAAAATGTACCCATCGAATGAAGTGAAGTCATCGGCGTCGGAGATTTTTCTGCTTCTTCTCGCGAATTTGCTCGCTATAACAGGATAAATTCATGTTTATGTTAAAAATATATAAAAATGAAAAGTTGTATAAATTATAATGTAAAAGCTATTTTGTAATAAAATGTGTAAAATTATAAACCAGCTCCAGGAGTTATTGAGATTTATTACGTTACTAAAATTACATTACCAAAGTAATAAGTATAAGTGCGACATTCATCATCATCACGACTATAGCCTGTCATAATTTACTACTGGACATGTGCATCTCATGTTGGACAAAGTATTTGCCTTATGTCGCCTCTACACGTTGGCCAACACAGTGGCGAATATATTGGCCGAGAGTTGGTGACGGCGTCCACACGTTGGAACGTCGTTCAGTTTACTTCGGTTCGGGCCAATGTGCGGACGAATTTATTTTAGACGACGGCTCCGTGGCGCAGTGGCTTAGCAATGAGTGGCTGTGCCGGGGGCCGCGGGTTTGAATCCCGCACGGAACAAGTATTTGTATGTCCTACAAATAATTGTTTCGGGTCTGGATGTGTGTCCTTGTGCAATTTATGTTTGTAAGCTGCCTCCGCGATACAGGAGAAAATCCAAGTGTATGGGGTAACGTTTTTATAAAATAATTATAAAAGAATAGTGGATATTAATGGGGCTGTAAATAGATATACGATATACGATTAGCTTTATTTATTCTTTACATGCATCGTAAACTGGAATAAATACCATTAATAAGAACTTAACTTATTTTAAAGTTAAAGGAGTTATAATCTATCATACATTTGATGTATATAAAAAACAACTTATAATTTATTTGACAAAAATATATATAATATATAAGACAAAAACAATAGCAATAAATATAATTAACACTGACTTAATAATAGGTACTAATTATAACTTAGAACATAAATGAAAAACTCATGACGAGCAAAGTGGCTCAGGACCATGCTTTACGGCAGTCTGTGGCGGAGGATGTTCAGTAGTGGACTTCTGAACAGCTGTAATGATGAAATCTTGCACGATTAAATTATAAGAATTCGACGTTTTTTATAGGATAGGTTGACAAACGAGCACACAGTTCACCTGATGGTAAGTGGTTACTGTAACCCACAGACATCTACATCTATCCTCGATTACGAATCAAAATGCAGATGCGTTGATTGCGTCACCCGTGAGGACTAAGATAAAATGCCTCGTTTCCTTTAAAAAGGGTCTCTGGTTCTCTACACTCACTATACGAAACACAGCATCAGTAAGCTACTATTTTACGCTGATATTCTGTAAGAGCGTGGTCCTTCCCCGGTCGAGCCGACCTTCGTGCTGCAACTATACTTCTAATATAATTGCATGATTCTACCACGTATAAACGATGTGCTTCATTTTTTTTTCATTTTAAAATTGTTCTCGTAATAATCTGATTGTAAAAAACCTTAATGTTTTTGATAAATAGATTATTGATTAAAACAAATGTTTAATAATAATTTAATCGCGCTAATTAAAGTAATAGGAATGTTTAAAGTTGAAATTGGCACTAAAAGACCGTTAATTGGGGCATCCACCCTACAAAGCTTGAATATAAAATTTAAATCAGATGCGTGTAATCACTCTGGGAGCTTTAGCAAGCTAAATGCGCGGCCAACGTGTGGGCGCGGCGACCAAACTCTGCCAACAATCCTTTGATCTTTTGTAAAAAACCGACACCACGCGGATCTCGCGCCAACTTGCGGGCCATCGTTCCAATACATACCAATGAAGCCCAAACACCCCGTCTACACGTTGGCCAATGCTATTGGCCACTACATTCGCCACTGTGTTGGCCAACGTGTAGAGGCGCCGTTATATGTCACGCATACAATACCAAACGTTTCATATATTTGACGTTGTTCTCCGTCGCTGTCTAGGTATATTGGTGCGTATGAGGTGGTCTTTTCGCATATCCCGTAGTTGACTCTTATGACATCCACGGAATGAAACGGGCTGATAGTTTCTCTTACGCCGCCGGCGACACATCGTCCTTATTTATTCTAAATAAATACATAACTGTCAATATTTTTTTTCCAGCGTTTACGTTTCACTGTTTTATTTTTTACAACAATGTCGATAAATGAACACAGAACGTCGATAAGTTGTCTTTTGCAGATTTTCCCCTTTGTCATTTCACACCATGTCACCTTAATGACAAATTTCAGTTAATCTTTTACTTTACTTTCGAGCTAAGACAATGTCGGAATTTATAGAGCTAACTTCGAAGTCGTGCTGAGTGCGCGCTTAGCAAAGCCTAGTCAACGAAATCGACGATTTACGAAAAACACAGGATATTAACCTCGATATATATTAAGCGTTTGTAAAAGTATTTTAATGTCTATTTATTTATTTAATTTTTAATTGCAGGCACCTTGAGGCATTCTCTACCACTCAACCCACGGTGTGGTGAGAATTTGACGTTTGAATAAAAAACAAAATAAAAATGATAATTAATTACGTAATATATAAATTTTACTGATATATAAAATAAATAAATTGTAGAAATATCTCCTATTTATACATATGAATATACTTAATATAAAAAGAGTATATATAAATAACTATGAATATATACGTCTGATAACAGTATGAATGACATGGATGATTAAAGTAAGCAGCGTTGTCTTGCGATGATTATGCACCAATTTTTTAAAAGCAAACTTATTGGGAGCTTTTCTGATGTCATCGGGCAAGGAGTTCCAAAGGCGTGTACTGAACAGTAAAGGAGTTACCATAGAACTCGGTGAAGTAAACAGGAATACATATTTTGTTGTTAGAAGAAGAATGTAGAACCCTATCGTAGTATACAATATTATTATTTTATTCTATGAAACAATAATTACCTGAAAACATCCAGTAGCATAAAATCCTAATGCAATAAGTAACTGCAGTTTTGGAGAAATCGGCAAGTCTCTATTATCCAAATTGGCAATTAATGGCAATATGACATTTAATTTTAAAGCAGTGAATTTAGTTAAACGTATTTTTTTTAATTTATTTTCGTCATACTGCTCGAAAAGTTTTGGTTGTATTTATTCCGAACATTGAATTTAGGCACGCGTCGAAAACCGATATCTGCTGAAGTTCCAAATCTATCTATATTTTCTAAAGTACTAAGTAAAAGAACTCTCTCTATATTTTCCATTATATCAAACAGTCCTTAAACAACCCAGGCTGGGTTACAGAAAAGCCCAAAGAATATCGGGTCCAATATCCCTAACCGTAGGTAGTATAATTCAAAAGCCAGTCGTTATAGAAAGATCAGGCATTTGAAATATAATTAAAAACTTCAACTGACCAAACGTTCCGTTTCTTTATCATATTTTAAACTAAAATAATTCAAATGTACTTTTATTTCGCTTTAAACACGCCTATTTTCTATTTCATGTAATAATAACTTATTTATAAAATTAATTTCGACTATTTTCGATTTTTAAATATAAATTTTATACAGTAAAATTAAGAACGTAATGCTCCATGCATTCATTAATTTTTGGATTGTCTGAGTCTTATCATAAGCTTAGCTTAATCTTAGCCCTATATTTACTATAAATTCAGAATCTAAGATTATGCTCAGCATTTACTCACCTAAGTTTTTCGTAAGTAAAGTCTGAAGTCAAAGTACAGTCTATAGGTCTCAGCCTTAGAAGTGGTCTAGGTCTGGATGAGTGAGTCGGTGACCAGTGAATTAGTAACTGACAAAATGGCACTTTTCAGATCATAATTACTCAAGAAATAGAAAATTACAAGTGTATAGGTCTAGTAATTTATGAGTTTTGACTGGGTCGAATGTAGCTAAAATGATTCATGGTAAATATACACAGGGCTGGTACTTCGCCATTTTTTTTCCGAATTTGGTTGACTCACCGCTAGATGTATTGGCATGACAATGGCATAGAATTTTGCTAGTATTTAATTTTTTGTGTAACTGAGGTCGAATTCACAATATTATACATACCTTATTTTAAGTTATAATTTAACTGGACAGCGAGAAAAAATAAACAAAAATAACGATAAATAAAAGTATCAAAAGACTGCTCATCTGAAAAAAAATGATGAAAAAACATCGTGGTAAATGCAAAAATAAACTGGACCTGACGAATAACACGCAGTTCCTGCTCTCGTTGCTCTTCTATAATTTCCAGAAGTCTGTGATAATCCTGTTAGAAAGACTGTATCAATCTATGATTAAGGCAATGGTTTTAATGTAAGCAAGTCTTTCAAATTAAATAACTTACATTTTGATACGTTTTATGACCTGAGCCTTTCTCGAAGATCTGTTCCGTAGATACGTTATCATTTATTTTGCTCTCAGGCCTATTGGTTAACGGGTCAGATTTATCCAAGGGACGTTTTTCAGAAAGGGGGACTACTGAATCTATATTTTTAAATCTTTTTTTTTCCTTAGTATCACCCAGTTGTTTTAATGTTTTACCAGCTACACTAATGTCATCTTCTTTGTAAATCATTTCACCCTCTGCTCTTTTCTTCCTTTTAGGTACAGCAGCGTGCATTTTAACTTCAGTCACAGTTATGCTAGATTGCGAAGCTACACTTAAAGATGGATCTAGGTTAACTTCCACACGACGTTCCAAAACCCGCAGTTGATGGGCGAGAAGATATAAAATTGTCTGTATTATTTTAAAGTTTACTATGTTGACCTACAATGAAGAGCATATGAAAATACTGAATTAATGTCAAAGAAAAGGTTTATCTGAAATAAATATTTTCTCTTCTAAGGAGCATTTGAATTGCAACGGTAATGACGTTGACGATAATGGGGCCATGGCCGGTGGGCCCCTGTAACGGGGACCCTATTTCGATCTGTAAATATCGTCGGAAAGATGTGTATCATGACCACCGATAGATGCAGGTATAGCAAGTTGTATAATGACAAACGTAAAATAATAATCAGACTGGTGACGAGGAGCAGCATTATGGTAAAGATACACGACGACACCAGACATTAAACACTCAGTGTACACATCGAACGTCTGTGTGTGTACACTGCCGTGACACTTAGTTGCAGATTTAGTTACGGTGTTGCTTTAGTGTCTGGTATCTGTGTCACCGACGTGGAGACAGGACGTGAGCGCTTTCCGACACAAATGTCCCTAATTTCGAACCAGCGCGAAATTTTAGTTAGACTAATGCGGTCACGCGCGTGATCTGCAGAGGAAATAAAATATTTAATTTTATTTTATGAAGTGCTGCCAGAACTATGGTAAAAATCAAACACCGATTATAAAAATCGAGTAAAGAAATCTGCAGCAGTTTTTTTTTTTTTTTTTTATAAGTTTGGCTGAGCAATTTAATACTTCTTCATCGGAATACTGTCCAGGTTTTTATCTCATATCTAAGCATTACATTCAGTGCAAGTAAATAAAAAATATTATATAAAAAAGCGAGAACTACATTAGGCCATGCAAATATCTGTGGTGTCTCAGACGTTTAAGCTTCGTATGTGCACAAAACCGATGCGCGTCGCCCTAACGTGGGTTCACACATTTTAACTTGCTTTTCGATTGAGTGAGGATTTTGTCAGCAGTAGGATATGTATACGAAACACAACATAAACTTAAGAAGAGAAGAAGTTATTAAATAACATTATGAATGATTGAGAGGCAGGTATGCTTTTCGCTTTTCCATGCTTATTGGCATGTCAAAAACAAAGTAAAAGGAGTTTATGGCGGTGTCTCTGTACTCTTGCAATTTTATATTATAAATGACGTGATAATGTCGAACCAGTCATTCGTCTTCGTAATCAACTTTGATCTCCATTTCAGTAACGGAATTTACTGAACTATATGTTCAACGTGTGAAAAATACACACACAGTCGGACATGTGAGTTACTCTCTATATTATCAGACGAAAACGATTCGCGATCGCGTCTTGTTGCGTTGTGTCGCGTGGCGTGGATCTAATGTTGCTACACAACACGTCGCCTTAAAAATATGTCGGCTCTCAAATAAAACTTCATAGCATGCTTTCAATATATAAAGTTTTAAAGAATAATTTGTAAAAGTTATTACTTTAATCGTAATTGACCAGGAGAACATCATTGTATGTACCACGTACATGTATGGATATTAAAGGCCGGAACATACTTAATGTGTGTGCGTAAAGGCGTAATCAGACGGTTCTCTCGGAAGAATGTTCACTTGAGGGTATGTTTCATTTTTCTTTCATTCCATGTTCACACTGCTTAGCTGGAAAAGAACATTCACCTGCTCTTTTTTTTCAATATGTCGTCGAATGACGTCGTGCGTCTTGGAATTAATTTAATTTGTGATTTTTTTAAATATAGTATAACGGTGACAAACGAGCACACAGTACGTCTTATGGTGAGTAGACGCTGGGGCACATAGAAATATGCATTTATCTTCCATTAAGAATCAAAATTCAGATACGTTGCCTCATTTCAAGTAAAAAGGGTTTCCGTTTCTCTATTCTCACCACACGAAACACAGCATTAAGCTTTTATTAAAAAAAAACTTTTTTCTTTATTTCTTTAAAAAATATTAATTATTATTTAATGAAAAAAGATGCCACATCAAGTTGTATTCATCAAGTTTGTGGTTCCAAAGACATTGATAATTTTTAAAATTGTCCAAAAACAGCAGCTTATTTTGATCGTTTCACTTGAATACCATTTTGCCGCGACGGTTGCCCTGACTTTTGTTTGATATAGAACTCGAGACAAAATGGCCAAACGTGCTCATATTGTTCAAACTGTTCATTTTTTATTCATTCGGAGTGTAAGTGAATGATGCCGAATGCCAATATTCATGAATGAATCGATCCATTGATTGGTCGATTCATTTTTGACACTTTTATTTTATACCGTGTTCAAACATTTCCTTTCCATTGAAAGTTGCGGAATGAAAGATATAAATGCACGAAAAATGAACCGTCTGATTCCCTCTGCCATCTGCCTTAATGTGACGTACGAATGAATCTAGTGGCATAACATTAGTCGTTTTATAAACAAAACTGTAACCGACCTAATGCACCGACACCGACGTAACATAACGAAGGCGTTGTGTCTTTACATACTCTTTGTATATAATCAGTACGTTTTAGCAGTGTGACGCCTTTCATACAGTTTCAAATAAAAATAAAAAATTACAATGGCGGCTCACATGTTATCACGCATACATGCACGTCACTTTTACAGAATTGTTTCACCTCAGTCCTAGCAGAAACTTTATCACTGCTGTTTAACGTAGTTCGAAATCGTATTTTTTTTCCGAGTGTAATTTAATATATAATTTTGAGTTATTAATATTAATAATTGCTTCTTTGGTCTAGTGGACAGAAACGCGATTGCTGTACATGAGGTCCCGGGTTCGATTAACGGGTCAGTCCAAAAATGAACTATTGAGTTTTTCTGTCAGGAAATTCTCAATATCAGCCCGGAGTCCGGAAGTTGGCGGTGTTTCTCCCCTGTGTCTCGTAAAACATGTAAAGCCGTCGGTCCTGCGTCTGATCTCTCTCAGTTTATGTTGTATTACCGTGCCATCGGACTATGAGAGCGAGGGAACAAAAGTGCACCTGGACCTGAGCATACATTTGGGCACAATAATCATGACCTGTTTCCGTTAAGACTAACCACCGTAACCGGAATTATAGTTTTTTCCAACAACTCCGAGGTTTGCTTCTAAGTTCTATTGGAAAGTTCATACCAGTTTTTCTTCTAAAATTTATACAAATAACTACATTATTTTAGTTGCGGAGAACATATTAAAGTCAATAACTGGATTGTATACAAAAAATACTTTATTATTGATTTTGAAGTAGCTGACTGCAGACCATTTATCACTAGGTAGAATTCTGGTTCTTAATAAGTTTTACTGTACATAAATATTATAAAAAAGTGCATAATCTATATATACCGACATATCACTGACTGACTGACTGACTCATCACTAAAACTATACACCCGATTGACTTGAAATACAAGTTACTCATTTTGCAATGTAGACGATAACTAAGAACGGATTTTAAGATAGTTTCATAAAAATTGGTATAGTACATCTAGGTTCTGCAATAAAATATTATCGTGCGCCCAGCGAAGCGAACGAGTAATGGCTAGTGTAATACAATAATTACAAAAGGATATTATAAATTGTGCCTTTATTTAAAAGTTGGCATTAAGTTAATTTTGCTTGTGACTAAGGTGTACTTTTTCTTATTTCGGGTACAAAGTTTACTCAAAAAGGTACCTTTGTAGGTATGAATAATCACTTACATCGGAGTCACCGAAAGCCATATCAATCATTTCCCTCACACTTAAAATATTAGAATTCGACATTTTACAGTCGGTACATAAAATAACGTTAAATATCAATAAATTATAATCTAGACGGTCTGCTAAACATTTGACATCTCAAATATATTTATATAGGTTTGATTTGACAATTAAAATCCTGAGAATAATTATTGGCATAGAGAGAGTCCTAAAATAAAAAATAAATTTCTGTAGCTGAACTCTTTATAGTTATGACATTTAACATGGTACAAGTAAGATAGCTATATTATTCTCATCGATTCTCAAATCATTTCTTTCTCTTTCTTTACAAGGTTGTTGCCGTTTTTCCATTCCATAGACACATCTATTGAAGTGCCATTAGCGAAACAAAAAAATTGTCGATGAATTCTAAAGTAAAGATATCTATCTTACTTTGTACCACGTCAAATGTCATATGTATAAGGAGTTCAGCTGTAAGAATTTTGTTCTTATTTTAGGATTCTCTCTATGCTAGTAATTACTTTATGCTTGTAAAGTAACCATAGACTTAGAATATACTGGCGTAGTATATTCCAAGTCTATGAAAGTAACGTTGCACATAATACTATTACAATAGGGACATGATTTTTCTAGTAAATCCACTGACCTCTATATATACGAGTACACTGGACTGGCTATTCCATACAAAATGACTGTGCCAATTTGAAGCGCCGCTAAAGGATGTCTTGAAAAATAAAATTGACATAATATGCAAAAGTCTGTTGTCTTATTTATATTGTCTTATTTCATAAGTCTGTATTTTGAACTTTTAAACTAAAAAACGAAAGTATTTTATGTTGTTTGATTGTGTATAATATTAGTTACACAATAAGAATTATTTCTATTAATAATGAGAGTGTGCGTAATCTGGTAAAGATATCTATCTTACTTTGTACCACGTCAAATGTCATATGTATAAGGAGTTCAGCTGTAAGAATTTTGTTCTTATTTTAGGATTCTCTCTATGCTAGTAATTACTTTATGCTTGTAAAGTAACCATAGATTTAGAATATACTGGCGTAGTATATTCCAAGTCTATGAAAGTAACGTTGCACATAATATTGTCAACATATATTGTCTTATTTCATAAGTCTGTATTTTGAACTTTTAAACTAAAAAACGAAAGTATTTTATGTTGTTTGATTGTGTATAATATTAGTTACACAATAAGAATTATTTCTATTAATAATGAGAGTGTGCGTAATCTGTAAAACTCGTTACCAAAAGCGAAGTGGTATAACATTTCACAAGTAAGTGAATTTGCAGCAAATATTAAAGAAATTAAAACTATTTGATAATATAAGTACTCAAAAATTTGTTACTAATCTTAATATCGTATATACCAACATGTTTGGGTGTATATTACTGAGTTTTGATAAACAATAAAATTCAATAGGGTTGTCGAGTTCCTTGTGTATAATACTTATCGATGTTCTTTCCTACTCATATCTGTTAACATAAAAAATCGCCAACAACGGATGATTATCAAATGTTTATTTAATTAACAGGTTTCCAACTGAACCTAGACTAATATTATGGCTTAAAAGAATAAATATTGTGAATTGGCGTCCGAAACAAAATGATCATATTTGTTCCAAACATTTTACAGACGACTGTTTTATTAGACATGAGAACTGCACCACTTTGAAAAAGTGCAGTATACCGACAATGTTTTCTGGTACCAGTAACCAGTAAGTATAAAAGTATTAGATTATTATTTCGAATGTTTTTTTATTTCTTCTTTCCTTATTTTCAACCAAACTCAAGGGCCATAGACAAGTGTCGAAAGATCGCCTGATGATGTCGAGCCACGTTGGATGTGTGTTAGTGGGCTGCGGCTAGAGGAGATTCCTCTCCCTGGACCGCTGTAGTCGAGGCGGAGTCGTAAGGGAAGAGGAGTGTTGATATGACGATTGGCGATGCGCCACTCGACTATCTTTCGCGACTTTGGTGAGGCTGCACCACTTGCTGCTTCCAAGTGCTCTTTTTTTCCTGGATCCATTCACATATCTGGCCCGGGGAGTCCGTAGTGCACCTCGTAGAGATACGTAGAGATACGAGATACAAATGTTTCCTCGGTTTAAGATCTTTGTAGAATATTTAGAGACTATACCAGGAGACCCGACGGTATGGGTTTAGTTGCTTGAGAGAGAGAGAGAGAGAGAGATAAAGCTTTAGTGTGGGATACTACTTGCCAACACTTTGACAGCATCCCGACTCAGGGATACCTCGTCTAAAGCAGGGGTGGCATTAGAGGCAACTGAACCAAGTAAATAGCCCAGAGTATCTGGAAGATAAGTACATATTTGTGTAATTTGCTGTAGAGACTATTGGTCTGTAGGGTGCACGTGCGGTGTAGTTCCTAAAAAACTGTATCTGCGACTGATCATCGCTACTGGTAATAAGAAGTTGTTTAGTTTGTTGTTTCCTCGCTTGAAGGCTAAGTATAGCCATTCAGTGAGGACACGTAGCCAGCATTGTTGGGACGATACCACAGAAAGTAGGACTTTATGATAATTTCAGTTTTTTTTTTTTAAAATATTGTAATTTCAATTTCGAAAATGACGTTGTAAATAACTGTTAACTATGTAATTAAAAGTTTATATTTTTTTTATATAATCGTATCCAGTGTATTGCTGCCGCAGAAGAAATAATTGTGGAAATATCGTTAAAAATGTGGAACAGTTATTATATTGTTTAATTAGGAATGATAATACAATCATTGAATTAGAATGATATATAACTTGCTATAACTTTCAAACAAATAGTCGGTGTAATACGCACGCCACCTAATGTCAGTAAAGTTCAGTTGTACCATGCGTATAACCTTCGCACAAGTGCAACCAATAAGTTGACTAAGTTTGACCGCAATCTGATGAACGGTATGGAATCGTAGAAAGTGCGAACTAACATAAATTTTTATATAGTAGAAAATATTTTACTGTCTATAGACAGACCTGTAGTTGATTAGAATAGGCGTTATTATAGCAGCTGATTTGTTTTTTATAATACTAGAACTAAATGAACGGTTGACAATAAGTTATTCTAGAAATTATGTTTTTATTTTTATTTTCTATAGTTCGTTTAATCTTAATAAATTTTTGGTGGAATGGTTAAGGGCTATGATGGCTGTCCGACTACAGAACCAGAATACAAAACTAATCCAACTCTAGAGAGGTGTAAGACGGGGTGACGTTATATCCCCAAAACTCTTCACCGCTGCATTGGAAGACGTTTTCAAGCTACTGGACTGGAAAGGATACGATATTAACATCAATGGCGAGTATATCACTCACCTTCGATTTGCCGACGATATAGTCCTTATGGCAGAATCGCTGGAGGACTTAAGCAATATGCTCAATGACCTCAATAGTGCCTCCCAATGGATGGGTCTTAAGATGAACATGGACAAAACAAAGATCATGGTTGTTGTCCATGTCACACCTATGCCCGTAGTTGTTGGGAGCACTATGCTCGAAGTTATTGACGAGTACGTTTACCTGGGACAAATAGTTCGATTAGGTATGTCCAACTTCGACCGAGAGGTCAATCGACGGATTCAACTCGGCTGGGCAGCGTTCGAGAAATTACGACACATCTTCTCGTCAGGCCTATGTTCAGCAGTGGACTTGTGAAGAGTTTTAATGATGATGAATGATAATGGCATTATATTAATATGCTATATTAATATGATACATAAATAAAATGGACGTTACGGGTAGAGTCCATCTATCCATAGAGTCTATTCTATTTATTTAGGTATAGGTAGGGTATAGAATTTTTATCGATGTAATTTGGTACACTGTCTTATCCCTATTATTTGTTCCGTGGACGTGCACTTATGCTGTCAGCGCCAAAATGGCGGAAATCAAATCGCTTCAGCATGTCACAGTGTATAGCCAGTTCAGTGTACTTGTATATATAGAGGTCAGTGAGTAAATCAGATGATACGATTGTACTCACTAAACGTAGTGCTTACCTTCTCTTTGGTACTTACTCTCATATTTGACATAGTATTAAGAGACCAAAGATGACCGCTTGTCATTTCTATTTTCACGCATGAATTACACACAACATCTTTCAATGGATTTGTTTCTTTTTGCCTTATTTGTTATACGTGGTAGAGCCAAGCTGCAGTTATATTATGGTTGTAGCACGAAAGTTTCGTCTCAACCGGGAAAGGACCACGGTCTCACAATATACCAGCGCAAAATAGCAGCTTAATACTGCTGTGTTTCGTATGGTGAGTGTAAAGATCCGCAGACCCCTTTTAACTGGACACGAGGCTTTCTGTCTTAGTCCTCATAAGTGACAACGCATCTGCGTTTTGATTCTTAATCGAGGATAAATGTAGATGTCTATGGGCCTCGGCATCCACTAACCATCAGGTGAACTGTGTGCCTGTTTGTTACCCTTATTCTATAAAAAAATTGAAAATTAAATTAGAAAAGGCGAGAAAAGTATATTTATGTGGGTTCTCCCTAGGCATACGTATGCATGTAGTTACTATAAGGAAAAATATAAAACCATAGATTACTTTATAACATACTCGTATAACATTATATTTATTTGAGATTTAAATCAATCAATAATTAATATTGTTGCGCGCTTAAGTTGACGTCTGGTACTAGCGCCATCTAGTGTCGGGTAACAGAGTGAGGAGAGCTTTCCAGAAAATGAAAATACTAATCTTTCAACCAACAGCGCCATCTAGTATCGAATTGAAGAACTAAGCTTTCTAGAAGCCCGACACGAACTTTCTGCGTCTGGTCGGTCGGCGCCCGTATCTACGGGAATATTCTGAATGATTCGGTGTAAACGTGTATTTAAACCCGCTGCATGCCACGATCGGGGAAGTATTGAATTTGGCGAGACAAGCGAAGCTTCGGAGCGAAATAAAGTGAATCAGTGTGGTTAATTATTAGTGTTTTTAGGTTTTAATTGGTGTTCGGTGATTACAAGTGTTAATTTTGGTAATTCAATCGGCAGTTTTTATTGTCACGAACCTCAAGCTCGTAATCTATCGATAATAATATATCGATCAAAGAGTATATACTTAATTACTACTGTTACGAGCTTGAGTTTCGTGACAATAAAAACTGCCGATTGAATTACCGAAATTAATACTTTATTTAATTCACTTTTCACTAATTAAAATTTAAAACACTGATAATTAATCACACTAATTCACTTTATTCCGCTCCGAAGCTTTGCTTGTCTCGCCAAATTCAATACTTCCCTGATCGCACCTTGCAGCGCCTATAAATACACATTAGCATCGAAACATCCAGAACATTCAAGTAAATACGCGCACCAATCGACAAGGCGCCGAAAGTTCGAGTGTCGGCTTCTAGAAGCTTAGTTCTTCGTTTCGACACCAGATGGCGGTTGAAAGATAAGTGATTTCATTTTCTGGAAAGCTCTCCTCGCTCTTGTCCCCGACACTAGATGGCGCTAGTGCCGGGTACATGACGTCAACTTAGGCGCGCAATACTACGTATGCATTTACTAATATACAAAAGGTATAATTTATTCACTACGTCTAAATAATATTGCATACATATTATGTTTGTTGACTAAGTGGGTAATAGGGCATTTTTGATAATGTCCGGGCTGTATTAATAATGCCCAATATGAGTAGGCAATAACATAAAAACTATTGAAATAATTAAATCGAACGGGGGGTCAGAAATAAAGCCCGTAACTTATCGGGCAGAGTATAAAAAGATAGGTCAGGTTAGGTTTTTTTTTTGATGTCTCATATTACCCTCATATTATAAGAGAAACCCACATATCTGCATTTTTGGTAAAGTAACCTGCTCAAAAAATGTTTTTCTTCCTGTACTTTCCTCTTTCTGTCTATGTAGTGAACGAGTCGTAACGTAAAGAATTCATACTATATTGAAAATTACTTGTATGATCATTTCTTACTTGTGAAAGTGGGGTACTGACATTGAAAATTTTGAAATTTCTCAAAATATTCTCTACTAGCGGTTACCCGGCGATTACTCTACTAGCGGTGTGCTTCTACACTAAAAACAGAAATACATTTTGTTCATTTGTTGGAAAAAAAAGGAAATTGGTTTATTTACTAACTATATAAAAGAATAAGGCTGTGCCGTTTTTATTTATTATTTATAACGTTTTTCGTCTAAGTTTAACTTGCATGGTAACTTAGTGTCCGACACTATGTCGGATCGGTGTTGCATCTTTTTTTTTTTTATAGAATACGGGTGACAAACGAGCACACAGCCCACCTGATGGTAAGTGGTTGCTGTGGCCCATAGACATCTACATTTATCCCCAATTACGAATCAAAATGCAGATGCGTTGTCATCCGTGAGGACTTAGGTGGAATGCCTCGTTTCCAGTAAAAAGGGTCTCCGGTTCTCTACACTCACCATACGAAACACAGCAGCATTAAGCTACTATTTATTTTTATCTTGAGTCAGACAATGCAAATCCTTGTAATTTTTTGATCAAGAAGGGGTAATATCATTGCTCAATGATTATACGATGTATTAGATCATGCATATTGCCATTGTCAGGTCATTACTGCCTTAATCATACGATGATCATAAAATGATCTGTGAATAGCCAATACTGGTAGTAGTTGGTAAGTTGTAACACTAGTGATAAAATTGTTTATCTATACATACATGTTTGACTGGCCTGTTGGTCTAGTGGTTAGTGACCCTGACTGCTATGCCGGAGGTCGTGGGTTCGATTCCCACCCAGGACAAATGTTTGTGTGATGAGCACGATCATTTGTTCTGTGTCTGGGTGTAATTTATCTATAATATTTATGTATTTAGAAATATATAAGTATGTTTATCAGTTGTCTAGTACCCATAACACAAGCTCTGCTTAGCTTGGGACTAGATGGCGTTGTGTGTGATAGTTGTGGAATATTATTATTATTATTATTATTATTTATATTCCTTAGACGAAATGTCTTATTAATCGCATTACTGACCATCCGCTGAATTCCACCTTGGTGAGTATCGTTTTATGCATGCATTCTTATCCTGTCACTAAGTATTTTTTTTAAGTGTAAATTCGGTATCTGTTGCCACTGATGATCTACAGATCTCAGATGCGGACCTTCGCTGCTTGCTATATAAGAAAGGTGATTAAAAGAGCTGTAAAGTGGTTTATTTACCTATATTATAGAAACCATTATAAGGATAATTATAGTAGAACACGATGAGAAGGAAAGGCTTTTAATTTGCAGTCTCAAACTAGAAAGCGCCAGGTTATGTGACCGCTAATAGATGAAGTTTTATTTATTTAATAGATGAAGTTATGGCCTAGTGAAACATGTAGGTAGTTATTGCTACTGCTGTTGGCGTTTGGTTGAAAGTGCTTTGTAAAAATCTGCTGGTCATACGTAATGATGACCAAATAGGTGAAGTATATACATAATTGTCACAGTTTGCACGATCACGCTTTGATAAAATTGTCTATAGAATCATGCAACTGCCCTTGTGTAAATATAGGTACATAAAATTTTTACTAATATTATGTTAAAAGGTTTCCTAGAAGGATTAATAAGAACCCAAAAGTTTAAACAGCTTTAGTATTATATTTTGGGATACATATTTACAAAAGTTTTACCAGATACATTACTTTAATGTACAAGTTTTATACAAAATAGGAGTATATTTATATACTTGGTATGTTCTTGTTTATGTACAGAGTAAATTTTAGTAAATTTATAAATACGTAACATATGTAATCACAATTATCAAGCTCGTTTGAATCTTCTACGAATTGTTTTAAGAGCGGTTTTAAACATTGTAAAAGATAAACCTTGCTGTACGTAAATAACATTATTTGAAAAATTATAAAATTTACTACCTATTTAAATATCGATCTACTTATCTACAAATAAAGTGAGCTACTTATTAGGCACGATTTCGACAGTCAGTGGAGCGCGATGAGGCGCAGGCGGGAGCTTTGATGGGCGATGGTGTAGTAACACCAGTGATAGATACCATCGCTTCCATACCCGCACTTTGACTAGAGATTATCTGCTTTGCAGATGGCGTGGGCCAGGACTGTTCCTTCGGGCCGAAATTTGACGATGACATTTCTGTTCTAGATTCTTCTTCGTTGTTTAATTCGTTAGTCGACTGTTTTTTAAGTTTTGTAAATTTAACACTGTCTTGGGTTACTAGAACGGCAAGCGGAGGTATTGGAGGTAAATATGCATGAGGTTCATAATTGTCATCCACATAATCTTCAGGATTCCAAGCTACTGTTGTAGTTGTTGTAGTAGGTGGAGTAGATGAAATCGTGGTTGTTGTTGCTCTTGAAGTGATTGGAGAAAGTGTTGGTTTTAAACTAGTTTTAGAAATTAAATTAGTTGGCACGCTCGCGGTTGCGGGTATTGTGAATATTTTTCTATGTTTGTTGGATCTTGTTTTCCGTCGTTTATTTAATTTTGGCACATCAAGAAAGAAGGGGTCGAAAATAAGATCTGATTCTTTATAATCATCGTAATTTATTGTTACTATCGGTTTTACTGCACTGACTACGTTACCGACTGTATAGTTCAATTTTTTGCCATTGCTATCACTAACCGAAGCACTGGCGGTAACGATAACTCTTGGAGGACTTTTCAGTTTAATAGGAGGTCGTTCTGTTACGGTGGGCGGTGCTACAGATCGAGCGATGGGTGGTGTTTCTTTTTCAGATGTAAATTCGTCGCTTCGTTTTCGATCGTAATAAAATGGATTAAATGGTAGAGTATTTTGAGGAGGTAATGCTGAAGGATAAGTTTGTGGACGATGTTTCACAGAAGTTTCGTGCCTCTCAGAAGGCTGAGAAGAAGGTCCTGGGCGCAGAATTTGGTCTCGTGGGTCAAGAGTAGTAGCACGGAATGGTTGTGGCCTTTGCACAAATGGAGTTGGACGAGATATAGGTCGCGGCGCTGTTCTTGACGATTCATACTGAAAGTGATCAAATTGTTGTGGTGGTGCATGCGTGATAAAAACTCCGTCGGCGGGACGAAAACTTTGACGTTGGAAAGAGATGGCTTCTGATCCTGGTCCACGATGTCTATAAATAAATTCTTGAGGCGATAATAGCGATGGATCAATAGTAGTCAAAGTGAGAGCGGGTAGAGGAGACGAGGTATCTATATTGGGGGCAAGTGAAGATACTGTGGGTGAAGTGGAAGTTAATTGGGAAGAAGTTGATGATTGGGTGGTTGAAGTTGTCGTTAAAGCGCCGGTAGAGGGTGCTTTCTTCGTTGTCGTTGACGTTGTTGTAATTACAGATTGAAAAGTTGATGTTTTTAGCGGTTGTGAATAGTCTTCTTCGTATTCATCCTCATACTGATATTCTGTAAAAATATTAAAAGGACATATTTATATACTTTTTAATTCAATAAGATACAACTAAAATATAAAATATTAAAATTACCATCATGAAAACCCCCAACTTCCTTTATGGGTATTGACTGTGTCGACAAACTTTGAGAAATTTTGGGATCGTCTTTCTTTATTTCTTGTATTGGGTCCTCTGTTGAATCGATTGCATCTGGAGATAGACCTTGTAACTTATCATTTGTTGTCGTGGGTGTATCATATACAGCAGGATCCTCCGTACTGGTTTTCGTAGTCTGTTGTGATTGTTCAGTACTTTGAGGTTTAATGGTAATTTTATCTGATTCTATAATGGGAGGCGTCGTGCTGCCATACAATTCTAAATTTAAGCTGTAAAATTTCTCAGATTTCGTGCAATCAACTTCGTCTACCCTTTCACAAACTCTTGTCTCCTAAAAGAATTTACTTAGAGAATTAAAAAGTAGATTTGAATTAAAATGATGTCGGATATTCTTTGTTTGCAAAATTGAAAGTTAATGTTTTTATTCGTGGTAGAGCCACGCTGCAGTTATATTAGTAGTATAGTAGTAGCACGAATGGGTCAGCTCGACCGGAGACGGACACGTTCTCACAGAATAACAGCGTAAAATAGTAGCTGAATGCTGCTGTGTTTTGTATGGTGAGTGTAGAGAACCGGAGACCCTTTTTACTGGAATCGAGGCATTCCATCTTTGTCCTCACGGGTGACAATGCATCTGCATTTTGATTCGTAATTGAGGATAGATGTAGATGTCTATGGGCCACAGCAACCACGTACCATCAAGTGGACTGTGTGCTCATTTGTCACCCTAACCCATAAAAAAAAAATACAATTAAAAAATATTTTGTCTGATTCGTGAGGGTGCTTTAAGTTATCGTGAAATTGTGTCACAAAAAATAAAATAAAGTTTAATTAAAAAAATATTTTGTCTGATTCGTGAGGGTGCTTTAAGTTATCGTGAAATTGTGTCACAAAAAATAAAATAAAGTTTAATCAAAAATGGGAAACTAATGTGGCAATTCATGTGGATTAGATGGCCGTTGTGAAACAACAGTACCATCATACGTTCAAACATACGACTCCGACGACAATCTTGCTCAATTTAAAAATATTGCTAACTTTAAAGCAAATAATTGCAGTTAAAAATATCTATTTTAAGCTATAATGACAGTTTTTTATTTATCAATGACATGATGTTTATTTTTTTTTGTAATATCATTACGGTACCTATGTGCTCTTTTCGAATCGGACAGAATTTCTTGTATATATAAATACCTGATCAAAAACAGTGCCGTTAAGACAAAGGAACTTGATGTCCATAGGTTCGTCTTGCTGACCGACCGTGCACACGTGGAACATTTGGCATGATGTCTCCAAGTCAGCGTAATATCCTCCGATTACTTTGCCAGCACAAGTGAAGTTTGTTTCTGGCAGATTGTCGAAGTCCAAGTACTAAAAATTTTAAATAAAAGAAATGAGATTTGAAACATGAGGCATAAGAATAACAAATATTAGTATAAAAAGTTTCCTTCCCAAAAAAGTCCCAAAAACTACAATATAATGTGTAGCTATAATAACCTATTCATCTCTTCTCAATGCTAACTAAAGCTGCTAGAATTGTTTTTTTAATATTTTAATGTTATTCTGTTAATTAGTGCTTATTTAAACCGTGTAGTGGCGGTGTATAAATATCCACTACCCCATATTGTCCCGCGGGAGCTGTAAGAGGGGCGGACGGTAAATAAACCGGGAGATTAGTATCTGCTTCTTCCTATTAACAACTAGAAAAGAAAAAAAATACTGGTGCCAGCCCGCCCGTCAAGAGTAATATGAGGAATAATATGAGAAATAATGTGATGGACATCAATAGGCTTTTGATGGGCTGTGACGGTTATGGTATTCATACACAACGTAAATCGATTACATCTAAGTTTAACCAACCGCAAACGTCTGCGCCTAGTTGTAATCGACTAAGCCGGCACTTCGGCTTTTAGACCTAATATAAATATAAAGAGCTATTCTACTGGAATACTATTATTTTAGGTACCCATTTATGGAATATCTACAAAATTTATGACGACGATGATTTATTGCTCTACAATTTAAAATAAGTGCAGATAATTTCGATAATCTTTTGAGGTATCGTGTTGAAAAGTATATTAAGGGAGACGGTCCAAAATTGTATGAAGCGTAGGCCTGGTTTTGTACAAGTAGGGAAATAAATTAAAATAAAATAATGTACCACTTTTGGTCATTCAAATCCACGAATTTGCCTTTATTTCAGTGGTATTAATTTTATTCTTACCAAAAACTGTAATACTAATGGCGAAAAGTAGAAATGTTAATATATTATAGTAAAAAAAACTTACGCCTGGTTGAATGGACCTTGATATTCTAAATTCGTTCTGGAATACAAAGATCAGCAACCATAGCCATACTGAAATTGAAAATAAAATTATATAATATTAAAAATTTTGTATTCTTAATGAGAATAAAGTTCTTAAACCACAAATTTATGTTAAGGATTATGCTTAAAGTAGTACTAAATGGGTTTAGTTATAGGTATTTTATTTCTGAATGATTTATAGATATTATAATTTTAAGAAGAAGATTAAACTGCTGCCCATAGGAGGGATTTTTGTAACTATAAAAATAAAAATGATTTCTTTAGTAACCTGTAAAAGTTAACATTCATGCTATCTGACTATCCTTTCTTATCTTATACTTAATTAGAATAAATAGTTAATCTTGTATGGTGACATAGAAAAGTACATCTATTACTTAGTGTATTTCGTGTCATAAAAGTCTCGTAGCTAACGATAAATAGCCGAACTTAAAAAATAACTTTAATGCTCCGACCGGTTTTACTGAGTAACTAATTTGCTATGGACTCACTCTGTGATTGTCGGTCTGTTGGTATGACGATTATTGCAGATTCTTGAAACATTGCATACCCATATATTGCAGGGACTGTTCCGAAGTTCATGGCGATTATGATGACGGGTATAATTAAAAAAACGACACTAGGTCGTACAGTAGTAATAATAAAAGGAAACTTAAAGTTCTTCCAAAATAAAGATTTTAAATTGTCCCTTTTAGTAAAAAGTTTTTACCTTGTAGAGCTGAAGCGGAACGCACAACAAGCGCGTCTCCAACTGAGATCCGAGCCTGCCGCCGCATCTGAAATAAAGAATGTTATATTGTATTAAAAATGTTTTAGGATATAGAGTAGAGTTCAAAATTGTGGGCGGCTACGAAGTTTCAATCACAGCATTTTTCGTATAAAAGATGTGTCAAAAGTCAGTAGTCTGGATGACCTTTTTACCGTCTGGAAAAGAATAGGATGTAACATGTGAATGGAATAGAATCCTATGGCACTAACATTTTACAAAAAATAAAAACAAAAATTTTGAATAACATAAATAAATTAATTAAAATCTATCGTAATTCAAATCTTATCCACCCTACTTTACGAACGGCAATAAAACAAAAAATTTTGTAGGCATCTTGACCTTGTCACTTCGCAGTTCAAATTTCGATAGATTTTAATTAATTTATTTATTTACTTCAAAATTTTTGTTTTTATTCTTTGTTAAATATTAGTACCCACAGCCTTCTACCCCGTTCACATGTTATACACTATTTTTTCCAGATGGTAAGAAAGATCATCGAGTATAGTTGGTGCATCAATATAAAAAGAAGTTTTTAAATATATGGCTCCGTGGCGCAGTGGCTTAACAATGAGTTACAGCGCTAAGGGCCGCGGGTTCGAATCCCGCACGGAACAAGTATTTGAACGGCCAACAAGTAATTGTTCCGGGTTTGGATGTTTGTCCTCGTGAAATTAATGATTGTAAACTGCCCCCACGATACGGGTGAAAATCCTAGTGTGGAGGTAACGTTAAAAAAAATTTAAGCAGAATAAAACCTTTATGACCTTTTAACCAAATTGCAGTACTTGCAGTGCCGTGTCGCAGTCTGAAGTCTCCGAACGACTGAGAGACGCCGAACTCTTTTTATCTATTCGGTGCGGAACAAATAGGTATTCACGCTCACTCTACTCTTCCCTTTATAATATTCTTAATATTATGAATGATAATATATATATATATATATATATATATATATATATATATATATATATATATATATATATATATATATTGAAATTGAATGACAGGCGACTTTGAAATAAATTTGTCGGTACGATTCGCGCACCACCTACTGTAAGTAGGTAATTGTACCTACTACGCCTATAACCTTTGCGCAAGTGCAAGCAATACGTTGAAAAAGTTTAAGTACAGTCTAATGTACGCGGTATGGCAGCGCATAAAATACGAACAAAAAACATAAATTTTTATATATTATATGAAATATATAAATGTATTATATCATATATTTCATTTTATTATATAAGTCGATAAGTTATATCAAACACCGATAGGTTAGAACGAGTGTAAGTGTAAGCGATTTGTTGTACTATAAAAAATTCTTGCGCAATTGAGAGTTTCCGAGAGTATTCAGTGGCTAAAATCGGTTAAAAGTAAATCATCTTTCGGAAATAGCAGCACAGTATTTGATGAGCCATTACGAAAAAGTACCTAAGAAATATTAACTTAGATTACATTATAATAGCAGGTTACAATAAAGCATCGGCCGGCAATGAAATGGGTCGTTCTATTCGCACGAGCATCATGGTTTAAGAATGAAGTTTCGACATTTACAATTAACCATGTACTATGAATTGTTCCGATAAGGTTCATTTAAAATTATGCACTGATACATTTATTAAATGAAAGGAAATATGCCCCGCTCCTTAATAATTCAAGATTTAGAAAAATCTTAAGGAAGAATCACTTCTTTCGTAATTTTGGTAGTAAATACGTTTGTAAAAGAATGTTTGTAAGCATTTATACGTAGGGTCATGCTGCAGTTACATTAGTAGTATATTTGTAGCACGAAATGGTCGGCTCGATCGGGGAAGGACCACGCTTTCACAGAATATCAGCGTAAAATAGTAGCTTAATGCTACTGGGTTTCGTATGGTGAGTGTGGAGAACTGGTGACTCTTTTTAGTGGAAACGAGGCATTACATCTTAGTCCTCATGGGTGACAATGCAACTGCATTTTAATTCGTAATCGAGGATAGATGTAGATGTCTATGGACCACAGCAACCACACTTATCATTAGGTGGACTGTGTGCTCGTTTGTCATCCTATCATATAAAAAATGTTAAAAATAGAGTATATATTATTTCCTTTACAGTTACTAGCTTGATTCTTGACTTGATCGAGATCGACCGATGTTGTTCTGCCCTTTTTGGCAGGTGGCATGATGAGTTTACTCTGAATCTACTCCTGCCTTACTCGACCACAGCATCGCCATTTGGGTTGTAATTTTGTGACTTGACTAAAGTGTAGCCTGTCAGATTCTAGTATAGCTATGAACCAGCATCTCGACGGAATAAATATATTGTGAATATGATCTCAATTGGTTCAGACATTTAGAAGTTACACGTCATTAATAGTATGAGTTCTTTCGGATCGATAGAACAAATGGGCGTGTCTCAAGGCTCAATTCTCGGCCCCTTTCTGTTTCTTGTATATATTAATGACTTACCTTACATAGTAGGGGATAACCATGATATAGTATTATTTGCTGATGATCATTAATTTTCAAATTAAAACGACAATTATTAGAATATTTGGAAGTAAAGAATATTATATCTAAATTTGTATATTGGTTTAATGTTAATAATTTGCATTTAAAGGGCATTAAAACTAAATGTATAAAACTCGTAACTCCAAATTTCAAACATCTAAATACTGCTTCACGTCTTATGAGGGAGTGCATAATCTCACTATCTACTAATACTGCATGGAGCAAACCATATGACCGCTGCAACCCCGACCACGCTATTATTAGACACACTAATGATTAAATAGACGGCTAATTTCAGCGAGAACTAGTCATCTGCAAGAGCAAAGGAAAGGAGAAACACGAGGTCCAAGAAAACTGCAAAGAACAATAGTGTCACTGAGCCTGTAGCCGCTTTGCCCCTCACCAACTCATTGCAAAAATATGGCATTGTGAGCATTGTAGTTTAACCATAAATAAAACCATTCGTTAACATATCATGATAGACATATTTTATGGAGATTACCAACCGTTGACTAATACATTAAAGTACGCTGTGCAATACGGGATGAATCTTGTTGCTAGGTACGCGTTAGTTGTCGCCATACACTGGCTCAGAGTATAAAAGTAACTACATTTACGCTGGCACCTTCAATAAATCCTTGCTGTCAGCTGCCGCTCGTTCTCAAATAATTATTATTGAATTATATTTGTCACTTATAGCGTTTCTACCTACAGAAATGGAATCAATACGAAACTGGACTATTTTGAAACCTAACTTTATAACAAAAAATACTTTGTTGTTAAATAATTTTAAAGGAACCTAACTGATATAAAAACTCGTTTGTTTAAATACCTCCAGTTTGTACCCGATTTGAAGTTAGAAAAATAAGCGCTCGAATTGGCAATAAATTAACCGCCCTAGTATGATGATGAAAAGCCTATGTTCAGCAGTGGACTTTCGACAGGGTATTACGGTAATGGTTAAAAAAGTAAATTTTATTAGTGAGCAGAGACAGTGAGTTCTACCTATCTTACGAATAATTAATATTTAACTATATGACTGTGTTTACCTACAATCACTGAAGACAATCATAAAGCAATGATTATTTTTATCTATTTTTATTCACCAAGAATGTTTTCAACAGCTAGCATTTTAGTATATTGGTCACCCAGATACTCTCTATCATGTTATGTACAAGGCGCATTGAGGGTTTTCATTCTATACTTATATTCCAAGCATTCCCGCTAAAGAAAAGAAAATGAACACTTGTAATTATCATCGTGTCGTGTATGTTTTAATATTATAAACATCAAAAAATTTACGTGATAAATAAGTAATAATTATTAAATCTTATTTTTCTAAGCTTGTAACTTCTTTCATAGAGAACATTTTATCTAGAGCACCTGAGAGCGATTACTGCTACATCATGTCTAAATGTTTTTTCAGTCAAAAACATTGACAGAAATCACCAGGTGGACGGTCTGGTCAATATGGAGGATGCTCAAGTACTTCAAAGTTCCTTCGAATTGCTACTATGCAATGCAACGGTGGACTTGCGTGCCAGAACGTTATCTTAGTTTTGTATAGGATGGGGTGACTAACGAGCACACAGCCCACATGATGGTAGGCGGTTGTTGTCACCCATAGATATCTACATCTATCCTTACATATCAGTCAAAACGCAGATGCGTTGTTAACCGAGAGGACTAAGATGGAATGCTTCGTTTCCAGCAAAAAAGGTCTCCGGTTCTCTATACTTGCCATACGAAACACAGCAGCGTTAAGCTGCTATTTAACTCTGGTATTATGTGATAATTGTGTGTATTAGTGAAACAAAATAATGTTTGTAAGTTTTCTTCGTCATACATAAGGTGCTAAGATTATTTTCTGATTAGGAGTGACTCTATATGTCGTATTATACACACACACACACATATATATATATATATATATATATATATATATATATATATATATATATATTTATATATATGACTGCCTCGTTGGTCTAGTGGTTGTATTAGTGCGACTACTGATCATGAGGTCCTAGGTTCAAATCCCGGGTCGGGCCAAATAATCAATGATTGGGTTTTTCCGTCAAGAAATTCTCAGTAGCTGCTCGGAGTCAGGAAGTTGGCGGTGTTTTACCCCCGTGCCTCGAAAAGCACATAAAGCCGTTGGTCCTGCGCCTGATCTCTCTCCGGTCGTGTCTGTTTACTTTCCCATCGGATTATGAGAGTAAGGGAATAGAGAGTGCACCTGTGCTTGCGCATACACTTGGGCACTATAATCCTGTCCTGTGCCGATGGCTAGTCTCCGTTGAGGCTGGCCGCCACATTGACATTATTATAATATATATATATATATATATATATATATATATATATATATATATATATATATATATATATATATATATTTATGTTACGACCTTGCCTACGGATGGCTTGTTCTAGGTAAATATAATCGATCATAGTGTTGCCGATTACTAGTCTTATAGGTGTGATATGGACTTTACACATGACTTTTGTCGTATCCATGTTTATTTTACGACATATCTGTTGTGAGACACTCTTAAGGTGATTGACCATAATGCTGAAGTTCTGGAATAATTCTGCCATAATAACTCTATGGTTGGCAAATTGAAGGTGAGTGATGTGCTCGCTATTGATGTAAGTATCGTATCCTTTTCAGTCCAGTACTTTGAAAACATTCACAAATACAGCGGTAAAGTGTATCCGTTATATAACGTCACTAGCCAATCATACGACCTACTGTACGAACATTTCAGCTTTTCAATACAGCGACTGTCTACTTGGCACTGCTGAAGAGACTGTAGCATCGCCCAAATTTTGATGGTGTTAAAGGCTTTATCACAGTCCAAATACGACTACGAAGACTAAGTGGCAGATTGTACTCTTCGGTCTTCTGTACGATTTGCCGAATGTAGTACCATAGACTACATTTTGCATTTGCATTGACGAATACGGTTGTTGAAACAGAATCAGTGGTCTGGCTAACGAGGTTTGACATCACTTGGCTAAAGGTGATTTTTTGTCATTAAACGTAGTAAAATTTTCACAGCAACGTATTTCACGCATTGAACACAGCTAATTAACAGATGACAATTTTCATTTAGTGTTTTCTGATAAGCTATTATAGAATTGTTCCAAATAAAACAGTAATAGACTACACTACTATATCTCTTTATTTAATTTAAATTAACATTACCCCATGTTACGATTATCTCCAGTATCGCGGAGGCTGTTTACAAACATAAATTCCACAAGGATAAACATCCAGACTCGGATCAATTATTTGTGGGCTATACAAAAACTTGTCCCGTACAGTATGATTTATGTTAGGCTATGATAGCCAGGAGACAAAGCTAACAGAAATTTTATATTACACGAGCTCGATATTAGAGTTGTTAGCGCAAATTCTTTTTGATTTTACGCCGTTCAATTTCACTGTACTTAGTAAAACCCTCTTTTCATCTAGGAGTTCATATAAGCTAGCCAAGTAGTCTAGGTAAGTCTACTTTTGATTCCAAGGTCAATCGGTGGCTTCAACTCGGCTGGAAAGCATCTAAGAGATTAAGACACATCTCGTCTGGTGTTATTCGATATCGTGAAAGTTACAACACTGGGAAGTTGTTATGTCAGATTGTCGGCTTCCTAGATATAAAACCAATCATCAGTGAATCGGATTGAATCTAGAGCATGACTAGTGTTAGTTGCTTTGTGTATGAAGTGAAGAAATTCTGATAATCATCTGGAGAATTAATTTTATTTGCCTCACGTTAAATATTTTGTGCGACTAAATCCTAACAGTTAGGTTATTTTGTGTATCCATTACCTTGTAAACTATGAATATGAGCATAGAATACTATAATAAATACATAATAGAACGGGGGAGTGAGTGGAGCCCGCGTAGCCACTAAAATGTCACTAACACGTCAATTCACACGTATAAATGTCAACACGAGATGTGTTTCGACGTTACAATTGTTTCCAAATTTCGCACGCAAATTATTTAGAAAATGCCAAATTGCACCCTATTTACAAATAAATATGTATTAAATTTTAAACCATTTTTTTAATGATGATCTGGAACATTAATCAAAAGTCTAAAATGTGTAAATTTACTCAGTCTATCAACACAGCGAATCGGGTTTGGCGACGCAAATCCTCGTACAAAATAAAGTTGACAGCCATTCTATTGTGTATTAGTGTAGTGTACTATTCTATGAGTACGAGACTACATCCCTTATATTTTACTTTGTAAAGTTATTAGCATAATTAACTGACTACTAAGTATAGATTTGATCACTAGACCAAAAATTTATGTATAAAAATTATTGTCATAACGTATTTCCAAAAATCCGTGATTTTCTACTGTGATTTTCATAACATTCTTTAAAACTAATTTAAAGCGTTTAATAACCCAAAAATTCTGTATAAAGATTATTGTCATAACGTAGACAAGCACGGATTTTTGGAAATATAACCATAAATATTAAAAAGGAATATCAAAGAAAACATTTTCCCATAACATTCTTTAAAATAAATTAAAAGCATTTAATATTCCAAAATGTTATGTAAAAAGCATAAAGCAACAAGGGCTAGCCGCCGGATGCCCGTGTTGCTCTATGGTAAATATTATATTAAATATAATCATTAGAGTCTATCTAAAGTCCACTGCTGCACATAAGCCTCCCCTATAGGTTGCCTCATATATTTGCCACAGTTGCAACGCTTACCAAGCGGGTTGGCAACCGCACTTTGTTATTTAGAAAATAATTCTTTATTCGAAATAAGAATACATTTTTATTTCGAATAAAGAATTATTTTATTTTATACGATATAATGTCACAATGTTAAAAATGTAATGTAATAATTCAATATTAACCACGGGTGTCATAGTTAGAATAAAGATAATTGTTTCTCATTTCTCATAATATATGGAAATATAATACAATCACTAGGATAGCTTTATAAGTTGTTTTGATATAAAAAATTGACACCCAGTCATATCAATTTTTTTAGGTATATTGTCGAAGTTTGAAAACTGCTAGTTTTTCTTACTGCTGATTTCTATCGGGGTTTATTCTAAGAATCTACATGTAAGGTATGCTATGTCTCGAGTTGGCAGTAAACAGTAATGTATAGGTAATGTGGGTAAATACTTCTATGAAATTAAAAAAAAAACGACGGTTACATACTTAAACTCCTTATATAGATATCATGTATTATAATGTAATAGAAATATTTTTAACGGATTTTATCGCGTTTATTATAAGACGTTTTAAATCCTATATAATATTCTCTGTTTTAAACGCTGTTTGAAATGACAGATTTCAAAGAGGCTACCTGTTTATTAATTTTGCTTATGATTTTTAACGTTGGTTTGTTTTACGCATAGTTTGTTAATTGTGTCTTGCTATTGTATAATTTGCTTGCAATTCTGTAAGCGATAAAACTAAGTTTATACCTAGTATACCAATATATTATCAATCGCAACAGATGTCAGAACACTGGTTTATATATTTTTTTAAATAAAAATGAAGTGTAGCAAGAACTTACAGTACTGTTGCTCATAGATGCAGCCACCTTTAAACGAAGGAGACTACAGTAGTAAAATGTGGTACCAGAGTGATACAGAGGGGCTTAACCATGTTTTATTTCATCTAAATTCTCAGGAGCGACCAGATAATTAAGTTAAAGCTACAGCCTATATACGTCCCACTACTGTGTACAGGTCTATTTTCATTTCTGAGGGGGTTTTAGATCAAGGTAATGTGCGTCGCGCTGAGCCAATGCATGTTGCCAAACTTCACGTCTTCGAAATATTTTTTCTTATTTCTCAGTCATGCAAGTTTCCTCATGATGTTTTCCTTCACCGCCGAGCACGTTATATATCACTTAAAATTGCAATTAACAATTTCATTGGTGCTGGCTGCGATCGAACCCGGTTTACTAGCGTACTGCGAAGTTTACAGCTAGCGCCTAGCCACTGAGCTACCACGGATCTCGTGTCGTATTAAATTTAGAAGTTCCGAATACACTTCCTTATTTAAATAATTACATGCAATATAATTTTTCGTGTAGCTTAACTTCATAAAATTGATTATTCCATTGTAAAACATCCACCCTAGAGTGGATCCTCTGTAACGCGCGTTTATCTATTCACCCTAGACAGGGTGGATAGTTGGAATTCACTTTTGATCGTTCTTCCGGCTTTTTACTCCAAGTCAGTTCAATAATAAATAAACTTTATTCATAGTCTCTATTTATATACTTTATTTTAAATACCCACAAACAAACTAAAATCATATTACGTATTACATTTAAATCAAACTAAACTTCCTCGATTTAAATAATATTATTATATTATTTATAAATTCTGCAGGAAATTAGGTACTCGTCACTTTTAATAAATATTTGCAATCGTTTTCTTAACTCGTTTGCTACAGATGTGTTAGCAAAAAACTGGGTGTTTTTTTGCAAGCATTCCAAAAACTGTACCAAACTGTACTGTTGAATGTTTGAACAAGTTTATGCCTAGGTTACCGTCAATTTGTAGTCCTGACAGGCACTCCTTTTATTTCCACTTTGACCTTTCAAATCAGAAATATGTTGGTGTTTTTATAGATATGTCTACTAAGTATCATGGGCCAGTTTTTATTATGTTTATAAAAATTACTATACACAACCGAGAAATAAAATATGAATTCCGATTATCCACCCCGTCTGGTGGATAGATGAACACGCATTTCCGAGTATCCACGCTAGAGTGGCTGTTTTATGGTGGTTAAACGGAATAACCCCATAATTTTTTTATGTAGACAATATTTTACATTAAAACATATCTAGTAAAGAAATCGAATTTGGAAAGACTGTAATTATGTGGGATAGATACAGTAATTATGACGTCTGGCACAAAGCGCTTCTTTCGAAGCTCCCTTCCTATGGGCTTCCATGAGATATTGCTATGCAGACGACAGCACTGTTCATGCCTTATACACCGGACGTTCCAATATTACTTGGAAAAACGTCGCCGAGTACCGGGACAAATTTGTGTCTGAAGTCGAGTCTTTGCTGAACAAAGTCTCGGATTGGGGGCGACTAAATCTAGCCCAGTTCAATCCCCAGAAGACACAAGTTTGCGCGTTTATCATTAAAAAGAACCCCTCTGTCGTATCTCCTCAGTTTTAAGGCACTCCCTTTGTAGCCTCAGCTAGCCTCGGAATCCTCGGCGGCGTAATGTCGAATATTGTGCAGTTTCGTGGTCACTTGGAAGGGAAGGCCAAATTGGCCTCTAAAAAGCTTGGCGAGCTCAGCAGAGCGAGAAAGTATTTCATGCTAGTACATCGCTTGCAACTTTACAAAGTTCAAGTTTGGCCTCACATGGAATACTAATCTCATCTCTGGGCCGGGGCACAACAGTGCCAGCTTCTTCCACTTGACCGTATCCAACGTAGAGCGGTTCGAATCATCGACGACCGAGTCCTTTCTGATCGGCTCGATTCACTCGCGCTGCGTAGGGATGTTGCGTGCCTTTGGAGTGCTTTGAGGAATTGTTCGTAATAATTCCAGCCACCAAATTTCACGAACGCACATCGAGTTAAAATTCAAAATGCCATCCCCGCCATCTGGATGCTTGGTAGTCTACCACTGTACGTTTCACCGGGAGTTTTCTTCCTCGTACAACTTCTCTGTGGAATCGTTTATCATCGGCGATTTTTCCGGAACGATATGACTTAGGGATCTTCACGAAAAGAGCTTACTGCTTTCTAAAAGCCGGCAACGCACCTGCCATTCCCCTGGTGTTGCGGTTGTTCATGGGCGACGTTAGTCACTTACCAATCAGGTGAGCCGCATGCTTGTTGGGCCCCTCTTCTATAAAAAAATATAAAAAGTGCTAATTCAATCAAATATTGAGAAAAGATTACCTCTAATAGGCATTACGCATTTATGTAACATGACCGTCACCTTATCTGATGAATTGAGATGCAATGCGTATACATTGCATTCTATATAAACAACTTAAATCCCGTGTGGGGTATGTAGTAATAGACTTTTAGTAATAAGAACTACGGTTATTGTTGAATGTGTTATGTTCCATAAAATTAGTCAAACGCGTAACTGGTGCGCCTAATTTTGTGGCACGATGTATTGTAACGGGCCTACCGAGCCGTCGTATATATTATATTTGGAGACGTCGAAAGTCCGTTATATGAGCACCTCGAGTAGGTGCTGTAAGGAAGTGGCAGTTGTTGGCGAATGTATGACGGCCACTATGTTACCGGCGCACGCGGACTATGTATTTGGTTACGTATATGATTTAAATAAAATTCGAACTAATTTAAATAAAAATTAAATTTTTATAGTACGTATTATGTACTCACAAAATAGGATAAGCTCCTATGACTGTTTAACATTTTTATTTATTTTTTACAATCCGTACAATATGGAAATTTGTGTCCATAAGACATGAAAAATAATCAATTCGTAAAATGTTAAATTATTTCCTTAATCGAAGTGACAGTTTAAGAATATGATTTTTTTATTTAATTTTTTTATTAATTATATTTTAAAAACGAATGTATATAAAACGATCGACGAGAACTTTTTGGAAGTAATGTTTATTGGAAACTAACTAGGTCATTTCTGGATCTCGACAACAGCGCCACCTACCGGGTCCAATTAAGGTTTTAAACCATTCAAATACCCACTCAAACATACACAAAAGTCATCAAAATCATTGTAGCCGTTTTCGAGTTTTAGCGAGACCAACGGATAGCAATTGATTTTTATATATAAATGATAGAAGATATTCAAATGTTCAATAAAGAGTACTCGTATCTACTTTATTCACACAACATCCATCAAAAGCCTTATCTCAATGAACGTTGCACAACGAATGGGGCATCGTTGGCAGGTCGGTCGTAACTACTTTTCAATTTGCAGAACTTGTCTTAACTCTTTGGCCATTGCATTAGTTAGTACCTATCAGAAAGTAATGTTTACGACAGATAGTCACGAAATTGGTCCAATTTCGCTTTAGACTATGGTTTGTTTGTGATATTTAAAAAAAGAACATGCACCAAACAATAAATAAATAATTTGTTTTGTCATTAATTTGCTTTGCAATTAAATAATACCATTATAATATATTTCCTAATTCAACCAATATTTAACTAAGTTTATGGTACAAATTGTAAGTAAGTGAGTGTAGAGTTATTGTAAACTCTTTAGTTTAGATTATTTTTGTAGTTACGTTTTAAATAAACTATAGTTAATTACTATTTAATACATTAACTTTCTGTGTTCGTCCGAACGTAAAGTGTTAAATAACGAATACGTGTATCGTTTTATAACGGTCAGTTTATTTAAGGTTAAATAATATACTGGACGACCTTTTTTACCGTCTGGAAAAAAGGTATAGCATGTGAACGGAGTAGACGCCGATGGCATTGATATTTTAATAAAATAAAAACAAAAATTTTGAATTAAACGTTTGTAGTTTTTTTTTAACATTTACTTTGCTCTTTTCTCATCATATCTAAGATTCATTATCCAAAAAAAAAAAAATATAAAATCAAAAAAGAAAACAAAAATCTGCGCTACAACTTGGACCACGTATACCGAAGCTTTAGCTACCTTCTATCGAAAGTAGACGACGGTAACTAATAATAATTAACATGAACCACTTGTAGATGAAAGACCAGCTTTGTAGATGTTAATTTAATGCCGATATGTCCAATAATTCAGAGCGACTTATAGCGGATCGGCGAAGTAGCTGCGCTCGAGAGATAGTGCATTCCATTGCGTCTACCAAGGCTTTAGTAACATTGGATTCTCGGTACACTGTCTTTTTTGTTCTTTTATAAACCTAACTATTTTAGTAAAAAATTTAGCCTTGTAGAAATAAATCCAAAAAGTTAATTTTTCAACACATTACGTGGGTGGTAGACCTTAGATGGCAACGCTTCCGAGGCGGTATTCTATCATTATCCTGTATATTTAGGTATCGTTGGTCACTGTAACTACAGTGACCAACGATACCTAGTAGGTAGTTGAAACAGGCTTGTAGGTACAATACATTTACGTATTATTTCTTTACAGGTTCAAAAAGTGTTATAAATGTTTGCAAAACATCGGCGCGGTAGACTGCCATTCTGTTTACGTACGATCTCAAAATAACAAAATAACAAAGAATCAGTATTGTAGGAATAATCGCACAAATATTGTCGCCACCTCCCGGACTATGATCAAATGCTTATTCATTGCACTACCAAGTCGTCGATTATATATTACGATTAATCCGTACTATCACCATCATAATTACAGTATATCAAAGTCTACAGCTAAACATTGACCTGCCCTATAAATTGCCTCATACGGGATGTTTGCAATAGTTGCCTCTCTTGAGAGACGATTCGGCACCCGCCGTTTATTTATAGTTTAAATCTAATTCTTCTGTTCTATTTCCATCTGTACTTCCTATGAAACCCGTGGAATGACGTGGGTAGTTGATTCTTTACACCGCTACTACATGGCAAGGTAAGTTTTGCAATAATCATTTTATAATGTACAAAAGTACGACATGGTTAGTTCTGAAACACATGTCTTCCAGTTCGATATTCAACTATAATATTATTCAAAGTCTGGGCAGTTTGAAAGTTTACTAGGTATATCTATCTACTAGGTATCTACTAGGTATATCTATGCAACTCCTCAATCACAGAGGCATTAATTCGTTGTAAACTAATCTTATGCGATATGATTATTCTTACTTAGAGAGAATTTAGACAAAATAATCAGATTTTTTTTGGCGTTCAAATGCCTGTTCATGCATGCATATATCGTTTTTAAGTATTTATCGTAATCTGCCATTATACGAGTACATATGCATTGCTAGATCTACGAAGGTTTCCTACCGTGATCATCACTCAGAACCTCAATATCTGACCGCTCGCCCTCGGTCACTGCTTTTACTATTTAATCTCTGGTATATTTTATTACCATATAGCTCGAAGTACCGACAGCCGATGGGGAAGCAAGGTTATTAGTGGCAGCCATCGGCAGGCGAAGTGTGGGGCGGTCACCAACTAGATGGAGTGACGACCTGTTAAGACGTGCAAGCAGTCGAAGGACGCTATTTTCAACAGTGGACTTGTAAAGGGCTGTAATGGTGATGATGATAATATTTTATTACCAAGACAAAAGATATTCTACTAATTTACTTTTGATTCTATAATAATAGTAGGAATTTAACATTTTCCATTTAGAATTAGAACGTGATAACGTTTCTGTCACTTCCCTAACGAGGAAGAATAATGTGCCAGCTGTTAAGGGAAGACAAATTAACCCCTCAATCCCAATAAAAAGCCCATGCATGCGCCCAGTAAATCTCGAGCGGTCGCATGCGACCGCACCCACCCGCAGCAGTTCAAACCATTTAAACTTATATTTAGAGACTACTTTTCTATAAAGAAGTTTAGCATTATAAAATCTATACAAAATTCTCTATATAAAAGTCAGGTTTTACTTCATTACAACAAAACTATTGTATTTTGATAACAAAACATACCAATTGAATGTCGCCAGCGTGAAAATCACAATTATTTCAATATATATTACTCGAAATTGTTTTCGTAAAACGATAAATTATATTCACACAAAAAATTTCACTACAATTTTATCATAAAACATTATACTAAAACACTAATAAAACACTAGAAAAATCCAAAAATCAACACAATAACATTCACGCGAAAATGGCGTATGAAATGAACGTAGATTATAAATAAATATCCATAAGATAACTTGACTTTTTAATGCACTAGAGGATAGAAAATTTCATATTGACTTGAATGCTAAACTTCTTCTTCATCTCTAAATATAAGTTTTAATAGTTTAAAGTGCTGTGGGTGAATAGCGCCGCGGTCGAATTCGACCGCTTGGGGACTAAGGGGTTAATAACTTTGACCTATGGCGGCACGTGCGCTGAATATTATCAAAGCTATAAAAATTTTATTTAACTTTACTCATGTACGTAATACCGTGACTGATTCACGACTTGATTATGCTTATCATTGCGTGTCACTCTCCCGCTTACGCTAGTGCTTTCAATTGTTATTCCTTTATGGTATGAGTTTTTTGTGAACGTATCTGAAATTACGACATTGTTCTTATTTCAACATATTCCTTTTATGCTGAGATCTTTTAATTAATGGCGACAGTGCTAAAACAAATTTAACATAATATACAACAGTTCATTTATTTGGCTATGAAATATTTTGTGGGTTTCTTAAGGTTGCATTACTAACTACATACATGGTGATGGCGTCCATATCTTGAGGACTGTTAGTGCGATAAGTAGAATTTTTTAAGCTACGTCATTTCATTAAAAAGAAACATCCTTTCCCGCTTATCATGAATTGGCACCCAACATAAGAAGGATTAAAAATTGCCTGTTGAAATATACCACTCCCTGTGAATGTCTTTCCTTAGAAAATATTAGACATGGTACAAATATCTACTTGATTTTTCTGGAACTTTTAAATATTCTAGCTAATGTAGAAACATGAACATAACTGTAGTCAATAAAGACAACATTGACGTGTAATGTCGCGACTAAGTTACAAGTTTGTTGAGATCATAGCAAAGGTGACTCGTATAGAGGATGCGGACTACCTATTGCGCTGTACGTGAGAACAGGTTGACTGAATCAAATGGACTGAGAAAATATTTTTAATCGATGATACTTTAATATTATTCTAGGCTTCAACTTTTTTTTATAGGATAGGGTGACAAACGAGCACATAGTCCACCTAATGGTAAGTGGTTGCTGTGGCCCATAGACATCTACATCTATCCTCGATTACGAATCAAAATGCAGATGCGATGTCACCCGTGATGACTAAGATGGAATGCCTCGTTTCCAGTAAAAAGGGTTTCCGGTTCTCTACACTCATCATACGAAATACAGCAGCATTAAGCTACTATTTCACGCTGGTATTCTGTGAGAGCGTGGTCCTTCCCCGGTCGAGCCGACCCATTCGTGCTACAACTATACTACGAATATAACTGCAGCATGGCTCTACCACGATAAAAAAACTTATCTACTATACATATATAATATTTTTTTCCATTCAATTTAATTCAAGTTTCAAATAACATAAAAACAACCTCAATCAAATATTGCATAAGAGGTTATTGTCCCGAACACAACAGGACAGTAATGCGTATCCTGGATGAGTCGGCAATAGAATGCAGGATGAAGGTCGAGTGGCATGCGCACGCGTCGAGATTGTGTTGGAACGCGTGGGCTGGTCGCCACTTGTCGTACAAGCTGCTGCTGTGTAAGCAAGTCATTGAAGCATAGATGTAAGCATGACCCCGTTGTTAAAAAACTTATGTAAAAATATTTTTTTATTTTTGTTAATATTTTGTTGTGAATTGTTAAGGAAGATTCAGAAGAGCTTCAATAATTTTAATTTGAAATGCGATGTCGTCATTTTCATTGCTAATATTAAAATAAAATTTGTGATTTGTTAATAAAAACAAAACTTGAAAAATGTATTAAAAGTTAAGGACTTTATTGTTCATCACTGATGGCCACAAAATTCGAGTTTGAGTTTGAATACTTGTTTCTTACTTACTGATAATTTGACCGGCGCCGTCATCGTCGCATTCCGCGACGTTTCCTCTTTTATTCATGGAAGTTATTTATTGTTCATTAACTTCCACGCAAACTAAGGTTGAGAATTAAAGTTGAGAGTCAAATTTTTGTATTTATTTTTTCTCTGGTAAATCCTTCAAGCAGATAACATCATTGAAAGTTTAATAGTAAATTTATTTTCACAAATTTATGCAAAAAAATTGGTCGAACCTGCAGGCCATCCCTGGAACTTCCCGCTAATTTCAAATGCGAAGCGCGCACACACACACACACACACACACACACACACACACACACACACACACACACACACACACACGCAAATGCACACGCACGCACAACGAAGTCGGAAGATATTTCCAATTTTACATATATCTATAGATACATTTATTTTAACATATTGATACAGAGATACAGTATAATTGAAAGCCGTGAGGTATTCCATCTTAGTCCTCAGAGGTGGCAATACAGCGACTTCGTTTGAATTTTGTTTTTTGTATATATATATATATATATATATATATATATATATATATATATATATATATATATATGTATATATATATATATATTGGTTGCGCGGAAAACCATTCGTATTATTATATTTGACGGTAGGGGTGCCAAGTCGCTTGTTCCTTTCCGAAAAAAACGATATCATTCATACCCTCCTATCGACACATCGGGGTGGTGGGGTGGGAGGGGCAAGAAGATGATTCTAGAATGTCACGTAATCATCGGAGCCGAGGACATACAAGACACGCGCGATCGTTGCGCGTCCTCTTCCCACTGCGCCAGTCATTGGAACAACAGCTCTTCCCACCGCACCAGTCATTGGAACAACAGCTCTTTCCACCGCAGTCGTCGTTGAAACTACAACGCTTCTCTCCCGACGCACCCCTGGGGCCCCAGAGTGTCTGTCTAGAAGAAGTTCCAGAAGTTGCAGCTATAGTGCTCTACACAAATAGAAGAAACCCCGGTGAGTCAATATTCCTTTAATTAGTTCCTGCCTTATATAGTTTAACCCGCTCCAATTTTGTTGTTCTCCTAATCACGCAGGATTCCTTTTCAGCGATTTGGCACAGTTGTAGTTTTAGGGAAGAGCGAGTGCATTATACCGCATGCTATAGTAGTCGCCTTTACGTAAGCGTAGAAGCAATCGCATATACAGTCCACTTTAGTTAATATCTCGCGTAATAGGTTTAAGGTTCGACCGGGGAACTAGACTTCGGCAGCCTTAGACACGTGGCTCCATCATTATATGGTCACTTCGGCAGGATTTTGGTCGAATTGTTGAATTAATTAATTAGATAATGCACTCTAATTTATGGAATAGACTTAAATAGTGTTCGTTTAAATTAAAATTTTGATTAGGTACTCGCTAACAGAATTATTCGTTTTGTAGCGCTCGTATTTGATTAAATTTAAAGCCTATTAAATAATTGAAACAGTGTAATAGGAACCGTTTGATACGCTTACCCACAATCTTGATAAAATTATTGAGTGCAAATGACGCGTCACCTCGACTCGCTGCGCAGGTGTTCGATTTAATTACGTAATACGGCATACCGAGTGTCCATACTTCATTGTTTGTGCGTTGTGAGATTAATTGTGATTAATATAACTTTATTATAATAATTTGAAATGGCAGTTAGTGGAAGTGAAATCAAAATTAAAACGCTTTATGCCAAGGGGGACATACTCTTTTCGCGTATGCAGAATATAAGTGATTATATAAAGAACATTCATATAGAAGCAGTGCGGGAAACCTTTTTGAATGAAATCGAAACTATAGATTCTTTGAGGATAGATTACGAGAGAATATTAGACCAAATTAATCATTTGGAATTACAAATCGACCCGAAATACATAGTGAACTACCAACCGCTGCTGGCATTCGAAGATATGTTGTGTCGCGTGAAAAGAACTGCGAGATCCCTACAATCTCAAAACGAAGCAAAGCCGGAAAAACAGGTACGTCCAAGTGACTCGATTAGGTTGCCGCCAATAGATATTCCGGTATTCAATGGTGATATTAAGACGTGGCCCTTCTTCTTCAGTAGTTTTCAAAACAATATACACAATAACCCATCGTTATCGGACGCCGAAAAATTATATTACTTAATTAGTAAACTTAGTGGCAGGGCACAGTCGATCTGCTCTGGTTTTACACCTACAGCAAACAATTACTTATTAATATTCGAAACGCTTAAAACTAAATATGAAGATAGGAGAATGTTAGCTTCCGAATATTTGAACCAGATATTCGATCTTAAACCTATATCATCCGCGAACATCAACGGCTTAGAGCAGTTTCTAGATAAATTTGTGGCATCGGTGGCTGCACTTAAGAATTTGAAATTTAATGATCTTATGGACGTGGTGTTTCTCCATGTTGCATTAAAGAAATTAGACCCCGACACCGTGCGTGCGTTTGAAATGGAGCATCGTAGCTCGGAGATGCCTTCCTTTCATTCATTAGCATCGTTCGTGCGAGATCAAATAAAGGTGATGCAGCGCTCTCCGAACGTTAAACAGGAGATTAAAAGGTGCGTCGACCGTAGACAGACTCAACCATCTAAAATAGCAGGGTCGTTAACTTACGTAACCGCTACGCCAACATCACTCCAGCATACTTGTATAGTATGTAAAGATAAACACGGTAATTTATATAATTGTGCGACTTTTCGTAAATATTCACCAAGCGAGCGTTATAAATTAGTAAAGACAAACAACCTATGTTTGAACTGCTTAAGCGATAAGCATTTAGTGGCAAAATGCAATTCGAGTTCCGTATGTAGCAAGTGCGCCAGGAAACATCACACGCTATTACATTTTGAAAATAGCAACATAGCGGCGTCAAGTAAGGCGAACAAGGAATTCGCCCCTACTAAGGTCAACGATTCTAGCGGTCGACCTGGTGATGTCGCTCTGTGCTCATTGGCAAATATGGGAGCACAACCTCCTTCAACCGTGTTACTGGGTACGGCACGTATTTTGATTAGGGATTCGCGTGGAAACGAACAAAGCATCCGTGCACTGCTGGACAGCGGAGCCCAAAATAGCTTTATAACGCGACAATGTTGTCGGCGCTTAGTTAAAGGCATCGGACGTACTAGTAAAGCTACCCAGGGATATATAAATTTAAAATTTTATTCTCGGATAGATCGTAATGTTAACTTTGATATATATGCACTAGTGGTAGATAGGGTCACTGAACGGTTGCCAACCGTTTCGGTTGACACCTCGGCAATGATTGAATTTAAGAATTTGACTCTGGCGGACGACACTTACGCCGTTCCTGGAAACATAGACATGCTCATTGGAGCATCGCTTTTCCCTCATCTTTTGTTAAACAATAAGGTCAGGGGCAACTCCTCGCATATCGCGCCTTACCCACTGGAAACCGTATTGGGATATGTTATCCTTGGCTCCGCCCCCATCATAGATAGCATTTCGGTAACATCCTGTTGTTGCACCGTCGCTGTCGAACCTCCCGAATTATTATATTTATTCTATATTAATAGAATATATTGGTGTTCCGTAAAATTAAAAATAAAATAGTATAGTTTAGCCGCGCCACAGCAATACGCTGTGTTATATTTAAATCATTTTTGTCGTTACAGTGTAGCCTTTGTAGTTTAAAAGTCGATAAGTAGTGTTTGTTCGTATATCGTTACGTCCGATTACAACTATACCGAGTCGCTAGTATTACGTGAACTTCAACGTGCGCACTTCTCTGAAGAAATTAGAAGATTACAATCGAATAGAGCTTGTAGTCGCGCCTTTCAACGCCTTAAGCCATTTTTACAGGATGGGATTGTAAGGGCAGGTGGACGCTTGTTCAACTCGCAATTGAGTTTCGACCAACGGCACCCTATTGTTTTACCGCGTAAAGACCATATCATGAACTTATTAGTCGATTACCATCATAAATTGAACTCGCAAGCTGGCCCCGACTTGTTGATGTCGATTTTGCGTCAAAATTATTGGATTCTTTCTGCACGTAGTTTAATACGCAATCGGGTGCACAGATGTATAGCTTGCTTTCGGGCACGCCCCAAGCCGTCATTTCCGGAAATGGCGGAACTTAGATCTTGTAGAGTAATACAATCAGTAAAGCCCTTCACGCACACCGGGTCTGATTTCGCTGGCCCGTTTAAGGTCATGCTCACTCGCGGGCGTGGTATAAGATCCACAAAGGCTTACGTCTGTATGTCTAACTACTCGAGCGGTGCATATAGAACTCGTTGGTGATCTAAGCACAGCAGGCTTTATGGGTGCATTTAAAAGATTTCTTTCCCGCCGTGGCCCTGTAAGTAGATTGTATTCGGATAACGGTACGAACTACGTCGGTGCAAAACGTATTCTATCGGAACTACATGAGCTCTTAGCTAGCAAGTATTATAATTCGGAGTTCGCTCATATTCTAGCCGAGAACCGCATTGAGTGGTCTCTGAATGTCCCAGCCGCGAGTCATTTTGGGGGCAATTGGGAGACTAATATCAAGAGTCTAAAGAGTCATTTATACCGAGTAATAGGAGATCAGATTTTGTCCTTCGAAGAGTTAAGTACGGTGCTCGCTCAAATTGAATGCGTAATGAATAGTCGCCCACTTTGTCGTACGTTGTCTAGTAACCCCTCGGAACCGCTGGCTCTAACTCCAGCACATTTTTTGAATTTAACGCCTTTAAAGTATTTGCCAGCCGCAGATATGGATGAGAACAGACTTAGCATTTCCGCACGCCACAAATTATTAGATCGGTTAGTGCAATCGTTTTGGAAACGATGGAGGATGGAATACTTGCATACTTTGCAGTCTCGACAAAAATGGAACACGGCAACTGAGCCATTAGCTGTAGGAACTGTAGTTGTGCTCACCAAAGAGAATACGCCGCCTCTCCACTGGCCGTTAGGAATTGTCGAAGAGGTCTTTCCCGGTTCCGACGGAGTAGTTAGGATAGCTCGCGTTAAGACCACGGTTGGGTCTTACTTGGGTCCGGTTGTCCGTTTGTGCCCCCTGCCTCTTCCATAATTTAAATTAGCTTTCTAGATTAAATTGTAGTTGAATTTAGGTAATCTTAGCGTTAGTTAGTTATTTTGTTAGTTGATCTTAGCTCTAGTTGTATTAGTTAATTTTGAAGGAAATCCTTCAAGGGCGGGGGAGATGGTTGCGCGGAAAACCATTCGTATTATTATATTTGACGGTAGGGGTGCCAAGTCGCTTGTTCCTTTCCGAAAAAAACGATGTCATTCATACCCTCCTATCGACACATCGGGGTGGTGGGGTGGGAGGGGCAAGAAGATGATTCTAGAATGTCACGTAATCATCGGAGCCGAGGACATATAAGACACGCGCGACCTTTGCGCGTCCTCTTCCCACCGCGCCAGTCATTGGAACAACAGCTCTTCCCACCGCGCCAGTCATTGGAACAACACCTCTTTCCACCGCAGTCGTCGTTGAAACTACAACGCTTCTCTCCCGACGCACCCCTGGGGCCCCAGAGTGTCTGTCTAGAAGAAGTTCCAGAAGTTGCAGCTATAGTGCTCTACACAAATAGAAGAAACCCCGGTGAGTCAATATTCCTTTAATTAGTTCCTGCCTTATATAGTTTAACCCGCTCCAATTTTGTTGTTCTCCTAATCACGCAGGATTCCTTTTCAGCGATTTGGCACAGTTGTAGTTTTAGGGAAGAGCGAGTGCATTATACCGCATGCTATAGTAGTCGCCTTTACGTAAGCGTAGAAGCAATCGCATATACAGTCCACTTTAGTTAATATCTCGCGTAATAGGTTTAAGGTTCGACCGGGGAACTAGACTTCGGCAGCCTTAGACTCGTGGCTCCACCATATATATATATATATATATATATATATATATATATATATATATATATATATATATATATAAACAAAAAACAAAATTCAAACGAGAGAGAGAGATAGAGAGATAGAGAGAGAATCTGTGGTTTTGTCAAAATTTGACTACATGGATGTATGTACGATCCTAGTTTACTCATTCGAACAGAAAATATTATTCAGAGGTTTCTAAACGCATATGCACGGATTTGTTTTCGTAAACCATTCAGTACAGAAGCTACACCTTCTTTTTGTAATAAAAATATGATGAATATGAGTGACACATGCGATTTGCTCATGGTATTTTTTTACGTAAGCGTAGAAGCAATCGCATATACAGTCCACTTTAGTTAATATCTCGCGTAATAGGTTTAAGGTTCGACCGGGGAACTAGACTTCGGCAGCCTTAGACTCGTGGCTCCACCATATATATATATATATATATATATATATATATATATATATATATATATAAACAAAAAACAAAATTCAAACGAGAGAGAGAGATAGAGAGATAGAGAGAGAATCTGTGGTTTTGTCAAAATTTGACTACATGGATGTATGTACGATTCTAGTTTACTCATTCGAACAGAAAATATTATTCAGAGGTTTCTAAACGCATATGCACGGATTTGTTTTCGTAAACCATTCAGTACAGAAGCTACACCTTCTTTTTGTAATAAAAATATGATGAATATGAGTGATACATGCGATTTGCTCATGGTATTTTTTATTATTTCACCAGCGATCCACCCCGGTTTCGCACGGATGATTTCTGGATCTCGACAACAGCTCCACCTACCGGGTCTACTTGTGAATCCACCCGTGGACCCACTCAAATAACACACATCACACATCTCAATCACAAAATTTCATCAGAATCGGTCAAGCAAGACTAACGGACAGCAATTAATTTTTATGTATATGTTTATTAAAATATTTTACACTACTTAATATCGCCAATAAGCTTCTCACTCCTTTGACACGCGGGAATACAAACAAAGCGGTCTAAGCGGTTTCTAAAAGTTCCAAACTATCGTATTCAGATAGGAATTCTGGGGTAGCTTTAAACACGCAGCTTGAAAATACTTTTAAAGATACTTTTAAAAATATTTTTAAATATAAAATTACAAAACATTTTAATAACAAAATTAAGATAACCTCATGAGTTATTGTAGAAAAAAAAGTTTTTGTTTTTTTTTCTTTGTTTGATGCATTACAATAGGTTATTTTGTTATCATTTCTTCTTTTTCAACAATAATGTGCGTTACTTATTATTTTACTTTAACATGTTAAGTTAGCCTATAAGTATGATATGTACTAAAGACTTCAGATTAATCTATAAAATTTGTAAACATTTTTTCATTGTACAATATCATGTTGGCTTCCCAATAAATAAATAAAAATAAAATGGTGGAACGATATACCACCACTGCTTAGCTTGACATCTTTGTAGATTAAATTTAAAAAAAAGTTACGATTTTTATTTTAAATCAACACAGCACACGTAAAATAACCTTAATTAGCAAATATCAAATAATGTACCCTCCATCCATCCGTTACAGTCTATAAGAGTCCACTGCTGAACAGGCCTCTCCTATAGATTACATCATTGGGATGATTTTGCCACAGTTGCCACGCTTGGCAGGCCGGTTGACAACCGCAGTTTTCATTTTTTTGAGTTGTTATCATTGAAAGATGCTACTGCCCATCTTATTTTTATTAATAAATTATATTTCATTAGTCATAAATAGTTAAATATCTTATAAATATATAATCTGGAATATCTTTTTTGGTTTAATTTTTTGGCAATTTATGTTTACGTGTGGTAGGAGAAATAGTTGTAGTTGTAGATTACTACATTGTAGTTGTTCTGGTTATAGCACATTCGTCCGTTATTTGCTCACTAGAGAATGCACTCAAAACCAGTTTCCGTGATAATACCGCAAAGTTATGTTGAGTGTAGTCAGTCTTCTTATACCAAATCCATATACATAAAGGTTATGATTAGATTATAGTCATGATAAATTTTGTAGTTACAAGTTTAATAGCCTATTATGTTTTGTAATATGTGTGTTGATTGAAATAATACTCGTTTTTACGGAATTTATCGCGTATATTTAACTTTTTAATACCCGACGTTTCGAGAGCTTTACAGCACCCATGGTCACGGGAAGGACTGAGATGTTTAACGTCCAGATGTCATAGTTAACCGCGGTTACCATAGATTAAAATTTAACTTTTGTTCCGATCTACACAGTATAAAGTAGTTAAATTTTAACCTACGGTAACCGCGGTTAACTATGACATCTGGACGTTAAACATCTCAGTCCTTCCCGTGACCATGGGTGCTGTAAAGCTCTCGAAACGTCGGGTATTAAAAAGTTAAATATACGCGATAAATTCCGTAAAAACGAGTATTATTTCAATGTGTAGTGTTCGCGTAAATATAAGAAATCATTATGTGTGTTGATGATTGTTTTAATATTCTTTTTTCTTTCTAAAGTAGCAGCTTGATGCTGTTGTGTTTCATTCGTAGTATTGAAAAGCATAGACACTTTATATTGGTAACGAGGCATTTTATTCAAGTCCTCAGGGGTGGCGCATCTGCGTTTGTTATTTAAATTATAAGGTACGTTCAGTTTGCTAAACTGACTTGATTGACGGACGGATGGATAGATCAGACTGACGGAATTTTTAATGTTTTGATTCACCCCGATTTGGTAATTTCATTGGCAATGAAAAGAACTCACACAGGAATATCGAGTTAAAAACCCTTTAAAACGTAAGAGTTTATAGTTATCCAGCTTCGGTTTATCACGTTCAATTGTTGAACGGCCTTTGCAAGGTGGTAATAATAATATTTGAAAATGGTAGATGTTAATTAAATAGTCGTATTGAGACGTGATACTGGAAGCATCGAGGCTTGGTATCAAAATTCCCATGACCTTCCTTTCGTTGCCGCGTGTTCTTGATTTGTTCTCAGTAAATTGTTTCATCAAAGAGGTAGTACTTCCTAATTTCCTTCACTTCTACACGAAAATTTGCTTATAACATTTAAAAATGACCAATGGTTATCATACTGCGTTCACATTATTAAACGAATATTAATTATGGTGCGCTGTCGCAATAGAAGCTACGTGTTATAGGCGTACATATGGCGCATGATCTCCGTGTCCTACGAACCAAGTGTGACGATTATGGTAAGAGATCATATCATTGAACTTTTATGAGTCGAAGAAAAGAAGAAGACGCAAATGTAGGTTTAATTTTCAAAATAAAGTAAAACAAGAATAATGCTTCAGATGTTCAAGATGATCAAGGTATATCACCAAAAACATGAATATGAAAAGGGCCAATGTCAGTGTAAAGACGTTCGAGTTTGCAGCAGTTGCTTAAATTATAGATCCTATACGAATGGATCGATGACAGTAAGCATTGCCAAAGGTGTCTACCAACCTTGATAACAAAAAGTTTCAATACGCTTACTAGTCATAAACGAGCATACTGATGGAAAGTGGATGTTGTGGCAAAGTTAAGTTTGTCCTTCAATCTTACGTACCTTTACGTTAGAGCAATATTCAGTGTTTATCTTGTCTAAGATTCTTGGTATATGTGAGCAAACCAAAAACTTTCAATTTATACGGAACCCTCAGGACGCGAGTCCTACTCGTATTCTCGAGCTCGTTTGACACATATCTCCACCCCTTTTTAAATTATTTTCAATAAAATCGTTTGAAAGACACTGGAAACAAATTATTATTAAACGGGACACATCACAAAATTACTATAACGTCTAATTGTTATTAGGGTTCCGTAGTCAACTAGGAACCCTTATAGTTTCGCCATGTCTGTCTGTCCGTCTGTCCGTCCTCGCTTAATCTCTGTGACCGTTAGCACTAGAAAGCTGAAATTTGGTACCAATATGTGTATCAATCACGCCGACAAAGTGGTAAAATAAAAATTGAAAAAAATGTTTTATTAGGGTAGCCCCCCTATATGTAAAGTGGGAAGTGATTTTTTTTAATTTCAACCCTAACGTGTGATAAATTGTTGGGGTTTACTAAAATCGTTTTTTGATAATGTCAATAATTTCGGAAATAATCGCTCCAAAAGTAGAAAACAATGTGTACCCCCCTCTCACTTTTGAACCATAAGTTTAGAAAATATAAAACTTTCTAGGAAAATTATTTTGAACTTGGATGTAAACAACAGTACCCACAACCTGGAGCAGTTGCAGGAGCGCGGAGCGCTGCTGGAGCGCGAACATAATGGATACCCACCTTTAAATTCATAAGTGGGAACACTTATTGTGACGGACGGGAAACTACGGAACCCTACACTGAGCGTGGCCCGACACGCTCTTGGCCGGTTTTCGTTTTATTACACATAATATTCATCTTAATTAATATACAATCTGTTAATCCTTTATGACAGCCAAAAGGAAATTTATAAGTAGTAATTTATATGTCATTATGTCATATATTGTGTATTACGTATCCTTACCAAACATCCTTAATTAATCTTATTATCTTTAACAGAGAAGACATTTGCGTAACAATTAATATTTCGTAATTAGGTGAGTCGATTTCATACAGAATTAAGTAGCTGTCTCTATTCCGACGCTACCTAATGAACGGTTGCTGCTTGATGGCAAAATAATACGGTACTGCATGTCTGTTTTGTTTTGAAAGTCAGAATGATCTGCTGTGTCATGATTTAGGTCATATGAAGAAACTATTCATAGAGGAAACTATGATTTTCCTACTTTCTATCACTTAGATATTCTATAAAGTTAATAATGTATATTACCTCAGATATTAAATATTTTTTAAATAATTTTATTTAGATTTTTGCGCAAAATGGTCATAATTATTACATTGCACTTACTAAAATTGATAGTACGAAAAACGATTGGTATCCAATTTAAATATCGCAACGAAAATTAACTATATTAACTAAAATAAATAATAGAATAGCCTCCATTGGTGTTGCTGCTTTTTGAGCAGGATAGAGACCGCCGTGCTGCCCCAATAAGTGTTTAAGTTTCTTCTTCTTCTTTTTTTTTGTAACTTTTGGTTATCAGGTATTATTAATATTATCCTTTGCCATAGATTTCTATGCCATTAATTTCATAATAGGTTTGCACTGGTTTGATGAATATTACTCAAATTATTTTAATCATTGCACAATACAGGTAGATTAATTGTTGATTCTTTTTATTTGTTTTTTATTTTCCGATAATAATTTTTACGTTTAATTAACTTTATAATGACATTGGTACCCAAGTCAGTAATCTATATTCGTCGTCTTTATTGTTACCTGTAAGCCTGTAACCACAGAAACATTCTTTGATTTCTTTCTTTTTTAGTTTATTAGTATGGCAAAGGCATATAAACCCATACTGCCTAGTCTGACGTGTTTAATTTCTTCTTACAATTTATTGGTGTCAGACAGCTAGTTTTTGGGAAGTTTTCCTATTTAACTGATTGTTTTATTTCTTTAATTAAGTTGTTGTATTGTTATATGCTTTCTCTTTCATGCTGCTGGTGGTTGTAATAGTGTAGGTACCGTCTGATCTTGCATTTTTATTTATATTTTATTTTTAAGTGTATATAAGTAGTATAAATTTATTAGTATATTTTAATATAGCATTTATGTTATCCTCAAGCATTTGTAATGACAGTAATTTGTTTCTGACGTTGTCTTCAGATGATGAGACACTTAGTGACGTTAGTTATCACAGTACAACTGCTTCTCCTACACTCCACATTACCTTAAATTCTTGTTTCTCAGACTGTGTGAATAACTTCAATGCTATTCATATTAATGCCCAAAGCATTCCGGCTCATTATCCTGACATGCTTGCGTCATTTGAATCCCAAAATATTCACGCTATTTTGGTTTCAGAATCTTGGCTAAAACCCTGTCTGCCTTCTACTTCTTACTCTTTGCCCGGGTTTCATCTAATTAGAAATGATCGCACTAATAGGGGTGGCGGGGGCGTGGCGATCTATCTTAGATCCTACTTTCCATTTATAATTGTTAGTTCGTCATGTCAACCACCCCCTGTTGATTCTGCTGAGCATTTGCTGGTTGAGGTCTCCCTGTCTCAGAATAAAATCCTTCTTGGAGTATTCTACAGTCCCTCTCTTTCTGTAAACTATTTTACTTCTTTCGAATCTCTTTTGGAATCACTAGTCCCTACGTATAGTCATACTATTTTGATGGGAGACTTTAACACCTGTTTGCTTAAAGGCGACAATCGGGCTATAAAGCTTAAGTCTATAATTGAAGCGTGTAATATGCAAATCCTACCCCTTTCTGCTACTCATAACTTTCCTAACTGTACTCCTTCCCTTCTTGACTTAATTATAGTGTCATCTTCAACACTGGTTTTCAAACACGGACAGTGTCCTGCTGATGCATTCTCTCATCACGATTTAATTTTCCTTTCGTATAAACTACGCCCTCCTAAAATCAAACCTAAATTAGTTCTGCGACGTAATTTTGGAGGAATGGATGTTGACCAACTTTGTAAAGATGCGCATAACATTGACTGGTCAGTGATTGAGAAAGTACTGTGCATTGATGATAAAGTTGAACTTTTCTGTTCCTTACTTACTCAGCTTTATGACATTCACGCGCCAATGCATTACGTAAAACTCAAACATTTACCTGCTCCATGGCTCTCTGATGATCTGAAAAAACTTATCTTGAAGAAAAATGTAGCATTGTCAAAGCTTAAGAGGAATAAAACAGAGGAAAACCAAAGGAAATACGCCAAAATCAGGAATCGCTGCAATACATTATGTAGAGATGCACAACGACGCCATATTCATATATCAGTCGAGAACGGCGACTCATCTAGGGTGTGGAAGTTTCTTAAAACAGTTGGAGTTGGAAGAACATCCCTAAATGCCTTACCTCCTTGTGTTGATGTTGAACTATTAAATCAACATTTTTCTAATCCTTCTAACTCTTTTGATAGAGAACAGAAATTGCAAACACTTCGTTCTCTTTCTGTAACTCCGACTCCTAATTATCCTCCGTTCGTTTTTAGTTAGTTTACTGTATGTGATGTTAAGAAGATCATATTATCCATCTCCTCAAATGCTGTCGGTAGTGACAACATTAGCCGTAATATGATTATTCCTCTCCTTGATGTTATCGCTCCTACTATTACTTATTTACTTAATGCATGTGTCTCTTCGTCTAAATTCCCTCAAGCCTGGAAGAGTGCACATGTTATACCCCTTCCGAAGAGATCCAATCCTGTCAACCTTTCTGATTTCCATCCCATCTCGATCTTACCTTTCCTTTCTAAAGTCCTTGAAAAACTTATTTGCCAACAGCTGACCCTTTTCCTTAATAAGCACAATTTGTTGAATCCTTTACAATCAGGTTTCCGTCCTGGTTGGTGTGATATTACTGCATAGTACGGCTACTGCTTTAATCAAAGTTACTGATGACATACGGTGGGGTATGGATAATAAACAACTCACAGTCATGACCTTGCTGGATTTCAGTAATGCGTTCAATACTGTAGATTTCGATATACTGTTGAGTCTATTGTGTTCCCTTAACATATCTCCATCAGTAATTGACTAGTTTCAAAGTTATCTCCGTGGCCGTCGGCAGTGTATTCGTGTTGATGAAACTCACTCATCTTGGTGTGATATTACTGCAGGCGTGCCGCAGGGCGGCGTGTCGTCACCTTTACTCTTTTCCATTTTCATTAATTCAATCACTCATAAAATATCTTCTCTCTACCACATGTATGCGGATGATGTTCAGATTTACACCCAGTCAACTCTTGCGAATTTGCCGAATGCAATCTCTACATTGAATAACGATTTAAATATTATTCATGAGTGGAGTAAGTCATACGGCCTAAATGTCAATCCCAAAAAATCACAGGCCATTATTATTGGTAGCCGGAGCTTCATCTCAAGAATTGACTAGTCCTCCGTACCACCTATCGAATTCGATGGAATTGTAATCCCATACTTTGACAGTGTCAAAAATCTTGGTATTTATTTCGATAACTCCTTAAATTGGATACGCCAACTGAATGAGGTAAGTAAGAAAACCTTTGTCGCTCTTAGTTCACTGCGTCGCCTTCGATCATTTCTTCCCATTCCTACAAAAATTATGCTCGCATAGTCTCTTCTCCTTCCGATTCTCGACTATGCTGACCAAGCTATGTAGACATAACCGAGGACCAGCTAAATAAGCTTGAGAGACTTCAAAACACTAGTATTCGGTTCATATTTGGATTGCGCAAATTTGACCATATTTCCCAATTTCGCTCACGTCTCAAGTGGTTACCTATCTAACTTCGCCGGAATATGCATATTCTTTCTATTCTGTACTGTGTATTATTTCACCCTTCTACACCTCCTTATCTAAAAGAGAAGTTTAGTTTTGTAGGGCTTCCAGGAGAACCTCTACGCTCTTCAAGAAAATTTATTTTAAGGGTTCCAACTCACAGTACTTCCTTTTTTAATAAATCTTTTACTGTCCAGTCTATCAAGCTCTAGAATGCCCTACCGTTGCGTATACGTGAAGCACAAACGATTGTTATATTTAAGCGACTACTTAAAGAGCATTACTTGTCTCAGTCGTTTGAATTTATATTTACATATGTTTTACTTTATTTTTATTATGTTTTAGCAATTTATATAATTTCATGTATTAGTTATTTGTATGTTATTTTATTGCATGTATTATTTATAAATCGCTATTATATTATGTATATTTATATTGCACCACCTACCTAGTTCACACTGTTCTAATCCTTACACCTTTGGTTGCCTGGAAGAGATCGCTATGTAGCGATAAGGCCGCCAAATTGTACTTACATAATATTATAATCTTTTTTGTGTTTTGTTAACTGTATATTTGTTTGTGGTGTACAATAAAAGTATATTCATTCATTCATAAGTGGGTAGTAGTACCTACGTGTGAAGTGACACAAAATATCGACTTACGCGTGGCAATCCCCGTATCAGATTTTACGTTTTATTTTATAATTAAATGTTGTTTCTTTTTTTAATGTCCCGCTGGGTTTCTTGCTGGTTCTCCCTAGAACAGTGGGATTTTCGGAACCAGTGGTAAATTTAAGATAAAAATGACTTACAATAAACACTATTTATGATCTAATATTGAATGAAAAAATTGAGTGCGTTTACGTACTCGTATGTTTATTTGTACACATAAAAGACAGAGTAAAGATTTAGCGCATATACGCTTCATTGCTGGGCACAGGCCTTTTCTCATTTCTGTGAGGGTTTTAGGGAAAGAAATCTTCCACCACACTGTAGGCAGACTTTACGTCTTCAAAACATTTTTTTAATCATCCAGACAAGTTTCCTCACAATACAGAGTTTTTCACGATGTTTTCCTTCACCGCTGATCTTGTGATAAATCAGTACTTAAAAATGGAATAAAATTTCAGTTCGTTTCAATGTTACCGCCGGGGATCAACCCCGGGTTGCATGAGTCACTATAAAACGGCAAGCATATTTGAGTTCGGACATTTTACGTGGTAGAACCACGGTGCAGCGTGGAATGGCTGCAACACCACGAATACCACGCTTTCGTTAGAGTAAAATAGCAGAATAATAATGCTTTGATATCGCGACGTATCGCGTGTGACGAAACCTGAGAACCTAACTGGTACTGAGGTAGGCCTCAGTATCAGTTAGGTTAGTTTATTAGTCTACAGAGGTGATTAGAATTTCAATAATTCACCTAAAAACTGTAGTAATCACTGAAATTCTCCCTACTATGATAAAGCAAAATTCTACAACCAGCAAAGTACCCGCTATTCTACTGGTGTTGCATGTGTTCATAGGGCGACGGTGATCACTTAAGTCCAGTATGTTTTTGACCTACTATAAAAAAGGAGGTTCGTACTTTGATTGTAAGTTTTTTGTATGTAAGTACGCGCTATCCTCATTAATTGTGTACCTGTTAAAATTATTCTTTTTTTCATTATATATTTAGGTCATACATAAATACATTCGCAAAAAAATAATTAGAGTGGAACAGTGGAATAAAACTATAAATGTGACATTGGTCCACTCAAAAGGGAATTTTTTTTAATTTTTGTAAAATAAGGCTTATTTTATTATTTTTAATTATTTAAAGTTGGCCTTCACTTTTTATAAAGAGTGTAATTGTGTTAAATTATAAATTAATCTTGTTTGTCATAAGCCACAGCGAGGCGTTAAAATTCCGCAGCGATGTTAACAAGTTATGTACAACTTGAGACAATGTTTGATTTCAGCAATCGCAATACATGTTACTTTAATATTATTAGCGACAATGCGATCATCACTATAGTAATAGATGACAATGGAGAAAGTAAACAGGTATTGTTATCTACTTGTCTTCTGCAATGTAATTTCTATAAACATGAGTTGACATCGTTAAGACAATGTAAATGTAAATAGGTAAATTTAATGAATATTGTAAACAGTGTTGTTATGTTATTATTATTCTATGTTGCAAAAGTGAACGACAGAGTCGGGAAGGGGCGCCCTAAACGAAAGTTTATCGACAAAATTATAGATATATTGAAGATTTAAGAGAACTCTTAATTTAGCCCGATTAAGAGTTCTCTTAAACGATGAGTATGTATGCGTAGGAGAAGAGAGAGGTCTGACACATATCGTACCGAATGGAAATAATAATAATAATAATAAAAATAAATAGGCTGTAACTTTACTATAAAAATGAAAACCATTTTGACGAAAACTGTTTGTGCTGAAACTGTTAGTTATAATTAGCTACAAATAATTTAACCTTCATTATAAGGAGTATGTCACCTGATCGTATCGTAAATGTAACATCATTTATTTTTATTATGAAATTTTTATTAGTATCTTTAATACGTTTGTACTTACATGCTCTGTTGATGCATGTGCCTTTTATAAATAAATTGTAAATATGCTATGCTTTTATAATATAATAATATATATTATGAACGATGAGTTATAAGTAAATCCAATAAAATTGGACTTGCCTTATTTTTCAAAATTTAGTGGGATATGAAAGATTCTTTTAATATACGTCGAACCTAAGATGTCCTCAACGGGCTATGTAAAGATATGTGCAAAATACAAAACGTGTTAACTTGTTACTATATGTTTATTAATTCGCCTGTTTTATGAGGCTCGAAATTAATGAGTAAGAACATTTCAGAAAGAGTCATTAAAATAGTAGTAGTCAATAAAATCCCACTGCAATTTAATTTCCTTTTCCTATAGTTTGTCCAAAGCCTTTGAATTCTTTCCAAATATTGCATAACCACTGGTAATGTTATACGTTTCTTATCTCACGTATGCGGATAATGTTACTTACTGTAAATCGTATTTTAGTGATTCATCTACAGGATGTTAAATTAGTTGCGTGGTGGGCGTCGCAGTGCAGAGCGGAGACGAATGCATTGACTACCATTCATTGTTACTGCATGCCAAGGACGATAATTACGTTTCCTACCACATATTCTCTAATCTTTAAGGCTACAAAATATCAAACGCAGCTTGTAATATTTTATATACTGTACATAATATGTGTCCCTATTTCTCAAATTTTGATGAAGGGTTTGGTAGAGTGCCATAAAACATTACGTTCGCTCAATGTAAACCCTAGTCTTATGTGTCTTTAAAAATAATTAGTAAACATTTTTTATAGTTCAAAAATTATAGATCATATTGATCGTGTGCATATTTTGATCTACATACTTCGGAGATTTAAAACATAGTCGATAATAATTGTGAATACTGCACAAGAAATTAAGAATTACAAATGCTTTTGTAATTCTTATTTTCTAAAAAATAAGAATTACAAAATTTATTAATTAATAAAGTCATAAATCTTTTATTAATTAATAAAAGATTTTTGATTTTTAATACTTTATCTAATGTTCAAACAGTAATGACAAATGAAATGAGACATGTAATTGCTTTGGTTACACAGTCGTAGGATGAAAAATATAGTGAAGTAGTGGTTAAAATAGCACATAAGATATATTAGGCTGAATCCACGTGCGTTAGTTTTATTATAGGATAGGATGACAAACGAGCACACAGTTCACCTGATGGTAAGTTATTGGTGCGGCCTATAGACATAGTCTACATCTATCAAAAAAAAAACACAAACCAAAATGTAGATGCGTTGTCACCCGTGAGGACTAAGATGGAATACCTCGTTTCCAGTAAAAAGGTCCAGTTCTCTACACTCACCATATGAAACACAGCAGCATTAAGCTACTATTTTATGCTGGCATTCTGTGAGAGCGTGGTCCTTCCACGGTCGAGCCGACCCATTCGTGCTACAACTATACTACTAATATAACTGCAGCATGGCTCTACCACGTATAGAATAGTTAGCATACATTCAAAGCAATTACACTCTTTGCATTTATAACATTGACCTAAATTAAACCACATAAATTGACGCCTCCACAGTAATATGTCCTAGTAGTTTTGGTCTAAATGTTTCTATTCTGTAAAGAGTTGCATAGCGCAGTGGGGCGGTCCGTGGCCGCACGGCCGCGGTCGGCTCATGACGCTAGCCGCGCAATGTTGCACAACGTCGGAACGCATTCAACCCGCTTTTACTCGAGACTCGTTTACATGGAATGCTTCAATTACGTAAAACTGTATCAAAATTTGTATTCACATGGAATGCGCATGTGATTTGCTCTTGTAACATTTTGTTATTGTCAATTCTTTCCAAACAGACATGTGATTGATCGACTTATCTACTTATATAGTCTACGGCGATTTCTAGGTTAGCGTCTGTTAGGCGGCTATTTGGTCTGCATTCGTAAAATGACTTTTCGCAATAAACTACGACATTTACATCAACGTTAAATTCAGTAAAGTCGGTTATTTACGAGTAGTTATTATTTTAGAACAGTCCAAGTCACAGCAGCCTAATGGTTAAGGGCGTGTACCGTAAAATCGGAAAGTCGTGTGTTCAAATCCGTCACTTGAATGCTGTCGTGCAGCACTCCCAACACTAGAATTTAAGCTTACTTGGAGTGATTAACTTATCATTGTTATATTAGTGCTTAAAGTGGCATTATGTCTATTTGTTGAGGTACGATTTGCGATTTTTTCGCGATTTCTAAACAGTAACTCAATTTATGGGTGGTGGTGGTAGTATCACAAATGTCACGTGTATTTGAAATATTTATTGAATTGATAAATAAAAAAATACAAATAAATGTATATTCTTTGTAGCAGATTAGGAAAGGCGAAAAGAAGTATTTTTGAGTCGATCAATCTATAGAATAGAATCTTTTTTATTAAACACTGAAATTTACTTTTTATTTTTAAAACTTGTTTCGGAAAACCAATGCTCCTGAAAAATTAGCAAGAAATCCACGGGCACCTTTTAGTATTTCCTGGTGACATAATTTGCGCAATTAATTATAAAACTAATTTATAGAATGGCTTTGCGGCGATCACCTCATTCCCATGGTTAATTATCACAATAAAATCTTTTTATGTATTTATTTAATAAAAAAGAACCTGGTTGACCGAGCTTTGCTCGGTATTTTTTTTATTCGTGTGTTTTGAAAATTATATTTAGATACAAATTAATTAATATTTTTTGATCTTAGCGACATAATAGAAAAAACTGAACTGGTTATTTGAATAAAAAATCATGAGTGCAATTACTTTAATTTAAATTTACGTATTTTTAAAAAAATACTAAAAAAGGGCTTGAAATAATAGATTTTCTCACAAAAGAAGGGAACTTGAAAAAAAAAGGAAAAACACACAATCATATGTTTATAATCTACTAGTAATTTAAAAGCAATGTGTATATTTCTGGTCGCTTTATAAAATTTATTCTCTTACAATTTGAAGGTTCATTTCGTATAGTTCGACAAACTGGGCCTACTTATGCAAGGTAAAGAAACTTTTACTTTCATCGTAACGGCTGGAATGAGATATAAAAACTCAAAGCCAAATTTTTTGCTGATACTAACTCATAATTTCAAAACGCTGATTTCATTTATACAGTTATATGAGGCGAGAAATAATACAGGTAGTGAAAAACATATTGATCTATATAATCAGAAACCGATTTGTTAATAAGTGAAACTCCGTATTATAATACAGTATAACAACACATACGGTTGTTATTCAAAGGAGTTTAACAGCATTAGAGAGTAATTCGATGACTAGAAATTAAAAACGTTCTCAGGGATAACGAATGAGTAGATTTTTTAATCTTAAGGGTTTGAATGCAATAGTAATTTAAAAATACAGCATTAACACATTCATACAGCTTTTATACCCGCTTGCTCCAACAGGAGGTGTTTCTGTATAATAGGTAGTAGTATAATAGGTATGTATGCATGTATAGGTATATGTATCGGGGAAAAAGTGTCTTCGTGTTATAATATACAAATTCAAGATATTTTTTTCAAAGTTTAATTAAATTTAATTATAATATATATGTGTCATTTTGTTTGATAACTTGTCGTTTTCTTGTAGTTAGTGACATAATCCCATTGCTGTAGAAATCTTGGAGTTTTTGGTCAAAAAATTCGACAGGTAGGTTTGGTACAGTCCTCTCTTGATGTTAACCTAACACTACCTAAAGAATTCTGAAGAGACCGAAACAGGTGAAAATCTGAGGGAGGATTATATGGTAGATGCATTAACACTTCCCAACGAAATTCTCTCAATATTTGTTGAGTTTCCAAAGATGTGTGCTGTCTGGCGTGATGATGATGAAAGACCACTCCTTTTTTGTTGATCAATTTCGGCCGTTTTTTCTCAAAATCTTGCTTGAGTCTCATTAGTTATTGGCAGTAGAGATTCAAATCGATGGCTTTGCCCAGTGGTAAAAGCTCATAACAAACGATACCCTTCTAATACCATCATACACACAACATCACTTTATTGGAAGTTAATCTGGGTTTCGCTTCAGTTTGTGGAGCTTGACTTTCAATAGAGAATCGCACATAATTCATTAGGTTTCTTTCAGACAGCTCGTGTGGTGGTCAAATATTGAGCTTTTTGTATATCCAGATGTTTTGAAATGGGCCAAAACTGTTTTGTGGTCAATCCTCAACACCTCGGCTATGTCGTAACTACTGATATGCCGATTTTGCTCCACTTTTTTAAAAATGACATCGACTTTGTCTGTATGAGGGTGACCAGAGCGATGCACCTTTGACATTAAAATTCCTGGACTGAAAACGCTTGAACCAACTTTACTCTTATTCACACTGCATAAGGTCCATAAACGTCACAAATTCTTTTCGCAGCTTGAGTCACATTTTTTCCTTACTTGTAAAAAACACTTAGAATGTAAGACAGAAAAACAATTAGAAAACGGCGGGAAAGTTGTTTTTTACTTTTTCTTTTTATTAATGTCCTATATGTATTGATATTAAAACCAGCCAGATACACCAACCAAAGAGCATTTTCTTCAATTTTGTACAAACAAACTTCACAAAGTAACTTTTTCGCTGACCTATTATGTATGAGACGCTCTGTGGCCTAATCGCTTGAAGGACTATACATATAAAGTCTCGTTAGATTCGTCTTAGCCGTGGAAGTGACATAGAGCATAAAATTTTATTCGTTCCAGTAAACATTTTTCGCAGTTGGGTTTTTTAATTACTGTTTTAAGCATTGCGCCTATGTATATACAATAATCTCTAACATTTTGATTTATTTAAAAAAATAGATTTAATATATATTATATATAATATTTTTTTACAATTACGGTTAACAAAGGTAAAGTTTAAGCAATGTAGACTACAGGTAGAGTCTGGTGTCTTTACTGGGCGAAAGTCTGAGTTACGGATCACCAGAGTCTTCCAGTAAAGGTTTATACTAAATTAAGTTGATTAAATGTGGGCAGACCTTTCAATAAATAAATGCAGATACACTTGTAAATCTTTTAAAGTTTTTATAATCAACAGTAGATTTTAAGAAAGTTAATAACTATCATAAAAAAAAGAAACTTACAAATTGACAAAAAATAACGATCATAAAAAAAAGAAACTTACAAATTGACAAGAAATCACATCTGTTATTAGTAGCATTGAGTAGGCTGATAAAAATTAGTAAAAAAATAGCTACTTTATAGCAACACTAAAATGAGAGAAATACCTAAATGGAAAAAAATATAAATAATTAAATATTACTTCTATTTTAAGGAGATTGAAGGTATAAAAATGTGAAGCTTCCAAAAATTGATGTAACTTCGTCCATGATATTTTGTTACACTTCCAGTCGTCTCTCAAACCACATCGCTACAGCAGACCTTTAAACAAAACCTCCATAATTTTGTATGAATGAATTTTAATAGTCTTATTAAATTTTTTCTAACTTTTTTCGATGTCACCAGGGGTCGAAGAAATTCCTTTTTTTACTTATTGTAAGCCAGTGGATGTAGTTCATTGTACCTATCATCATCATCATCGTTACAGCCCTTCACAAGACCACTGCTGCCTCATAGGCCTTCCCCAAGAAATGCCACAAAGCATGGTCCTGCCACCTGAATCAATCAACTTCCTGCACGTCTTACAAGGTCGTGAATCCATCCAGTGGGAGTCACTCTGATTTTACTGCGAATATTCTCATTCCTAAGGTTATCACGCAGAGAAACTCCGAACTTAGGCCTCTCCAAAGCTTGCTGAGCAAATTTTGATCTTCCTCACACGACTAGCCGTAAAGAACCACGTCTCAGATCCATTAGTCATCACTGGCAGCATACATTGGTTGTACAATCTAGGTTTGAGATTTTGGGGTATGCTTGACAAGAAGAGTGTCGTAATCTCTCAAACGCAGCTTAGCCGAACTGAATCCGTCGGTTGACTTCTCGGCCGAAGTTGGACTTACCTAGTTGGACTATATTTTTTTATAGAATAGGGGGCAAACGAGCATAAGGTTCACCTACCTTACCGCCGCCCATGATCAACCGCAACACCAGGGGAATTGCAGGTGCGTTGCCAGCCCTTTAGAAAGGAGTAAGCTCTTTTATTGAAGATCCCCAGGTCGTATCGGTCCGGAAAAACCGCCCGTGGTAAATTATTCCACAGAGAGGTTGTACGTGGAAGAAAACTCCTAGTGAAACGTACAGTAGTGGACCGCCAAGCATCCAGATGGTGTGGATGGTATCGGGAGGTTTGCCGCGTAGTGCGTTCATGAAATTTGGGGGCTGGGATTAATCCGAACAATTCCTCAGACCACTCCCCGTGATAGATGCGAGCTTTTCTTTACCCGTCATATTCCTGCTATAGCAACATTTGATTACTGCCGAGCTGAGAATTTGTCTGGTTTCTCGGGATTCTCGAGTTGTCTACAGAAATACAACGTTGACTTTTGTTCTCACGAGTAAAACCACGAGGTCACGTCACACACGCACACCGTTCACACCGTCCGCGTAGTGAATGAATGGTAAATAAGGCAAAGACGGGCTTCTGTGGACGCATTTCCTTTGTATTTGAGCCCACACTATAAACGCAAGTTGTAGGGCGTCGTTCCTACGTTCATTCATGTTTCCTCGTCGTATTCGGTGACACCATCTCCGCACGGGTACTGTACCAATACTAGTATAGTTTTTTGTATTCTTTGTAAGACCAGAAACGTAAGTTCATTGCTCGTTTTTCCAGCAAGATGCATAAAAGTTTTGATTGACTTAATCAGTGTGATGGTAGGTAGTTTATATCAAATGATTGTTGTTGACGTTTATGTGCATTAAGCTCATTGACGAGATCTATTGATAAAGAACTGACTGGTGCAAATCTGTAAATATATAAAATAATGTATTGTCTAGATACTAAACTCTACATACCTCATAATAACACTATAGTATAGTAAGATTCTATAACGTCCCACTGTTGAACATAGGTCTTCTTTAATTTTCGAGAGCGTTTTGGAAAAATAGTAGCCGCGCTGCACTAGTGCCTGTTAAGACTTCACATGTCTTAGAAACAAGTTTAGATATGCAGGTTTCATTGCGATGTTCCTGTGCACATCACCTTCGAGCATGTGGTGAATCAGCACTTCACATAATTGCAATCAACAATTTTACTGGCACTTGTGGGCGTTGAACTCGGGATGCTCATATACTGTGAGATTTTTCTCTACATTTACTTTGAAGTATTTAAGTTCGGCCTCAACTTACGTTGTAAGAAGAATGTATGAGGAATAGCTTTATTTTTAAAGCCTGCTGAGGCAGTTCCACAAAATATGGTATCATTTCCATTTAAAACTTACTTTTTACTACTACTCAATCGGGTTTATAATCAATATTTGCTTATCGTTCCTTTTCCTGGTTTTAAGAAGCAAAACTTGTTTTTTTTTTCATTTATAACAACCAAAAATAAAAATTCTTCACAAGGTAACCTTCCTCAATTAGTCGCTCGAAAACAGTTGCATAAACAACTCTAGCTAAAATGTATTCAAGCAAATCTTTTTTATGGATATATACTCATAAGATATTTTTATTCTAATGATATAACTATTTTCAAAAATAGGTTACTTATTCTCCAGATAAAATATACTTGTTGATTGAAAAGAAAGTTACTTCACAGCAGTTTAAGCGTCGTGGAGAGACAAAAACTAGTAGTTTATAAGTACAAAATACGATACAGCAAGCTTTCTATGTAAGTAGGTAAGTAAACCTTGTAATTGTGGTTGATGATTAGCATGAACAGTTATAACACATTGGCGTATTGAATGTCTTATAGTAGCTAACCATTTCAAGCCTCGAGCTGTATTATTTATGCATTATTTTCCTGTTTGTTTCTGGTGTTGTCTAATTGATATGGTATTTCTACTAGAATACACACACACATATATATACATAATACATACATAATACATACATATATATATAATATATATATATATATATATATATATATATATATATATATATATATATATATATATATATATATATATATATATATATATATATATAAATTACGTGTCACGTTGTTTGTCCGCGATGGACTCCTAAAGTACCAAACCGATTTTAATCAAATTTGCACACCGTGTGCAGTTTGGTCCAACTTAAGAGACAGGATATTTTTTTTGCCCATGAGTGACCCACAATGTTTTTTTGCGAATTTAAGAACTTTTAATAGGACCATGACAAAAGTCGTCGTAAAGGGCAGAACAACGTCTGCCTGGCAAGCTGGTATATATATATAATAAATTTTGATGTATGCAATGCAATGATTACGATTAAGTAATTAATGATTTATAGAAATTTACTAATTAATATAACAATAGATATGTGGCATTGAATTATCAATCGTTTTCTCCACAGTTTACTTACAGTTGAGTTACGGCGCTGAAGGTTGCGGGTTCATATCCCGTACGAAAAAGACCTACAAATAATTATTTCGGGTTTGGTCATTTATTTGTTGGGAATAATATGATGTTACTTGTGGATGTCCTCTAATATGTCAAATTTCATCATCACCATTACAGCCCTTAACCAATCCACTGCTAAACATCTCTCCCAAGGAATGCCACCACCAAGTCAAAATTACAACCATCTTTCTTTCACAAATAAACGAGTGTAGAAGTGTGACAAGTTGGACAAAAAATCCGAAACCGACGCGTGCTCCTACGCTTGAGTCTCACCGACAACCGAATGACCAATTACAATGGCATTTGTATATGTATTGCGTCCATATTTTAAATTTGCTTGTGTGCGTTAATGCGATAGTGGGGCACGTCATTTCAGCTTAGACGATCTATAACCGATATACTGTTTTAATTTGGATAAGAGTTATAATAATTGAAAGGATGCTAAGGAAGAAAAAGAGCATAGTGGCAAAGGATAATTAAAATCGAATTTTTAATGAATATTGTTATTAATAAAACTACAATTGAATTGTATTAAATAAATATGGAATTTGAGCTTGTATTAGCAGAGTAAGAATATGCACTACCCCATATGGGTGATGTTTTCCGTGTAGTAAATACCGTGTAGTGGCATTATAAGAAATAAGGATATCCACTACCCCGTATGATCCCGTGGGTGTGTTAAGAGACGACAGAGGGAAATAAATCGGGAGATGAGCAGTAGCGTCTTCCTAATAACCTAAAAATAAAAGAAACTGCGATGCCAACCCGCTTGCCAAACGTGGCAACTATGGAAAAAATCCCCCTTGTGAGGCAATTCTATGTTCAGCACTGGACTTTAATAGGCTGAAAAAATCTAGAGTTTATGTTAAGAGCGTTGTGTTTATTTAGGTTAGTTGACTGACGTTCATTGTTAAAACAAGGAAAGGCGGAGACAAATGAGTATACAATATTAGGTATATTATGTGCTTATTTGTCTTTGTAAGAGAGGTGACGGTTCTGTGCGTGGTCCTCTCCTTATTGACTCACTCATGTAGCTGCAGCTTGACTCGCACGTAAAAATTACATTATTTCCAGGATATACTTTTCAGCGCAATATGAAGTATAATTTGTTGTTAGTTAGTGTTAATTGACTAGCTAACAATGACAATACGAAGTGATCGCATTATAAATATAGACGGTGTTCTTATTTCAGCAGTAAAATATCAATATTGATCCCATGCAGACGTTCGTAATATGACTTTGAATGTTGGATTTGAATATAGTCATTAAGGCGCATCATTAGTGAGGATTCGTTATGCTATAAACTGCTATGATTGATGAGAAGTGATGATATTGCAATCACTTGAAAGATTTGTACAGCAGAAGAATTTTTCGAAGCATTCATTTTATATTGTTTATTATGTAATTATTGTTAATAAATGTTACATGCTACAAGTTATTGCTTTATTATTATAATATAATAATTGCCTGAACATTGAGTAAAATTATATTTATTAGAAGTAATCTTAAAGGCTGTACCATTAAAATATCATAGTTGAACTATTTGTTTCATTCTACGCAAGAAGTTATTTATGTATATTCATTCGTCGGTGAAGAGCACGGATTTTTATTTATTACATAAAAAGATTTTATATATCTAGGGGAGGCTTGTTTTCAGCTGTAGATTTGTGATGGGCTGTTAAGATGATGATGATGAAGTGATTAATATATCTGCGAGACCTAAAGGTCTATATTTCTTTACATGTTATTACAACATGAAAACTTTTTCAATTTCGTCATTTTTTGTGACTATATTTTTTTTATAAATACAATAGCTTTTATAAAAAAACATAGTCAAGTAAAAGGCAAAAGTCTATTTTCGAAAGACTTTATTCGTGGCGTTTGACTCAGAAATGTGTTGCAGAGATTCGAATCTGCAGCCCTTATGGCTGCAGATTCGAATCTCGCACGGAACAAGTATTTGTATGGCCTACAAATGATTGTTCTGGATCTGGATGTTTGTCCTTGTGAAATGTGTATGCTCACGGTACAGGAGGAAATCCTAGTATGAAATTAAAGTTTTTAATGATAGAACAGAGAAGAAGCAATGGATTTACGATTGACAAAGTGATATTTTTTTAATATCTTTTCAAGAATACTAGCAATGATATTAAAACTACTAATAACTCTCGTTATCTACTAACTAAGCTTAAAATGCTTGTGATAGGAGTGGTTTACGACAGAAGTTAAATTGCAGCCTTTAACTAGTAGCACAGCTTAAATAATACTCGTAGTTAATACCAGTAGGCTACTGTCGCTGTAATTTAAAATGATGATTAAAATAAAGCACCATATATTTTAAATATGCTGAAGGAAAATGAAACATATTAATTATAAGTATGCACAAATGACATCAAGTCGTAATGGTTTAAAAAATAGCAGTTCACATACTTTGTATCGACTTTTGTAAATCTACCACTCATAGAATTCGTGAGAATTGCTAAGTAAATTGCCGATATTTTGTGAGTTTGTTAGATGACGGGAAAACCGTCTCGAAAGTGACAACTGTAAGTGCTTGAGGATACAGTTTCAGTACGTCTTAGTAAAACTTTTAGATTTATGTTTTTTTGTCAATTTGCAATTCAGAGCTTTTTATAAATAATAAATAAATAAAATAAAAAATAAAATTGATTTATTTCAGACTGTTGTCCATAATATTGTTAGTAGCATACAAAGACATCTTAAAAACTAGGTTAGTAATATTTTGGAAAATATTTGTTTTTAATTTAAATATCTGCCTGCACTGCGCGACACCCCTGCAACATGTGTGTGAGCGTACACCCAGTGCCGCAGTATCGGACAGTCAGGCTTTTCACTGATTACTCTGAGAATGGTGTTGGCGCTCCCCCGCACCGTGCGCAGCAGGGATGCGATCCGCTTGCGCACTACGGTGTAAAACCCATCAGTGTGCGCCAATGCAAACATCCCTGATGCACTACAGTAACTTGGAAGCCCCAACAACATTCTCAGACCATTATTATATAACCATTATTATTATTTTTGCATATGTGGATTTCGATTAGGGCGACAATACGGCATGATCTAGTGTTTGCTGCTGAAAGTGTCACACGTCGAATCGTTTTGTAATAAAATTCTTGATAATTCGTGACTACTACGCAAACTCTCGCTGTAAAAATGCCAATTTGTCCAATGGCCTTGGCATACAAACCTGTGCGTTTCTCTTGACTTAAAGGGGCCACGGTATATTTGGTGACAATGAAACTGTAAGTATGATGATAGTCGGGGATTAACGTGTTAATCATTTACCGGTCGAACTACTCTACTTAAACATATCTCATGAAGCTAACACCATATTGGTTAATGAATTGTGGTGATATTTCACAAAACATTATTGTATTTAAGGAACCATTGTTCACGTAATATTAGACAATATATTATTCTATTTAATATACTTAGATTATAGATTAACTTTTTCATCATAAAAATTTTTCTACGATTTTCTCTTTTTGAAGGTAGTTAATATACGTAAATTGCATAAGGAAATGAATGCACAGGCCATACAACTTCTTGTTCTGAGAGGGATTCAAGCTCTCTACGGAGACATAAAAAGTTATTAAAAGGGATTTTTAATTTAATTTTGCACTGGCTACTTGCAGTAGCTATTCACCATAGTTTTCGCGTTGATAACGTTTCTGTGACCTTGAATTTGTTTGCAGGCGTTTTAGCAGGACTTTAATTTTATTTAACTAGTTTTCCACTTTAAGAATACAAATTCGTGCGGAATGGCGATGCTGGCTAAGTGCCCTGTTGTCATTAATGCTGTTAAACACGTAAAAAAATTCTCTTACTATTTTGAACTATTCTCTGCCTTTACAAAGATTTACGCACAAACATTTACTTACTTCGCTCGAGTCCAATCTAAAAATGTTCTGATATTTTTTTTAATAACTATAGAAAACACTGTAAATTCATATTTAAATTAAATAATCTGGAAAAGCTTTTTTTCTTATAAAATTTTGAGGTATCCGTGTAAAATCTTTCTAGCGTTGCATTGTTTTTATAGCATTTAATGACCAACGAGCACACAGTCTACCTGATGGTAAGTGGATGTAATGGCCCTTAACATCCACATTTACCCTCAATTAAGAATCAAAATGAAAATGCGATGTCATCCCTGATTACTAAGATACAAAATGGTCGGTTCCAGTAAAAAGGATGTCCAGTTTTCTACATTCACCATACGAAATACAGCAGCATTACGTTGCTATTTTATGCTGGTATTCTGTCAGAATGTGTTCCTGCTCCAGTTGAGCCAACCTATTCGTGCTACAACTATAATATAACTGCAGCGTGGCTCTACCACGTACAAAATTCCCTTCTAATAAATTTCCTTCCTTCCTTGCTAACGTGCATAATGTCTTTAATTATTGCATCACGATAATAAATAATAAAGTTATTTGTGCTTTGTAGGCAAGTTAGATCAAATACTCTCTCCCAGAGTGTGTCCATATCACACAAAACTTCATAGTATGGAGTGTGTAGAAGCATTTGTTCCATAATTTCCATAACAACCAAGATTGAGGCCTGCCTTCTGTTTGCTTTGACTAATTCACTGGTTATACGTTTTACCATGAAGGCATCTTGCCAAACTATTTAACAGAGAATACTTGCGCATAGCCGCAGAAATCTGATCAACCGCAATTTTTTAACCTCATCAGTATCCATATGGTAGCGGCACCAACTTGTTCAGGCTCTTATTTAAGAAATGTGCTGGCAGATTGTCCGTAACGTTTCTTTGAATGAAGTTATCCGAAAGGCTCTTGTCTTTGTAAATGTTCTGTCCATTTTCAAGCAGCGACGATGGCAGGAGACCTGATGGTATGACTTTAGTACTTTGGAAGATATCGCGTAGATACCTTTACGTACCTTATTCAGGGTCAGTACATAATCAGAGACGCCTAGACTTAGTAAATGGCATTGCTGTAGCCTGTCGATACGTGGGGTCTAAGTACGGTAAAGTTTCGATAGAAACTGTTCTCACGACTGGTTGTCACTGCTGACAAGAAGGCTGGTTCTTTTCTTGCACAAAGGTTAGCCATTCAGGGAGGAAATGCAGCCAGCGTTCTTGGCACTATACTGAGAGAACTAGTGTTTGGTGAATTTAGCTTTCAGTTTTAGTTGTTTTATTATTATAATAAATACTTTATTTGTATTTTAAATTAAATAATTATTAAATATTGATATATTGTAATATAAATAGTACTTAATAAAATTTTTGTTCTGTTCGTGCTAATATGTTGACAATAAAATTAAAATAAAATTGAATGTTGCTTTGCAGATTTAAGATCCCTTTTATTGGTAACGAGGTAATTCTCATCTTAATGCTCAGGGGTCTGGATTAAGATAGACCTAGGTGTCTATGGGCATTAAATAAATCAGATAGACTTGTATACTATGTATATTATAGTAGATTAACGGCAATATTTCAATAGAGTCAGTAATTGCAATACGTGGTAGAGCTAACTTTTCATATTTATAAAATATATATTTGAAAGTAGATATGTCTGCAAAAATTTTGATTCAAAAATAACGCTGATTTTTTCCCTTTTAGTAAGTAACACTTAGCCGATTAACTTCATCGATTACTTTTGATATATTAGTAGTTTGGCCTCAGATTTGTTGGTCGAAAGATTGAATGAGCGCTGCGTACATTTCTAGTGACACGGGAACCATGCCAAAATGATGCTTAACTCTATATAATAATACGCACCATGCTCAAAAATACATCTACAATAATTTGATAATCAACATGATTTTTGGGAAATACGAGTGTGAGTGCGTCCAGAAGTTGGATTTTTACGGGCTGTCAAATAAAGAAAGAAGCAGTACGTGTTTGCAGGTCAATATCAAAAAGTTGAGCATGGTTTTAGAATTACTTAAAATATATTTAGCGCACCGTCTTTCTTTATTTGTTGGTCGGAGAGTTCAGCTGATTCGAAGTGTAATTTTTATCTCTAAAGTGATAATTAGTAAATCCCTAAGTTTGTTTTTGCTGAGATATGGAAAAGGATTGTTTAAAAAACATATAAGGGACTTACCTCAATCTAAACAGTGGAGTGCAGTGAGAGCGTATCGGCTAGTCTGTAGTATGTCGTGAAGTCCGCATTGTGACCCGCGTGTTCTACCTCATATCACTTCACCAACTCCAGTACATTCATCTGCCCATGTTCTGAAAAGAAATATTTGTTATACTATTTAGACTTTAATATTGAGTATGGTAGGCCTTTTAGAATAATTATGAGGTTCTTTACCAACTTTTATCAATTAAGCTTAAATTAATTATCGATATATAAAGCTTCTTAGTAGAAGGTTTTTTTTCATTCATTTATTACAGCCTGAACCTAGACATCCCTCAAGGAACGCCACAAAACAGTTATAGGTTATCTGTTTTCATAGATTTCCTGCATGTCTTAACAGGTCATCACTCCATCTAGTGGGGGCCATCCTATACTTTTTCTCTTTCTATAATATGATAACGAATACTGTAGCATTCACTCTTAAGAAATAGATAATCTGTTGAGTAATGAGGTGACCTGCGTAGCAGCATAGTAAAAACAGAATAGTAGGTATCTTCTAAGAAATGCACTGAAAGCCGCTAATATGTGTACGTGACTGGCACATGATAGTACGGACTCGTACGCACTAGCCACAGCACGCACACAACGACACTTGTGAAGTCGGAAAGGTACTGGACGAGTCGGGTACGACAACCGTCGCGCTCCGCAATCACCTTTGTTTGACTTTTAATAAAATTTTACTAGCAGTCTTTTTTCGTTTTCTTTTTTCTTTTTGTAAAATAAATTAAGTTTGTTTAAGTAAATTAGCTTTTTATTAATAGGTTATATTACTATATCTGTACATAAATATACTCTCATAAGTACATTTATTATCATCACATCACATCAAATTAATTTTAAACATTAAATCTGAGCCGCATCTTGAGCATATCTCAATATTAATTTACTCGTATTTTAGTAATTTGGAATTTGTTGTAATGTAAAGCTGGTTTTTTTTTTGGACGAACATTGATTCTTTGAGAGAAAACTAAAGAAATGATTAACAAATATGGTGCATAGGTACGTATCCGTACGTATTATGTTTGCAAATATTATAACCACTTATAAAACTAAATGATACTTAGCTGTTTAAACAAAAAGACAGTGACAACCCTACAACAGTAGGCATTTAGGTCTCGCGTGGCGCGGAAGTCATCCTACTAATTTCTTTTTACTATGGTAGAAGCTTATTTAATTTTGTTTGTGTTTATTTAGTTTAAAATAGTTTTAGGTTACGTAATATATGCCCAAAGAAAACTCATAAATTAGTCTCACTTTGGCAACGAGGCATAACACCTTTCCGTTTTGATAGCCGTTGCTAGTAGTATTATGTAATTATAGAGAACTGCTAAATTTAAATAAGTATAAAGTTGATAATACTTAACTTACTTTTTGTACGTGGTCTTAGGGAAAATAATTTTATTAATAATTCTAGTCCTTTATATATATATATATATATATATTTATATATATATATATATATATATATATATATATATATATATATATATGTATATATATGTATATATATATATATGTATATATATATATATATATTATATATATATATATATATATATATATATATATATATATATATATATATATATATATATATATATGTATATAATACGATTTATACGTTCTATATTCTAGGACTTTGTTGTGGGGAAATGCGGCTGATTTAGAAACTATAAGAGCTATTTACAATATTATATTAACTTTAACCTCTCAGTATATTTACGAAAATATAATGTATGTTTTCTAAAACAAAAGAAGTTTTAGTAGAAAAAAGAGACATAAACTCTGTAAACACTAGTAACAAACATAAGCTAGTGATACAAGTGTCTCGACTCCATATAATTAGTTAGTAATTCATTCATGGGGCAATGTATGCGCTATTACAGCAAAGTCTCAGAAGATATACTTTATTAACAAGTTTAAATATAATACTAAACAAAATATATATAAAGGGCTTTAATAATATAAATGAACACATGGTTGATTATAACCCCTGGAAATGAGGTGGCCGCTTCAAGTTGTTCCTAAAATAAATTTTGTAAATAGTTTGGTACCACAATCATTCTTACCTTAAATTATACGATATAGTTTACTTTGAAAAAAAAAAGTTCTGCAAGATTTCTTGCTGGTTCTTTCCTGGATAGAGGGTTTTTTCCGAACCAAAAAATCGACCGAAATAAAAGTAAAAAATAACATGCAATCACAGTTACATTTGTGATCTTTATCGAATAAATAACATATTAAAACTTGTACGACGCTTGAAGAGGTGGCAGATTTAACATTGTTTCGTTAACTTACAATATATGGATGGAATAAAAATAATGAAAGAAAAAAGTCAGCATATCAAGAACTAGGAAATAACTTATAGACTTGATGGAGATGCCGAACGATTGACAACCAACGAGGATGCTGACGTAGACAAACGGGTACAAAACTTTTATGCTTAAAAGGAATGTTGTTAATGCAGTTTAACTTAGGTATGTAAAAGTCCTAACTTAGATATGTAAATCTACAAAAACCTTCCTATAAAACGATTACTTTGAAATTTCAAAAAATTGCAACGTAAGAAATCTTTTACTTCATTTTGTCCCGTGCGCATCGTAGGTGGAGCTGATGAAAAAGGGCAGTATAAGCTAAGGAAAATACCCAGATCCAGCAATGGGGAGCAAACTTAAAGTGCACTAGACCTGAAACTGCAATCTTTAACCCAACTGTCAAGCGTCGAAATTACAACGAATCCGATCTAAAATAAGAGAGTAGCAAACAAGTGCAAGCTATTACATAAGAAGAAGTAGATGTTACATATTTTTTTAATAAAAGGTAAAAACTGACTTGAAAAGTTAAAAATATTATAATTTCCACATAGTAGCTTTTGAACTAGGTGCTAAGACGTAATGTATAGATAAATCATGAGTAAAATTCCTAATATATATCCTTATATTTAAGCGACAGTAGCCTAATGGCAGGGCGCGGACCGCGAACTCAAAAAGGTCGTGGGTTCGAATCCACCATTCGACTACTGGCGTGAACCACTCGTAACAAAAGCAATTTAAGCTTACCACGAGTGGTTAAGGGGAATATTAGCAATGTTTATAGCATTGTTAATATACTCTTTAAAAAAGAAAAAAAAGAAAAAAAAACTCCTAAAGCGTAATTAAACATAACATAATTAAACATAAATAAAAGCATATTACATGTGCTATTAATTGTCATAAAATATTAAACACAATCTTGTTTTAACTTAAACTTTATTTGAATCAGTATGTTTTAGAGGTTTTGTCTTCTTCATCCACATCCCCTCCCTCCACATCATATCCTCATTCATATCCTCAAAATGTATTTATAATACTTTCTTATTGGCGTACTTTTACTCATAACTAATTTCTTATCAACCCTAGTTAATTAGTTATGATTTTTTTACTGATTAATTTCATATCATACCTGTTTTCTCTAAGGTGCCACCATTTGATGCAACTTTTATCTGTATAGTAGATTTCCTAACTCGGTGCCTTCTCAATGTCTGTTTTTCGACGTTGCTCTCACATCTAGCGGGCAAACAGCGTACTAAATTTAAATAATATATAAAAGTGAAATATTTCTTAGAGCCTTAGGTAATATGTATTTGTAGAACTATGTTAGTTTAATTTACTTGCTTAATATTTAAGATGATTGCGTAATAGTGACGGTTATTAAAATTAAAGTCAATTAGTTGTTTATGTGCTAATTGAAATAAAATGTATAGAATGACACTAAGAAGGAATTTAAAAAATACTATTTTATGTATTATTCATTAAAATAAATACCATAAAGCATAATTAATATTTAAAACTTAGGCTACCGGATACAAAAATATTATGTTTTAAGTTGATGACTACACTACTATTATAAACGAGGACATTAGCATTCTTGCATTTATTTGTCAATTACTTTAAGTTTTTTGTGTTTAAAAATAAATTATCAATAAAATTTAGTTTTGTGTATTTTTCGGTCTATATTTATTGCTTTGAACATTATCTAAATTTACCTTTTAAAAATAAATAGTCATCATCATCATTACAGCCCTTTACAAGTCCACTGCTGAACATAGGCCTCCCCCAAGGTATGCCACAAAGCACGGTCCTAAGCCACCTGCATCCATCGACTTCCTGCATGTCTTACCAGGTCGTCACTCCATCTAGTGGGGGGTCGCCCTACACTTCGTCTACCGGTACAAGGCTGCCACTCGAGAACCTTTTTTCCCCAACGGTTGTCGGTTCTTCGAGCTATATGGCCGGCCCATTGCCACTTCAGCATACTAATCCGTTGGACTATGTCGGTTACTCTGGTTCTACTGCGGATATCCTCATTTCTAACTATATCACGCAGAGAAACTCCGAGCATAGCCCTCTCCATAGCTCGCTGAGTGACTTTGAGCGTCCTCATACGGCCAGCAGTGAAGGACCACGTCTCAGTTCCATAGGTATGTCATCACTGGCAACACGCACTGGTTGTACAACTTAGTTTTCAGGTTTTGAGGTATACCTGACGAGAAGATGCGTTGTAATTTCCCGAACGCTGCCCAGCCGAGTTCAATCCGTCGATTGACCTCTCGGTCGAAGTTGGACTTACCTAGCCAGACTATTTGTCCCAGGTAAACGTATTCGTTAACAACTTCGAGCTTAGTGCTTCCAACAACTACCGGCATAGGTGTAACATGGACATTAAACATGATCTTTGTTTTTTCCATGTTCATCTTAAGACCTATCCGTTGGGAGGCACTATTGAGGTCATTGAGCGTAGTGCTTAAGTCCTCCAGCGATTCTGCCATAAGGACTATATCGTCGGCAAATCGAAGGTGAGTGATGTACTCACTATTGATGTTAATACCGTATCCTTTCCAGTCCAGTAGCTTGAAAACGTCTTCCAATGCAACGGTGAAGAATTTCGGGGAAATAACGTCACCCTGTCTTACACCTTTCTGCAGTTGGATAGGTTTCGTACTCTGGTTCTGTACTCGGATAGCCATCGTAGCCCTACTGTACAAACACTTCAGCACTTCGATATACCGACAGTCAACTTGGCACCGCTGAAGAGACTGTAGTACCGCCCAAATTTCGACGGAATCAAAGGCTTTCTCATAGTCCACATACGTCAGGCAAAGTGGCAGATTGTACTCTTCGGACTTCTGTACAATTTGCCGAAGGGTATGTATGTGGTCTATGGTACTAAAGCCTTTTCGGAAACCGGCTCGTTCGGGAGGCTGGAAGTCGTCGAGTCTGTCTGCAAGACGATTCGAAATGACTCTCAAAAACAGCACGTAGACGCGGCTCAGAAGGGATATCGGTCTGTAGTTCTTCAAGAGGGCGTTGTCACCTTTCTTGAAGAACAAGACCACCGCACTTCTGCTCCACGCCTCCGGAGTAGTGCCACCATGGAGGACGGAATTTAAGAGCCTCTGAAGGACTTAAAGTACCGGTTTTCCATCCGCTTTCAGAAGCTCCGCTGTAATTCCATCCTCGCCCGGTGACTTGCCGTATTTAAGGTGCTGGAGAGCCATTCTAGTCTCGCTCAGACTGACGTCCGGGATATCATCGGAATAGTGTCGGATAAGACCCGCTCTTGGATCGTTACTCACACTTGCGTGTGGCTTCAACGATGATGTGTACAGCTGCCCATAGAACCTCTCAATCTCACTCAGAATCTCAGGTGTCCCGGAAACGATGCTGCCACACTCAGTCTTCAGCTTTGACAGTTGGCTCTTACTGGCAGACAGATCTCTGGCAAGGACTTTGGAGCCCTGGTTCCGCTCAATCGCTTCTTCAATACGAGCAGTATTAAATTAGCGTAAGTCTCGCTGCATGCATTTGGAGATCTGTCTGTTCAGTTGCCTGTATGCTGTCAAATCTGTTGACGATTGCAGCCTCATCTCCCGTCCAACAGCCATGAGATTAAGAGTGTGATCGGAGAGTTTTTGTGTTCTTCTGCGGCCGGTATTGCAGAACTTAGTTCCGACCGCATGGACAGTTTCCACGAGCTTGTCATTCATATCGTCCACTGCATTGCAATCTTCTAGGCACTGAAAGCGGTTACGTAACTTGAGCTGAAAGGTTTCGGGATTCTGCATTAGAGCACGAGGGGGACGCAGCGTTGACTTCATTAGACGAGACCTCTCCAACTTAACGTTTAGGTTCAGTGTGCCTCTAACCATTCGGTGATCGCTGCCAGTTTTCACCCTTGCGATCACTGAGACATCACTGAACAGTTGGCGTCTGGTAGTCATAATGATGTCAATCTCATTTTTTGTCGAACCGTCGGGGCTCAACCAGGTCCATTTCCTGTGGGGCCGCTTCTGGAAGAAAGAGTTCATCATAAAGAGTCCCTCTTTCTCCATAAAGTCGGCCCCACTCCAAATTTCCCTACCTTCAGATCACCGGTTTCTCTTGTGCCTAGTTTTGCGTTAAAGTCTCCCATCAACACCGTGTAGTGGGTTTTGGAGGAATGTATGGCTCTGGAAATATCCTCATACATTTCCTCCACCTCCTCATCGGGATGTGCCGAGGTTGGTGCGTCAACCTGTATGACCTTCAGCGAAAACCGTTTGGTGATTCTGAGTATCAGGTACGCGACCCTCGTCGACACACTCCCAATCTTTATAACGTTGTTGACGAGAGACTTGTGGACGATAAATCCGACACCTCCTTGGGACAGATCGTCGCCCTCCCGGTGATAGAACAAGTTGCCGGACTTGAGGATTACCGTGTCCTCCCTCTCTCTTCGGACCTCGGATAACCCAATAATATGCCAGCGCAACTTGTCTACCTCTTCTTTCAACTCCAGTATCTTCTCGTCAGTCCTCAGGGTGCGTGCGTTATATGTTGCCAGGTCAAGTCGTCGTAGGTGGCAACCGAACCTCCACCGGAGATTTTTAGCACCCCCTGCCCCGCCGTTACCATGGTCGCCACCGTAGCCAGGAATAGCGGGGCCGCCGGGGACTGGGGGCCGTTTGTTTGCGTCGTTACTCATGGGGGGATATTTGTCATAGTTGCCACGCTTGGCGAGCGGGTTGGCAACCGCAGTTTTTTATACATCATTGCTTTTATCAGGAAGATGCTGCTGCCCATCTCCTGCCTGTCTCCCTCTGTCGCCTCTTACGACACCCACGTGAAGATATGGGGTAGTGGATATTGTCAAACGCCACTACACGGCGAATATATAAAAATAAATAGTACTTAGAAATAATATTAAATATAATTAATGCACAGTAGATTGGTTATTAGTTTGCAATCAGTCATTTGTTGATAGTAGGCTTCTCCCTACATTACTGAAGTACATTTTGTTTACATCCGACTTAATTGCCAATCGTTGTACGAGGGATTTCACTGTTATCATTAATAAAATGTAATATTTATGTAAGCGACAGTAGCCTAATGGTAGATACCGGACCGCGAACTCAAAAATTGTGGGTTCAAATCTCTATATCATATAATCAATCTCTATATTATATAATATATCAACTATTGCCGTGAAACTTTCCTAACACAAGCGTTTAAACTTACCTGGAGTAGTAAACGGGAATATTCTTTGCTCTAAGGTAATGTCAATAACATTGCCAGTATTTATATAATTTATGTAGGAAAAGAAACAGGGTATTTAGGAATCGCAATTATAGATATAGTTTCTAGTCAAATATTATGACACCTAATAATGGGAAAATATGGTGAACTAAGTTGTACTATAAGAAATTAAAGTGAACCGACAACGATATCTTAACGTTCTTTTCTGCCTTGGTGTCCATCTGGGTTTGTTCCACCCTCTTGTCTATTTCGCCAAAGAGCAGCTCGTGTTTCTGTCTAAAGGTTATAGTAAGTCAATATAATTATAGGCTGTGAGGGATTTCATCTTAGTCTTCATAAGTGACAAAGTATCTGCAGTCTTCTTTATTTAAAGTTGGTTGCAAATGTCCATTGGCTGCAAGAGCTGGTTACCATCGGGTGGACGGTATAATCGTTTGTTACTTCAAATTATTAAAAAATATCAAAAATTATTTTATTCAAAATTGTCACATTTGGCTACTTTATAGGTTATATAGATTTAATATCTGAATGACAGGGTGAGAAATTGCGTGATAAGAGATAAATGTGGTATGCAAGATGATGTTGTGACCAGGATTAAGAAAGGAATGCTTCGGTGGTTTGGTCATGTGGAAAGAATGAATGAGGAAAGAGTGACAAAGCAAATTTATATGGCAGATGTGAACGGCCGAGTCGGGAAGGGACGCCCTAGGAAAAAGTTTATCGACCAAATTGGCGATATTTTGAAAATGGGCCACGTTAGAAGTACCCTTAACCGACGAGCATGTATGCGTAGATATATGGATGTAAAAGAAGCGAAAGAGGTATGTCAGGATCGTGCCAAATGGAAGTCCGTAGTCTCTGCCTACCCTCTGGGTGACAGGCGTGAGTGTTTATGTTATTTAATATCTCTGGCAATGAATATATGGATTTACGCACTGCTTGGCGCTAGTTTTTTGCTAAATTGCCTTTTCGAAATTAGCAACGACTAACTTATGAGATTTCTTAAGAGATTCAATGTTAGAGTAGCGTATTGAGCTAGTTAAGTCTTCTAGTATTGACCGCTATTTGTAGTTGCTTATTCTAGGGCGAGTCTTCCGCTTTTATTAAGTCAAAAATATTGTCTTAAACCAGGTTTGAGTAGATCGTGCCTCGAAATTGAAATAAATTTAATCGACATTTTCATTGAGTATTATTTTAATTTTTGAGTGTGTGTTCAGTGTTTGAGGTTATAAGATAAAACACCGCCCTTTTCAGCGTGTGTAAAACACCTACTAGTGGTGCTGTTTCATTTATGGGTGCGTTAGAAGTTATGAGTATTTGTTTTATACCTATCTGTATTTGTTTTTGGGAGAAAGTATCAGCTATTATATCAGGACTTGGCACAGCACATTGAGCAACAAAATTTTAATATCTTACATTGGATGAATGATGTTACTTTGTTTTATTTCGTTTCTCTTACAAATTCCATAAGCATGAGGCAATTAATAAAGCCGTGTGTTACTGGTAAAAGAATATATTAAACTCTATAGCGTCCCTTGGGAGTGATAAAAGGTAAAATAGCAGATTTAATCTGTAATTTTCGCTGATATTCTGTGAGAGCGTGGTCATTCCTCAGTCCAGCCGACCGAATTCATGCTACTACTACTAAATGCTTTTGTGGTCTGTTTATGATCAGTGGTGGGGGTACCCGCATTATGCGTATTAAACGTATTTAGAATTTGAAATCAGAAATAAATAACCTTTAAAATGTAACATAATTTATAACCAGTATAATACATCACCATCGGAGTGCTGCTTTTATGTGTCAAAATCCACTTCAAACCATTATACAAACGATAATAAAAGAATATCCTCTTGCAGTTAAGTACCCGTCAAAACTCCCTAGAAATTAATCATTCGCGATAATGGAATCGTAATCTGCGTGCAAGTGTCGTTAAATAAGCATGTTTGACATAAGTTAAAAACTTATATGATAATAATATACTTGAAACATAATAGTAGTCTCAGCATCATTTTAACGAAATACCTAACAAAAAGTCATAAGGTCAAGTGTTGTGTAAAATGTCATGTAACTAATTTATAATGCAGTTTGCGATATCTTAAAATATCAGGTCTATTGTAATAAAAGAGCTGGAGATATTGGTCATCTGGTTATTATATTGTAAAGAATACAGAATAAAAGGTTATTTATGACGATAGATAATAATCAGTGGTGGCCCATTTTAATTATAACAAAAAAGATCTTGAAGTTTACATTGTAAACTTTAAGCCAATATTTTAAGTGTAACTTACGTGTAATGTAGTGTTTAAAAGCGACAGTAGCCTAATGGCAGGACACGGACCGCGAACTCAAAAAGGTCGTGGGTTCGAATCCGCCATTCGACTACAGGCGTGAACCACTCATAACACAAGCAATTTAAGCTCACAAGTGGTTAAGGTGAATATTAGTAATGTTTATAGCATTGGTAATATTCTTTAAAAAAAACGTTTTGGCTTTTACCAAAAAATGGAACTTATATCTAACTATATAAAACACAAAAAAATATCTCGGTCCGTAATAGAATGAAACCATTCAAGGAATTTTGATTAAAAAAAAATTGTGTGTGTTTGAATCGATCCCCAGGATGGTTTATATTCATATTTGGTGGCCCGGTAAGTGGCACTACTGTCGAGATCCAGAAATCACCAATGCGAAGCGGGGCGAATCGCTAGTTAATTTAGATAATTTTCACGTAATAGCTTCTGAAGCCAGAGGTTTCGATTCTTCATCTTGGCACTTCTGAGGTCCAGGGCGACCCCAGTCGTGCCTCAACCTACTGTCGATGATATAACTCGATAGACGTTGGTAGGTATAATGTTAATTTTCATATAACACTTAGGCATTACACTGTAATTCCTAGATATTTCATACATTGCCTAAGGTAACAAGAGGTAAAATATTTTATACAATACCTTGATAAACCCGATGTTGTATAGGATGACAAAGTATTCTATATAATCACAGAATATACTTTGTAGGCATGTAATAATAATAATAATGTCCTCCAGACCGAATTTCGGTCACGGCGGCCAGCCTCAACGGAGACTAGCCATCGGCGCAGGACAGGATTATAGTGCCTAAGTGTATGGGCAAGCACAGGTGCACTCTCTATTTTAACACTCTCATACTCGATGGGACGGTAAACCAACACGACCGGAGAGAGATCAGGCGCAGGACCAACGGCTTTACGTGCCTTCCGAAGCAGGGGGGTGATATACCAGCAACTTCCTGACTCCGGGAAAACTCAATAATTAATTTTTTCGCCTGACCCGGGATTCGAACCCAGGACCTCATGATCAGTAGTCACGCCACTACAACCACTAGACCAACGAGGCAGCTGGAGGCATGTACTGAGAATACAAACAGACGGATTTCTAAACTTCGTGCTTTTTCAGGCTGGATAATTCAAATAATTCTTATAAAGATAAAATGTGTTTTGTATTGTCAATGCTATTGTCAATTGTACTAGGTACACACCACCTTTTGCATTCTATTAAACACAAATTAAACGTGACATTAATGCAATGTATTTTTAATTTTTTATTATAATATTTAAAAATATTAGATACACCTACACTATATTAAGTATATGAAATAGTGAGAACAACTACATACTTTTAAATAGTAGCATTTTCATTTCCTTTATTGAAACTAAAAGTTTACACGTTTTTATATTAAAAAATAAGTCAGTGATATTACTGATAAGGAAACATTAAAATGGCTGAGAGTTGCGTGATCATCATTTTGATAAAACAATATTTAAAATGTTGGGTCATCTGATTAAGTTACGGCGGCATACTTTGTTGAAGTTTAATAAGTCAAATGCCATCGGACCGGTTTGTTTAAAGATCGCTTGACTCCGCTTAAATAAACCCCAGATGATTTAATCGTTAAACTATTTATACCTCATTGACAAACCGTATGACAGAAGAATTCAATAAAATTTATTGCTAGGTGAGGTATGGTAATGAACAATTTAAAAACTTTTATCTCTTAAATCTATTAGTTACACGAGTCAAGAACTCGTTCATTAATTAAAGATGATATAAAAAAATTACAAACGAGTTTTTATTTTACCCCAATACTTTTATAATATGTATTGGGGTAAAATAAAAGTAAAAGTAAACTATTAATTATATTATTAATCTATTTTATCTATTCATATTAATATTTACATTTCAATTACGAGATTTCATATACAAATCACTAAACGATATATTAGTGTAGATGGTCATAGATCAGGCTCGAATAATATGTCACTAGCAATTCGCAACTGGCTTCACTTGGAACCTGATAGGGTATCTTAAGGCGACACCGCGAAAAAATGCACCCCATTTCATCGAATAGTATAGGACTATGACACCACTAACGGTAGTGGAATTTTGATATAGGAAAATTCATGTCTTTATCTTGAATTTCCTTGTTCCAAAAACGATGGTATAATTTTGATTCGATCGCAATTATTTGCGAAAACACCTCTAAAAATTACTATAGTTGAAATTACAACGAAATTACTTAATCTATATGCTTGGGAATCACTCAAGTATATTCATAACATCAATATTCAATATTAATTTATACATATTATTTTACAGTTTAGTTGCTCATTATTTTGATTACTTAAATCAATAATTAAAAAATTTTTTTAAGGTTTTGACATTTTTTAAACCGTCTTAATCGTTGCGGATGCTTTGCAATTTTAGACCTTATGACGGCGTTTTTTGAGTTTTTATAGAAATTATGTATTCACTCCTATTTACTACTTTTTCTATGTGTTGTCTTAATGTGGCGTTAAGATTTATGATAATCAAAGCAATTTATTTCATTAATATTTCGTTTTTTTTAATAAATCTTCCAGGTTCTCAGATAAAATATAGCCTAGATCACTCCTGGAATTGCTTTGTCAGTTCGTGAAGGTTTATTGCAGCCGCTTCAGCTATTCTGAACATTAGCCGGAATAGACAGACGACAAAAAGTGGTTATAAAATCCCTCAGTTCAATATGAAACAGTTATTTCGATATAACAGAGAGATAATTTAGTTTTATTAATATGTGTAGATTTATTGATGTTATTAAAAGTTTTTAAGCAAAATAGACAAAAATCTCACTTTTGGATAACCAATGTTATTTTATGATTTGTGGGAGTTATTAATCCCAGTCTTTTATTACGCAAATATATACAAAAAGATTGTAAAAGTATGTATACAAAATTTCGGAAGCTTACATGACAGATTTGATAGTCTACATTACTTTGATAATGTAAATATGATAACTTAAATTAAAGTAGAAAAAGTTTCTGAAAAAAGTCTAAGATTTTTGAGTCGATAAGGAAGAAATATTGAATCTGCCCGAGCATTTAACATCCGACCTGATATTACACTTTAAATTTTCCAAAAACTTCACCACATATCTCCCGAATCATCATCTAAAGGAGCTTCCACCATCAGCCCATAAAAGCTACTACTGTTGATGGTCTCGTAGTAATGAGACGTATTTATGGTAACAGGAAAAACAACAGGTTTTTAAATATAATTACTGATTGAAACTATGTATAAACTCCCGTAAATCTCTTAACCTTATTACCTGTTCCTTTTTTACAAACGACCAATGAAAACATGGCTACAAAAGCTAGCATCACGTTACGTTTTTGCTTAGAAACTTTACCTAAAGATTTCTTATATTTGCGATTTGGCAGTAAGTATGAAGTGACAGTTTTACACCAACAGTAAAAGAAACAGAACAGATGTAATAGGGACACATGACACAGTAAAAACATAGTTCCTAAAGAAACTTTTTGCAAGATATTGTTTAGATAATAGACTTTATAGACTGTTATTTTGGAACATGCTACTGGAACTGGTATTTCATAGAAACCCACGCGAGTGTATCAAATCTTTGCGAATCATTCTGCTTACCCAACGTAGTGATTATGCCTTAATTATTAAATTTTTGTATAGCAGCTTTCGTTTTCTCCAAAGGCCTTTTCTTCAGTAAAATCAATATTGTAAAAAGTAAAATTCAACTTAAATCCAGTATCATAATGGACTTTATAATGAAAAAACCAAAATCTAATAATTTCGTTTCATTTATATAAACGTACAAAACTATTTTTATAATATTTTTTGTTGTAGGTAATTAATTAGTCTATAATGGTAGTTTAATAGTATTAGAAAGCGTATTTCAATTTTTTAGGACGTCCGGACCATTGTCTGATGCAAAAGCTTGTCTCAAGGTGGTAGCAGCGGGGTCGTATGCCTCACGTCCGCAATGACCTCGAGAGGTAAAGTAATATTCAATCGTATAATGTAATAATTGTTCACTCACAATGCCCAAAACAAATTAATCTCAGTACCGTCCACACTCATAATATATACGCGGTATAAATGAGGTGAATTCCATTAAAGAAAAAAAATGCTTTAAAGCGTTGAATAAAACTATTATTTACGGATTTTATCGCGTTTAATTACTTTAATTTATTTTTATTATTATCCCGACGTTTCGGGTGCTTTACAGCACCCATGGTCACGGGGGGGACTGAGATGTTTGACGTCCCAATGTCATTGTTAGCCCGGCCTTCAGTTTTTGAATATTAATTTTTGGTCCGATTTAAGCAAAAATTAATATTCAAAAACTGAAGGTATCCGGGCTAACAATGACATTGGGAAGTCAAACATCTCAGTCCCCCCCCCCGTGACCATGGGTGCTGTAAAGCACCCGAAACGTCGGGATAATAATAAAAATGAATTAAAGTAATTAAACGCGATAAAATCCGTAAATAATAGTTTTATTCAATGTGTAGTGTTCGCGTAAATTTAAGAAATCTTTATGCTTTAAAGCGCTGAAAAGATTGTTGTAATTGTGCAGTTATGTCAGGGGTCAAATTGTGTACGGGTGATCGGGCTCCGCATTTTGTAACGTTTTTCAATTTAGGGATTTATTCAGGGACGATGTTTGTTCAAATTATCGAGATTGAACATTTTAGAGCATCAGATTTTACGTGCTTATTATCAACGTTATCGCTTCTTCTTTTTTTCCACTGTTGTACGTACGAAACCTCGTATGCCGTCTCTACCATGGTCGAGACCCAACAGGCTTCTACCGTGATAGAGATGATTTACGTAATTTACCTAGTAATCGTAGGATCCGACCTCCGGTCTTGTAATTTTACATCTGGCGATATATCTGGCTATATATTTATCGCAGTATGACATTGGATGGTGAATTCTGTAATGCCGCAACCATACACTGTTTAATATCTTACTTTTAATATTATGTATGTTACTTTACGGAACTGAGGTCTTATTAGTGAGTTATTAATTTACAAACATATGACAAAGCTTAATCTTAGGTTCTTGTATCTTTGGTCAACTTCGTTTCAATATTTTATTGATGATTTGCAACTGTAATAAGAATCAAAAATAATCCATTTCAACCAGGTTGTGAGCTAAAAATTAAAAAAAAAGGAAATTAATTATCTATAACTGTGTTCTACTGCAGTTTTATTTAAAAAAAACTTGTATTATACATAATGATTTCTTATATTTACGCGAACACTACACATGATTAAAACTAACGCGATAAAATCCGTAAAAGTAGTTTTAATCACTTGTATTATACAAATAGCGCTTAAAATATTATTTTAATAATTCATTTTCCAGCATTTTCGGCGTCACTGAATTGTATAAATATTAATTAAGTTTTCCTTAGAACTTGTATCTTAAGTTAAATTTTATTTATAATCGCCAAGTTTTGCGGAAGCAATGTTTCACAGTTTTCGCCTTGAATTTAAAAGAGAAGCTACTATACTAATACAATTAAACATTGTTTTAAACTTTACTGAAACTGATTATATGCACCCAAAGCCAGTAAATAAAAGTAATAGTTATTGATGTAGTACTACATCAGACATTATTATACTCTGACTTTCGTGATAGTAGACTACTGTTAGTAGTACGTGTATCTACATATATACGAGTAGCTACGTGTGTGTACATTTTTACTGGTGAAGAGGAATTCTAACTTGGTCCTCAGGGGTACAACGAACCCCCCCGAACGGGTTCCCGCCTTGTCGTGGCGGGGGGGCATAGTAGCCGTGGCTTGGTCTCCCACGGTGAACAAAGAGGAACCCACGTGGCTGGCCCGAGGTGAAAGGCCGGCCTGAGGTGGCCACTCCGAGTGGGCTTGGGGAGCCCACTTCGGATATGTGCTGGTGGACTGCAGCAAGTGGGGACTCGCGCACCCTCTACCGCTGCAGCCGAGGTAGAGTCGCGGAGGAAGAGGAGTGTTGGTATGGCGATGCGCCACTCGCCCTATCCTTCGCGACTCAAACGGGGCCGCACCGTTGATGCGGTGGTGGTGGGGCTGCGGGGGGAGAGGATTGTCGGTATTGCGAGGCGCCGCTCTCCCTACCCTCCGCAGCCGAATCTTGGTTGGCGGCGGAGCCATAGACCAGATCTGCCGCTGAGGTCGGGAAGGCTAGTACTTCTAAGTGCTCGTTTTTCCTGGCCCCATGGCCTTTGTGCATCGGACGCGGGGGCGTCTGTTGCACAGACGTAATTGGAGGCCGTGGAGGAAGGCGCGCCATGTGTTCTGGTGCGCTTTACCTGGGAAAGAGAACGGGGAGGAATTTTCCTCTCCCGAGGAGGTGCTGCCATGGGGCGGCAGGCGCTAGTAGGGCCGCGGATGTGTGCGAAAGCGTTCCCGTAGCCCTGCCAATATGCGACAAAGGTGGAACACCATGGGGTTTTAGTCGGTGCGAGTCCGACATAACCCGTCCTTGACCCCGCGAGGCGGGAATGCGTAGGCATTTCCCCATGTAATAAAAAAAAGGGGTACAACGAAGAAATTAAGTGTCTATCGATCAGACCATTCACTTATCCCAGGTTAACTGAGTTCTCGATCGTCGTTCTTACTTGTATAAAGCAATTATCTTTCTTAATATTTTGTCCACTATTCATACACTACACACAACACCGACACGTTCCGCAGTAGATTAATGATCGTAATGAATGGAAAAATCTTAATTAATTTCGTATACTAAGAAGTAACATTTGTAAACTATTTGATCGTGAACGTTCCTATAGCACAAGTATTTCTGTCTTATTAATAAAAATTGCTTATTCCAAGCTTAATTCGAAGTTAAACTTGGACTAGCTAATCTCAGAGTAACTGACTATTTACTTCGTTATTACAATGTTATTAATAAACATGGAGTAACCTCGGACTAACTATACATTCCTTACGCCGGGATTAACGCTTGCGCTATGGCAACCCACTTATTTTAAAAGTAAAAAGAGTGAGTCAGTGAATGATTAGTGAATGAACTCAATGCTTGGTGATGACATTAATGACAGTGACAGGCAATATTTTGAGTTTGACAAGAGATAAGGTGTTACGTGTTGTTCCTTGTTCCTCGTGCTGTTTTCAGACTCGGTGGAAAAATTAGGTTCTAAATATAATCATATTTAATATTATTTGTAACGAAATTTTAGAATTAAGAAAAGAGCGTGAAGGGCAAAATTAATTAAATAACCATTTTTGTTTTGTTTTTGGGGATAAATAAAATATTTTGTACGTGTAATTTTTGTATATTTATTTTAAAAAAATCGTTAATAAATGCTGCCCGAACAGAATTTCCTCCAACGGAGTTATTCACTAATTGTGTGACTGGTACATTTACATCATCTCTGGTAACACCAGTTAACAATCTACTTTATCAACATTACATTACATATCGCATTGAGTTCGTCCTAAGTTATATCTACTTTATCAACATGACTAGTGCATATTTTTTGTTTCCTTCCTTCCTTCCCTTTCCTACCGCACGCGCTGCCGCCGAGGTGAAAAAGAGGATCTCGGCGCGCGTCATTATACTAAGTGATATTACGCCATCCGCAACGCACGGCCACCCGTCGCGTCTTATGTACATTAACCGCAAACCGCGCAGGACGAACATTGAGTTCTCCTGTTTATGTTTAATATTCACCGCATCAGACATTGTGTCTTTGTAACTCATAAAAGTGTGAGACGCCCCCGTAAGGGCAAAGGTGGAGAGTGTGGGACTTCACGAGACTGTTCCGAGAGTGCGTGTGCGCCGAACCACGTGGCGAGCTCGCTGTATAGCAGACACTCCAGGAGGAAGGCGCGGCAGCCCTCATCAGGTCAGTGCGTGCTATCCCACCTATTTATTTTCCCCTTTGCCGTATGCACCAAAATTACAGTCCACTAAATCTTTATCGAAGATACCTTAAGTTACTGGCGTCTCCAATCTCCTTATACTACATCCTCAAGAAGATTTTGCTTTTGCATTGCAATGTATATAGTTTTGTATGCTCTTATTTAGTATTTAGTTCTCGCAGTAAACACCGAAACCTTTGCTTCCCTCCAAAGCATTGTTCTAAAGTGTCACGGGCCCAGATGTGCGATCGGTTGTACATTTCTTCCTTTTGTTTATTAGGACGTAAGATAGGAGTGAATAAATAAGGAGTACAGGCATAACCAGAATCTCCGAGAAGTCTGCCTTTAAATTCTGACTGCTCAAACGTGTTTTTTAATGCGATTTTCATTAAATATTCTTGAGCCATGTGTGCTGTCTTACCAATGTGCCACTGTATTCATGAATTCTAAATTTGCATTTGACACAACCTGGAACAAAGCACTCATAACTTCTTTAATATGAAATAATAGATTGAGGTGATTGTATTGAATCTAAGAAAATAACTAAGTACATATAGGGCAAAGATTGGCTAGCTAGGTGCTATAAAACTTACTTGTACATTTATTGAACTGTATCCTTTCCTGCTTATGTAGTATTGTCCGATGTTTCCAGTGACTTTCGGGATTAGAATATGTGGTAATCAATAGCCCAAATCACTTTTTTAAATCCACATAATGAATAAAAACCTGCAATCACTTTGTTCTGCTCCACATCACTTCTTGGCATTTTAATCCATTATGCTGTTCTTGTTACTAGTGAATGAATTTAACAACGTAAAGTTTTACAAAATGTCAAAATACGCGACTAGTCTATGCTTACTCAGTCGTTAAACTAGGTACCGCCAAGGATTAACTTTTATTCCGAGAGTAGATTCGGATTAGTTTACTCCGTCCTTACTCTATGTTAATTAATACTGAAATTAGATATTTTAAGCTTTAAACTAGGAGTAAAGTTAATCTCGAGCAAGTCTGTGTTTATTATGGGGCTGTTTAAGTTTAGTTAAAGTGTTTGGTTTAAATATTAATATTTGTAAATGCATTGATAGTATTCTCTTAAAAAATAAAATACGGAAATACTAGGCATGTATATATTCGAGATAGATAGGCCGCGATATTCTTAACATAATATATCTGTTGGATAAGAATGTGTTTCTTTGAAAATAAATTTCAAAAATGTTGCATATGCGATTAAAGAATACATCTTATTTAACAGTATCGCGTGTTAACACGTTCTAGAAAATTGGGGACGGGACCATAAAATTCTAAATGTTTATTATGTTATGCGTGCGTGAGCTTTAACGAAGAATAGTAACAAATTATTGAACTAGACACAGTACGCGCGCAATAACGGCCGTGGGAAAGGCGGTGGCATTTAGACGTGCGGCCATCACATTGCAGCTTCTTCTGTTACCTAAGAACCCGCCGGTATTCGTAAGTTATACAGTGCTAATACGCAGCGACTAGAGAAACTAAGAACTTAAATATTTATAAGGGTTTTAATCTACCCACCATATAATAACTCTTTTTACTCAGTCTTATAAAATTTTATTTAAGTCTTAACTCTTTGGAAGACAAACCTTTTTAGTTGTATATTTTCTGAGATTTTATAGTGAAAGTCTAAATATTGTCTTATAAATTAATTAGGTACTGATTCAGTGGATTCGGGTTATTGGATTATTTGCATGTGTGTGCTAAACGTATTAAAATCTTGTAAAATATCTTAACTGAATCCCCTTTTTAAATATTTTTTGTGTATATAATTTTAATTATCTATAAATATATTTTGAGGCCAAAGTTAATAAATATTAGTTTTTGTGACCTTCGCTAAGATAATATTTAGCATTTAGATGATAAGATCTAAATACGTAGATCTATACTTGGTTGAACCATACTGCAGCCGGGGAAGACCACGCTCTCACAGAATACCAGCGTAAAATAGTAGCTTAATGCTGCTGTGTTTTGTATGGTGAATGTAGAGAACCGGAGACCCTTTTTACTGGAAACGAGGCACTCCATCTTAGTCCTCACAGGTGACAACGCATCTGCACTTTGATTTGTAATCGAGGATCTACATCTAGATGTCTATGGGCCGCAGCAACCACTTACCGCCAGGTGGACTGTGTGCTAGTTTGTCACCCTATCCTATAAATTTTTTTTGTTTAAGTGGCAGTTGCTGGAGTTACTCCAGTCCTATGTTCGAAGGGAGAGTTTTGAACGTGGAACACTTTCACGACAGTCCTCCTTTTTTGTCAACATATTACATATTTGAACCAAAAACTTTGTTTTGTCCTTCAAAAATCGAAATTTCGAAATTACTCCATTGCCCCATTTCATCCCGTAAGTGTCGTAAAGTTACTACGGGAATATCCAGAAAGATTCAATAGGCTTAAATAGATGGCGGTGTACCCATGTATTTATATCATATGTATTTATATACCAGGCATTATATAGCCATGCCGTTGACGGGAGGCATCGGCAAAACGTGAAAGACGTTTGATGAAGAGGAACTCCTCTCCGCAACGGGAGAGAATCACGTCTAGCAGTGGATTTTTATGTGCTGATGAAGAACATAAAGATTGCGGAACGACAGTGCCTTAGTAAATTCTAGACATAAAAGAAAAGTTTATACAGTTCATATTTTACGTGGGTGTTCTAACTTATTATTTGACTGCGAATATAGTTGCGAAACATAGCGACCTCTTATGCCAGAATTTTGAGAAACATGCATCATATAAACAAATTCGTAACTCTATTACTGCTCAGTTGATTTGTCACTTATTGCAAAAACTGTATAACGATTCTATAAAAAGAGCCTTATTGTCTTTTGTATAAATAGTTGATTGTGCTAAAGTTGTGATTAAACTTAACTTGTAGATTAAAAAGTTGTTTGGCTAGTTGGCATCATCATTAATAAGTTACTTTAACCTTCAATTTGAAATTTGTAAGTATCTCAACACTGATCATATTATGTTAAAGTAGATAATATTTATGTCAATAAAATGAAAAACACAATATATATGAATTCAAGAAAATTATTTAAGTACTGAAATTCTAATACAATTCTTGTATAAAGATATATCAATTGCCATGTAATATCAGTAGTTTAATTTTTATTTTTTTTTATCTTATCATTCGACCTCTGGGCACAGGTCTCTTTTCATTGTTGAGACGGAATTTCAGTAAGGAAGTATTCACCGCGCTGCCTCAATGCGCATTGATAGATATGTCTTTTATGTCTTTTTCGTTTTTTAATTTCTTAGATATTACCGCCGGGCACGCGGCGTGATTCACGTTACACCGTGTCGCAACCGGGCCGGGCTCCACCCGGGGCACGTCCATCGTGCGCTAGTCGGGTCAGTCATTCATGCTACAACGGGCTGTTTGCATATATTCTTTGCACGGCCGGCCGTGTCTGTGATAGGTGTTTTGTGTCAAATAGTGATTTCATCGGTCGATAGACATGACGTTTGAGTAAATATGCAATTTTCACAACTTGATTTGATATTGTTTTCCAAATAATATTTTTGTATTAATTATCCAAATACTGATGGATCATTTCGTAAACTACAGAATACTTGCGCACACATTCTAGCAATTTTTATCGTCCATTTCGATGTTGACCTGCTCACATATCAAAGATTTGTCGAGTGCCTTGCGGGCGCCCGGCGTACACGTTAATGTTACAACGTGTCGGGCCGGGCCGAGCCGGAACCGGGCAACAATACCCAACGACATTTCGACGCCGTGCTCGGCCCTGTCCTAGCGGCGCTCGGCCGGGCCACGGTTTAGTATGAATCACCGGGCCTTAGCCGGGCCCCGGTGTAACGTGAATCATCCTTAAATCAGCACTTAAAACAACAATTAACAATTTTACAATAACTAGAAAGCAACCTGGGTTCAACCCCACTGGCACTAGTAAAACGTTAATGCATATATATTTGAAATATCCCCCTATATACTGTAATAATACCTAATAATGATAATAATGTCCTCCAGACCGAATTTCGGTTACGGCGGCCAGTCTTAACGAAGACTAGCCATCTTTAGACAGCCAAGTTAGGATAGGATTATAAGTGTCTGAGTGTATGCGTAAGCACACGTGCACTCTCTATTCCTTAACTCTGTCGGTTTGCTGTCAGTTGATGGACTATGGTCCGATGAGATAGTACACCGATACGATCGGAGAGAGATAGGGTTTTCCGTGCTTTCCGAGGTTCAGGTGTAATACCGCTAGTTAACTCCGGGTTGATTGACTGAGAATTTCCTGATAGAAACACTAAATAAACTCTTTTTTTGGCCCGACCTAGGATTCGAACTCAGGACCTTATGATCAGATAAAATAATGGATGAACGAATTAAGTGATCCTAAAACATAAAACCATTGCATATCACAAAAAGTAAAAGCTTTACATATTCACGTATATATGGCCTTTAACAGGATGTTGTTTAATCAGTGCTTATTAACATAATTTTGTTTCAAAATTTATGCAAAATAATAATATAATCAGATGTTGCCATCACAGGCGTTCGTTGATGTCTTTTAGTCAAACTTTTTTAACTTAGTATTTTTAAGTGTAATTTTATATGCAATATATTTATTTTTGGGCTATGATGAAGAACGATAATATATTAACAACATAAAAATCGGCGAGGGACTTGTATTGGCTTTTGATCCACGTTTATAAAAAAATATAACGATCGCCATCATCAACATAGCTTTTCAAAGTTCACAGCTGAGCATGGCCTCCCACATAGATTGCCTCTTACGGCGTATATTTGCCACAGTTGACACGGTGTTGAGCATGGGGTTTGGCAGCCATAGTTTTTTTTATTATTATCAGAAAAATACTGCCTAATTCCACTTTCATTTTACTTTCCCGTCTCTTACAACACTTGCTTTAATACAAATACATCATAAATATTACAATAAAATTTCTGAGGGCATCCCTCTTTTCATTCATCATTAATTGGAAATATTCCACCTTTTTTTAAATTGTAGTTTCGACGGATGATCGACTATTGGAAAACCCAACTACTTTGACCGGTGATGGGGAGAAACGTTACCGCAAGTATTGACGCTGCAAACGAAACCATGACGTGTTACGCCATAGTACCGCTATTGTTGAAAAAGGCTTCCAAGCACGTCATGACAAGTAGCACCTTGCGCATTTTTGGAAATTACTTTATCCAGTAGACTTAATAAGGCTTTTGATGTAACAGGTAAGATGATGAGTTAACTTTAATACTGGTGTACCAAATACAAATTTAATATTTTAAGAATTATGACGATAATGATGGTGGATGATGGATGGCAAGTAGACTATTTTGCCCATGGTAGCAAAATCCGAATACTAAAACTATATAAAAAATTAATAATAATAATAAAAAAACACCAGGAGCTCCCTCTGAAATATGGTCTCGTGGACCGGAAATTGCCGTATTACAAGTATTTGCCGCAAGCTGTGTTCGAAAATGATCGCGCCAGGTTCTACTGGGACCGGGCCATCATCACATACAGGATTAAACTTGCGAATAAGCCTGATATTATGCTGATGGACCGGGCACAGTCAAGGATGTTTTTGGTCGACATTACCATTACGATGATAAGTCGACAGTACCGTATGACGAGTACCTCGTGAAAGCCGAAACAGATAAGCAAACAAAATATCTGGACTCACGAGATGACAGAAATGTGGGGTGTTCTGCCGATGAAATTAGTTCTGTATTCGCCTCTGCGAATGGGCTAATCCCGTCAAGCGATAATTTTAAATAATCATAAACTTTAAAACACATTATTCTTACAATGAAATCGAATATTTGCTAATGGCAGCCATGGTGTTGAGTAAATGGAAATGTTTTGAAACTCGATCTGTAAACATAATCAGCAAATCACTAGTCTACAGTAATTACGTAGACATGCAACAATTGTGCTATTTACTAGTAAATTACTATAACTGGTACCTACTGTTTCTATAATTATTGCTTTTTATGTTTATTGTATATTAAAGTAGTATAAAGGTACAGTTATAGCTTATGTACACCCCATTGCTAGGTACCTACAGATTTACATTTCAAAGAGTGTTAAGGGTTACCTCACATGCATGGCTTTAAAATATATTACTTTTCGGTTATTCATGTTTCCTCGTGATATTTTTCTTTAAAACCGAGTACGTGATAAATCAGCACATGTTTATTTGAAATATCAATTTTCATTGCTGGTGGCAGGAATCAACTTCTTGTTGCTCGATTACTTTGGAGTTTACGGCGTCCGCTTAGCACTTCAGCTACAACGTAATATATTTGGATATAACTTTAACTATATGATATATTTCATATTAAGACGACAAATCGAAAAGGTGGCTCCGGGCTAGCACCATACTGATCAGAGTGAATACATAATTTCTGTAAAAACTTAAAAAACGCCGTCATAAGGTCTACAATTGCGTAGTGCCTGCGACGATTAAGACCGCTTAGAAATCGTAAGAATCTTAAAATATTTTTTAAAAATTATTTATTTACGTAATCAAAATAATGACCAAGTACATTATAAATATTGATGTTACGAATATATTTGAGTGATTCCCAACCATATAGATTAAGTAATTTCGTTGTAATTTTAACCATAGTGATTTTTTAAAGGTGTTTGCGCAAATAATTATGATCGAGTCAAAATCATACAATCGTGTTTTTGAACAAGCAAATTCAAGATAAAGACATGAATTTACCAATATCAAAATTCCACTTTCATTAGTGGTGTCATATTTCTATACTATTCAATGAAAAGAGGTGCATTTTTTCGCAGTGTTGCCTTAACAGACTATTATTTATTCCAAACATACATTTATTTCTCCTTGAGGATTAAAAATAATGTCTGCAACAGATATAAATTGGCAGATTATACAGAAAAACATTTCGATAAACTTTATTTTATAATATACAATGTTTCTATAAGTTTTTATTTAAATGCGAAGTCAAAATAAAATATGATAATAAATAATAAGAAACTAAGAGTGATGTTAAGTTTGTTTTATTTAAGGGATTTTGTTTATTTCGTAAACCAAGATCATTTGACATGCAGCTAATGAAACTAAAATAATATAAAATAGTAGTTGTTACATTCTTAAAATGTTTTTTGATATCATATTAGTAACGTCTATACCAAGTACAGGACATGCGAGCCATTTCAACACACGGTATTACTCGTAAGCAGGTCGATCTGGAAATAGTCGATAAGTCGGTATCGCTTGATACAATAATTTTACTACGGCCACATCTCGCCACCTTAATTCAATAATTTAAGTAATTATCTATTATATTAATTTAAGTAATTGTAATCACTGTAATTCAAATATTTGAAATTTTAAAGAGTGTAAACATTGCAATTCAAATAGTTCTTATAAATTATAATTCAAATAGTTATAAATTGTAATAATTCAAATAGTTCTAATAATTTTAATTTTATTTAAATAATTGTTGTAAATTCACTATAACTTTGATGGCCGTAATGAGGGTGAAATATGTCCTATGCTATAACCTAATTGAACATTTTGGTACCCACCATATTTCAGGCAAATAAATGATTTATGATTATGAACAAAAATCACGGCACTTTGCTAATATTGACTATTTTGTACAAATATTCAAATATTTTAAGTATTATCTAATAGCAAAATCTAATGATATCGTGTGTATCAAAGAAGTTTCACATTTTTATATGAAATACAAAGAAATACTATTTTGGACTAATTCTTGCTTTTGCTTAAAAATGCACAATCTGTAAATTTTAGCTGATAATGTTAGGAAGTTGTCAAGCTTATTTATAAATTTTATAGGTCATCTTATGTGGAAAATTGGTAATTAAAATGACATCAGAAACGGAAAAAAAGAGTTAATTGACGTAAAGCGTACTAAAAATAAACGTTAAGGTATAGCTGTTGCAAAAAATTCGAGCATACGACTTCCAATTGAATATTTTTACCAGCCTCGTGTCACGATTTTATTCTACTCAGCTATTGATTTTTAACTGTTTGTGCTACTTGGCAGAATCTTGTTGTCACGTCACGTCATGTGTTGCTGATTAATTTTAGTTAGTGGTGTAATATTTTAAATAATCACATACTGTACTTTCCATAGACATGTCAGCAACAGCTTCGAATTTCAGTCACGGCGGTCAGCCTCAACGGAGACTACCCATCGGCGCAGGACAGGATTACAAGGCCCAAGTGTACCTATGCGTAAGCACATAACAAGTTAAGTGTACCTATGCGTAAGCACAGGTCTTTATTGCCTCACTGTCATTGTCCGATGGGACGGTAAACAGACACGGCCGGAGAGAGATCAGGCGCAGGACCAACGGATGTACGTGCTTTCCGAAGCACGGGGACGAGATACTTCCTGCTAACTTCCTGATTATGTGCAGATGCTGAAGATTTCTTAACGGAAAACTCGGCTAGGATAATATCTTGTTTATGAAAAAAGAGCTGATGTTCTTATTTGAGCAATTCACTAGAAGTTAAGTTATACGCTTACAGTTGGTATGTGAGTTTATAAATATTATTTTTTCTTCAAATCTTCTACCACCTTTAACATGTTTAAGATGTTGAGAAAGTAAATAATTGTATAATATAAGTAAATAATATGTAAACTTAAAAGGAGTTAGTATCGGCCCACCCACGACCCACGATTTTAGGATTTTATTATCCGTATTTATAGCCATTATATTTCACCAAATCTAAGAAATACCTTTTGACATTTCACATTAATCGTTACACAACAAATTTGTACAAGCGTACTCACATGTTTTAAAATAACCTTTTACGTAAATCCAAAGAATTATGAAGTATCTATATTTCATTACAACATGTGTAGTTATTTATTACCAATTCAAATACCAGATCAGACTTTTTTACTTGAGGTGGTTTTAATGACAAGTCATTATCAACCTCATAAACTTAGAATATACTGGCGTAGTTAACCTTACCTTAGTGTTTAGATGATTTAAATTCATGTTTATGCGGGTAATCGGTAAAGATATTGAACCTTTACATTATTTATTTTTTGCTTATATGATATATACTAATCTTTCTAATATTTTTTATGAATCCCACAGCGGCGGGTTACGAGTAAGTTTAGAAGTCTATATATATATATATATATATATATATATATATATATATATATATATATATATATATATATATATAAGAGTATAGTCATTGAAAAGTATTTGAAACGGAATTGGTTTTCCTTTATCATTGAAAAAATGATAAACGAAAACACGCATTTAGAGACATGAATCTAAAGAATAACATTTATAAGAGAAATCAAAAATATAAATAATTGGGACAACTTAACTCATTGATGAAGTATGACTAAATACCAACCACACTGTCCCAGATGGGAACGGATGACACGCGTTCGTGGGGAAAAGGTGGGCGCCTCATAGTTTACCGTGTAGGATCCGCCGCGGGAGCAACTACTATAGAGGGGATGAATGGGCCAAATTAACGGAGGAAACAAAGATAATGGTTATGGATGACGAATGAAAGAGACATTAATTTTGAATGCGTTGTAGAAAATCGATTAATGTAAATAACTATGATGTTGACGACAGTTGTTGTAGTGAAAGTGATTAAATAAGTTTTTATCTAGTTCAGTGTTTTTATTTATACAACTTTATCTCTAGAAATTAGAAGTAAGTAATAAATATGAAAAAAAAACTGATGAATTTTGTGTTTTGAGTTTACTTGTTTCCAATTTATTTTGGTATTAAGATAAAACTTTAAGTGATTACCAACTCCAAAGAATCGATATCGATTTCTCTTAAGAATCGAATTTTTCGCTTGGAATGCATAGTCTAATAAGTGTGACAGCCGTCAAAAGGTATTACTTGGATTTTGTAGAGTACAGGCTACTGCCGATTAAAATATTGAAACGGTGAATCTGACCACTATCCTTCACAGTTACCGTAGGAAAACATTTGGAGCGCAATGAATTTATGACAGTAACCTAAACGACAGTGGCGGAATGGCTGGGTGTGAACTGCGAACTCATTCGACTACTGTCGTGAAGCACTCCTAACACAAGTTATGTTAATAGTATTGTTAGTATTTGTAAATAAAAAATAGAAAAACACCTGGACACCGAGCTTCTGCACGTTAAGTGAGTTTTGTATGTACAGCGCCGATGGCTAGCCTCCGTTGAGGCAGGCCGCCGTGGCCGAAATTCGGTCTGGAGGACATTATTATTATTATTATAGCTGCAGTGTGGCTTTACCCCGTTAACACCACGTGTCTGTTTAAACAACGTGCACAAGCTAGATTGCAAACGCAGAACATATTTACAATTAATTTTACAGTAGCTTCTTTCAACATATCACAAACAAAGAGATCACCATCATACCCGCGTTAAAATAACGTGGCTGACGTAAACAGTCGACACTCCGAGAAGTGTGCTTGTAGTCTAAGAACATTTTTTGCAACTTTTTGCCTGCCTCAAATTAGTTACTTTGCTATCATCTTCGAACACCCATACAGATTGTTGCTTTCTATCCGGAATGTGTCACTATATCCGTGTTTCGTCTCCTGCCACAATGTCATAATGCATTGAACGTCCAATTTCATACTTTAACAACATTTTTATACCAATTAACTTGTATCTGTTTTTTTCTGGGTCAAATTATAAGGATACCTTATAATTTCAGACAGGCAAAAAAGGCTTCTAGCTTTTAAATATTGATGTACGTTATTTTGAAATTGAGTTACGCCTATATCGGGTATAGGCTATATATCCTTGAATCTATTCATGGCTGATGTGCCAGTTTTCTTCTATTAGTCGTCTGACAGTACCCACATTTTCCTCAGTGACCGCAGTTGAGGGTCAGCCTTCACGAAGTTCATGATGGAGAGACACACGGCCACGATTAAATTTTATCTACCAACATCTTACTTCCCAAAAACATTTTAAAGACGAGCATAGAACTTTTGAAATCGTACAAAAATCGTAGCCTAAAATCTTTGAGCGTTATTTTCATTTATGCCACAGACGAAAAAAAATCAATTTGTGATTAAAAACAATACACAGATGATTTTCTGACAAAAACATTTAAATTAATAAATTAATTCCACAGCACAGAATTTTAATTGTGGCCTGTATGATGACTGGCTGCTACCATGTGCTTGTTGCACTCTGTTAGTTTTCAAGATAATTCAGTCCCCTTATGAGCATTGGTGAAAAAATCCGTAAAATACTTGTTTCATGACTGTTTTCGTATATCTTGTAAATAAAACGTCATCATCATTAGTCTGTAAGCAAAGTGATCGAGATATATACTTCATTTTAATAGTCTGGTGATTTTAAAAATGATACGTATACAGTTAGGAGTGATAGAAGTTTTAATACTACCACTACATATCTGCTCGATATTTATAATTTAATAATATATAGATTTAAATCAAACAGCCGGTAAACCAGTTAAAGCACTAATAACTAATTTTAAATTGAGGAATAATAGTAGTCCCACGACGGTAGGTCACTTGTACTAGTAATAACTATGTGGAATGTGGTATTTTGAAAGTGATACGTGCAAGGTTAAAGGTGCAACAAACAGACTAGCAACCATATCAAGCTTGATATCCGTTCTAGCATCCACTTCGTCAAGCTGCCTAATGTTACACATTCGCCAAGTAACTCAGCAATAAAAAGTAAATATGTACCATTTACCTAAGCGTTGTACCGACGAAATCATCATTTAATGTATGTATATACATACATGTATGTCATACTAAGTAGCATTTTTGTAATAGATTATTTAATAGCTACACTCCTAGAGAATTAAAGTATAGAGACATTTTTGTAATTTACTACAATTACTTTAAGATAAAATTTATCAACGATAATTTTTATCTTTTATTTTTTGTAAAACTATATCATCATATTTATATTGTGAACGGGAACAGTCAAGAGTTCGTGCAACTTTTCTCCAAAAGTTTTGATTCTCGATTCTATTTTCGTCCACTAATCGAGCATGCTCTTTCCAATCGTATCATTTAAATACTCAGCTCTATCGGCTGCCTATGCGACAGCGCAGATTACTTGAACTCTTTTCACAATTCTGAACGATTCATACGCTTCTGAGTTGAAATATCATATCAATATCTGTGAGAATTCTTACAATTGTGAATTTCAAGTTGTGTTTACACGTAGATGCCTATATATCTTCCTTTTGATCCGTGGTGGCTATAACTCTTGAACGAAATGCCTTTTGACATTAAAATATTTAAATTCAAATTCAAATTCTTTATTGCATAACTTAATCTATTACATAGCATATCGTGGTTGGAGCTTCCTTTTAAGCAAAGGATTTGCTTGTAATAGGATGCACCGCTCTTCCAAGCAATGGATATATAACAATAAATTGAGGCGAAGAAAAAATAGAAAATTAGTTATAATATCCCTCAAGAAATTTATTTTTAAAATAAAGCCAATAAATGCTTTCAAATATTATGATAACTATGTTATATAAATCGTAATTGCTTTAAATTATTTTGGTGAAACAAGTTATTATACCTATATTTAGTATGTGAATGTAATATCGCAAAACTTACATTATATTGAATTAAAAAAGAGGTTATTTCTTTGAACGCTTCACATCGTATTTTTTTACCTGTACATAGATGAAGGCCATCTTTAAGTGAATGAGGACAATGAATAATGTCGTCCCACTAATGTCACTAGAAATGGTTGTAATGGTCCACGTAGAAAGTTAAGGATAGGCGTACCATTGACTTGTCTGTTCGAATTCGTGACCAGAGATGATGTCGATAACTAATCAAGTGGACATTCGTTCAATTATTCACTTCGCAATCCGTCTCGAAACGTATCGTGACCTTATAAACTATTAATTGAATTTATACAACTCTAGCAATAGATCTTAATGTTAGACTTACCGTACTGTGCGATCCTTAATATTTCGTATTGATTGTACATGGGCGAAATATTGGTGGTGAAGGTGTAAGGTTCTTACTTCAGATGTCTTCCAAGCTATATTTAGTTCTTCTCTGATCTTAAAAATGGTGATATGTAACATATGAAAGAGTAATGAGATCCTTTGTGTCTATGTATTCACTTGCATGGTTATATTTTTATACGTGGTAGAGCCATGCTGCAGTTATATTAGTAGTATAGTTGTAGCACGAATGGGTCGACTCGACCGGGGAAGGACCACGCTCTCACAGAATACCAGCGTAAAATAGTAGCTTAATGTTGCTGTGTTTCGTATGTTGAGTGTAGAGAACCTGAGACGCTTTTTACTGTCAACGAGGCATTCCATCTTAGTCCTCACGGGTGACAACGCATCTGCATTTTGATTCGTAATTGAGGATAGATGTAGATGTCTATGGGTCACAGCAACCACTTACCATCACAGGTGGACTGTGTGCTCGTTTGTCACTCTATCTCTATCCTATAAAAAATCTTCCTAATTAAATAAACATCTCAATAATATTTTTTTTGCTTTTGTTTAAGTAGTCATTATAATTAATGACAATCAAATGTTTTCAGGGCATAATATAATTAATGAAATTGAAGAAGTTGCTCTTAGATAAAATACCGCGCAATTTTTTTTGAATTTATAAATTATGCTCGTGATTAGTTGCTTATCTTAATTGTGCTAAACTTTAGTTTTTTAACTTATATCTAGGGGAAGTTATTGTTTTTAAAATTACGTCGAATGCCGTAAATCACATCAAAATCGGTTGATTTGTTCTTGAATTATTTAATTTTGAAAAAATATAGAACAAAAAACGTGGTTTTTCAAAATTGAATTGAGCTCAAAATGCTCCAAAACGTCATAAATAAGTGGAATTTGGAGCGCTTTGATATTGAAATTAGTGAGAAGTTCCAGGGATAGGCCGCAGGGTCAACCAATTTTTTTCTTTGTTCTAATTTCATTAGTAATGTCTTCAATCGATCCTAAAATAATTTGTAATTATTTAATTTCCAAAAATAATATTTACTATCTAACGATATAAAAAAATCTACAAAAATATAAAATTTACAAAGCAAAATTCCCCATATGAGACCTTTCCGCTGTAACGACGATTTGGCTAAATCGCCACACTTGACAGGCCATGTACCATACGCATGTACCATCTGTACACTAGTCTTCTCGCAATTTCAGCGCTGCTACCTCTATCTTTGCTCTGTATTTTACGACTGATGTAAGCTTTGAGTAACTCAAAGGATATAAGCGAAAAGGTTATGCCACCATCTACTGAAAATCGAGCAATGTTTTTGGTTTTTCTCTATGTAGATTAATTCTTTTGCGACGTCACAACTTGTTTTTAATAAGATTCGTCTGTTATCATTTACAGTTTATGTTCATTTTATGCGTTGTATTCCTTTTTATTTTTAATATTTATACAATATTTATACAATGTTTATACAATATTTATAATTGGTACTATTTTTTATGATTTACAAGACAGATTTAGACTCAAAATACTTACTGCATGCGTTGAAGAAAAAAATTAAGTTAATAAACATTATTGGTTGTTGTAGACCATGTATAGGAATTAAGTTATTTAGCGTGAAAATTTATAAATAACATGCTTTATCAACAATATGAACAACCGGTTTATAAAAAACAATAAGTGATTACGCCGTGTGAAGGCATGGCAGGCATAAAGAGCATCTGTGCGTGTCTAAGAGCAACAGAAGTAACATAATATAGAGAGTAAGAGTTATGCTAGCGCCGCGGACTGGCCACGCTGGTTCGCAAATAAGGCGTCGTCTCCTAAGGAAATCTTGTAAAATTGAGCTTATTTATAACGCCATTGGTTCCCAATTACAATGCGATTGCATGTGTATGGTATGCGACGTCACCGGTTAAGTATTTACACATGGCTGGGTCGACGACCCGCGCATCTCGTCCGTCGCGTGAGCCACAGCCGTGATTGCTTATCGCTAGTTATTAATAGCGGACTGTTATACCGCACGTATACATACATAAACAGCAGGTAAGTTTGGTGCAATTAACACCGCTTCCCGGTCACGATATAATTATTAGTTCCATTAGGGTTTGTTTGATTATCTTTTAAGTCTTTTTTAATGAAATTTCAGTCCAGCATATTAGTTTTTTGTCGAGTAAGTGATCCATGCTGCTCAGTGTTCCATTTTGTTCGTTAAAGCTTGGGATGATTTATTTTAATAGTTTTTTTTTCACATCAATGTATGTTGTTTTACGATGTATCTACTGCCTGTATAGTTATATACTACGAAATTGGTTACAAAGTTCTATCACACAAAAATATAAACAAAAAGTTCTTATTGTATGTAATCGTTTTTGTCATTTTATGAGTAATATTATGGATTTTGGTTAATTACACGACATATTATATATAAAATACCGATTATTGTCTTTACAAGCTTTGGTTTGGACTGAGATAAGAAACAGAGTCTTGTTACTTTCTTTAAAATGTACGAGTATTCATGCTGACATATTAAGCAGTAAACACAGAATCATGCGTCTATCAATATGAGACTGATTAGATAATATATTATAATGATGGCGCATATTATTGGCAGATTTCACTTGTATGTACAAAATAAATTTTAATTTTTTTTAATTATAATATATTATTTAATTAAAATTAACAAAAAACAAATTACGAAATTCATTTTACCTAAGTGATTATAGAGGCCTTTAACAAATAAATTGCACATGGACAAACATCCAGATACGAAACAATTATTTGTCTTGTTTCGTGCGGGATTCAAACCAAACACCTGCAGTACCACAACCAAAATATTGGCCACTAACGGCTACTTAGACCTTAAAATTTAAATCGTATTCGAAAATCAATTTTTTATAGAAATATTTTATTCAAAAGAATCATATTTAAAAGAATAAAAGAATATTAAATTGAAATGCATGTATACAATGTATAACTATTATAATATATTCGCAGAAGAAAGTAGATATTGGCTTTTAAGCTGGCGCTGGCATAAATTAGGTCAGCGTATAGAGCGGTGGCTCGTATAAGAGTACGTAACGCAACGTTGCCTCATTGCGCTTGCGTCAACCTGTGTGAGGCGCATCGCGGGGTGTCTTCCACACGATTCGGCGACCTTATAATCTCGACCGTTGCTTCTCAAACTTTGGTTCGCTATTTATCAAAAACGGTTCCTTAAATCAGTTATTTACATACAATGCACCACAAAAAATATAATTGGTATTAAATAGCTACCTATTTAATACCAATTATATTTTTTTGTGGTCGTACCTATTATACGATGAGTATTTCAGTGAATACGTAGTGCAGAAGACGATATTTTTCAACAATATTTTTTGCTTCCAAAATTTTTCTTTGATTGAAAGTTGAAAGTTTTCTTTTAATCGCACTTTTAAATAACATTAAGTGTAAGCTAAAGAGTTACTTTCTTCAGTTATTATAATGTGTTTCATTGTCATTTTTTGATTGTTTGCATGTTTGTTTCTTGTTTTTGTTTTTCCTTTTTATAGTATCTGCAATATAACGCTATATTATCTTATAAAATTATAAACTTTCGATAGCTTAGGTATAAACCTCAGTGGTTTTTTTTAATGGAATCACTATAAATATTTGTAATGCTTGTTCATGTGATAAATAAATTAAAAGAAAAAATGGGTTAGCAGTCGAACAAGACATCAATCAACTTACAATTATTACTTTACTTAAAATTTTACAACTTAAATTTTTATCCTCAGCCTTTAAATTCCTTTTTCCTAATAGATTGTCCAATGGTTTGTCCAATGACCAATTGAAAGTTTTAATTTAATTGAAACAATAAATTTTTTTAAGACTCCATTTCAATTTTTTCTCTCTATAAATCGCGATCTTATTGTGAAATTTAAATTGAACTTGATGATTTTTTTCATTAAATAGAATAAACACTATCCCCTATAAAATTTTGGAGAAAAAAATCCTTTGAAATTCTCGAGGTCTTGAACTTGTGATATTTCTCAATCGGTAAGGCGCAATTATCAGATTAAAAATAAAATTTTTCGGCACTTACTTTATTAATAAATATTTTTAGCTTATTGGTATATTTTTAGCTGAAAATTACGCTATTGGTTAAAATATTTTCTGCCAATTTCTTAGTATTTGCTAGCAGTTTTATTATTTGAATATTATTATAGTCTGTAGGCTTTTGAGGATCTCTACTACATATTGGGAACGTAAATTCTTTGTATAAGTTTTCAGTCACACATTTCTTTCCACAATTTTTGTATTTTCATTATATTTGAGAAACACCGAGCTAGACACTTATATTTTTGCGCAAAAAACAGTGGTGGGGTGCAACACAAAAGTGGGGTGAACGAAGGTCTACCGATAAATTAGATTTCCTGTTTGGATGTCTAATGCACTTGTTGCCTAGGTATGCAAGATCATTTCTTAGTAAGACGAGTTTGTGACGTTTCTAATAAATTTAGAATTTACATGAGTATTTTACATATTACGAATTGCCATTTCGACTTAGTCTATGAAGAATCAAAGAAGACATACGAGTAAATATTTTTATTTAAGCACAATAACTTTTTCACATATCATTTTTAATAAAATTCTCGTTGCTAAATATTTCAACTTTATTTTTTATTTAAAAAGTTTAATGTTTTTTGAAATGAAGTTCTTAATGTATATGGTGTATACACTAAGAACTTCATTTACAAAATACATAAAATTTTAAGCTTTAAATTCGGAGCAGTTGATATTTAAAGAACGCAAAATGTGTTTGTCATTTAGGCTCATAATAATAACAGTTTTTACCCTGACCTTTACTGACTTTCCATCTGTACGTAATTTGCAATGGTTAATTTGTGATTAGATGCGTACGATTATATACGAAGGTCGTTATGCTTCATACTCATCATATGCCACGTCGTCAAAGGCCGGCGTGTCAGACGCATGCTAAGTAGCTGTCGAAACACTCGATTATCCAATTGCTTGACGGGAAATATAAACTACGCTAAAGAAATAGTATTTTGACTTTTAAATTGCAACAGTATCAGGTTATTTAGTGTTGCTTTACCTAGCTTTTAACTAGGTTATTCTCGCGGCTTCGCCCGCGTGGAGGTTGGAAAACGACATCAACTCGAATCAAATGACATATGACTATAGTTTTAGTATATAATAAAGTATTTAATGTAATAAAATAAAAGTATTTGATTTATTCATTAGTGTTTTATCTTAATATTAATTATTAGTGCAGTATAAAAATGTATTAGATTAAATGGGATTAGGTAGCCTGACCTTGCCCAGTTGACTTCGCGTTCGAGCTGTGCAAAATTTTAACTCTCACTGTCCCGTGTACTACATATAAGGGCCTATTGCTGTTGTCTAACTATTGTGTCTAAAATCGGACGCAATAATCAATAAGTGTTAATAGGTCTAAAAAGGCGAATTTGAGTTTATATTAGAAACTTCAGGAAAAGCTTTTGTTCTATTACATAAACCTGAAACTACCGAAAAAAAATGCTATTTTATGCTGGTATTCTGTGAGAGCGTGGATATTTTACGGTCGAGTCGACCCATTAGTGCTGCAATCGTAATATAGCTGCTGTACTGCTAGCTCCACCAGGTAAATTATAATTTCGTTAAGTTCATAAATAGGCGACGCTATCGTTATCCTAATGAACTACATTTTAGATTCGTTTATTACGTGTACTTTGTTTTCGTCGCCATTTTATGTTCTAGGTATTACACAAGTAGATATGAGATCATCGTAAACGTCCAATTTCATTAACTTTCATATTGGTGTTATATTGCAAATGTTGAATATTTATTGCGATCATTAACCTGAGAGTTATTTTATCATACATAATCATAAAAAAGTAGGCAATTATATTTTACGATGTCATTGGGTTAAATCAGTATAGTGTATATCGAATGACAGTGTGTTATTGAGCTACTGCTTTCATCTTAAGGCTACAGTCTTTTAAAGTTGACTCACATCGAATCATTATCGCCACTTTGATTTCTTTTTTTACAGCAAATTATTGTTTCAGAGTAAAATATTTTGATAACACATAAATACCCAGATTATAAGTAATGGCTAAATTTTTTTTTTGGTTCATCTATGTGGTCTATGTTAGATAAATCAAACGGTAAATAGAGCTCTCTCGCACCCAACGCAATTTCGAGCTTTGTTCGTGTACCATTATAAGGCAATCGATAATAAAAAGGCAAAATCTATTCAGCGCGTTAATAGCTAAACATCTTCATCTCCAAAATGCGCTGTTTCTTTTTTTCTAAATATCTTTCATTGTCTTAAATAAGAGGTCTCAATTTCGTTAAATTTCGCTGTTTTCGCCTCATAAAAAACTATTTGTTTCATAGCAATAGCTGAAAATATTTATGCTATAATTATTTTTTTCTCAAGGGCAGGTGTTTAATTAGACAAATATTAAAAAATAATAATTTAAACCACTTTATTTCAAAATTAATAATTATTTCGATCGACCTATAAAATATTGACTTTATATACAATAATTGCGGGCAATATTCCTTAGTAGCCGCTGAGCGGCTGTAGCGTTCAGACGTCTTGTCTGTGCCAAATTTTTGCACTTCCTCTCGCTCTAACATTCCTCTTTCTCTCTCTTTCCCTAATCTTGGTTGCGCATTGTTACGAATTGAAAGTTTCTCTACTTTATTATTTTTTGCATATAATTCTTTAAGGGTTTATAAATCATTTTGTATTTGTTTTATAACTTTTAATTTCGATATGGACCATAAACGTAAAAAATATGCTTGTACCAGAAAACGAAAATTGAAATCAAACGTTGAAGCAATGAACAGAAATAGAATTCAAAGGTAAGTTTTTTTGTGTTTCATAGTAAAATAGTTAACAACGTGCATATGTGTGAGCACTTGGTTAAATATTAGGTATATAATTAGGTACCTAACCTACATATTATGTAAGTTCTTCAAGGAAATATAGAAGTATTATACATTTTTGGATTGCACATGATGTTTTGTTTACAAGCGACAGTAGCCTAATGGCAGGGAGCGGACCGCGAACTCAAAAAGGTCGTGGGTTCGAATCCACCATTCGACTACTGGCGTGAACCACTCGTAACACAAGCGATTTAAGCTTACCACGAGTGGTTAATGTCCTTTTTTTTTAAAAAAAGTACATTATGTTTTTATAGAAATACTTTTTTAATTTAATTTTTAAGTGTCATAAGGAAAATTTCGTCTTTTTGATTTTCAACTAGAGATTTCCTTGTTACCGGTAGCTGCTGATGTCGAGTTAATGACATTTTTAGATACGAAAACTATTCAGTAATACACGTAGACTACAAGTAAACTATTAAGTAATATCCTCAGCATCCCGTAATTTATTGTACGCCCACTATGGCCAATTTTGGATATAATGTGGCGTCAAACTGCTTACGACGTCCAATATACGGACGTCAAATAGGAGACTTAGCGCAATGTTCGCAAATTGTCATGCTGATCACAGAAACGTCAAAATCTAAAAAAAATTGGACGTCATTTTTCTTCCTCTTTAGCTTCCTGAGCTAATTGATTCTCGCATGGAACGCTCGATGCCAATCAAAGACCCTCCATACATCATTCAAGCCATTGCGAATAAATTAAAAAAAGCGCTAAGTCGTCCGTCGATGCTGCTGTACAAGAATAGTAATTTATGCATATAGGTAAATGCTATACAAAGTTACATTATACTTTAATGAGAAACTATAAATATGTGTGATAGTGGACTGTTTGTACTTATATAGAAATTATTTTGAGTTTTTTTTAAATCTATTTTAGTATTTAGAACTACTTGACGTACTTGACGGATTTTCGATAGTGTCATCGACTTATTACGAAACCCTCAGTGCACGACTCATTCTAGCACTTGCCAGATTCATTTGAATAATCAATAATACGAGTACATGTTATACAGGTTCTAGATGATTATCTTTTAGAAACCTTTTCAAAAAAACAACAAAAATTATACAAACTTAAAATATATTTTTTTTGTGTAACGAATTTTGTAATAAAAGCATGGAACAAAAATAGATACGAGGTAGAAAATCTGTATGTGAAAATTTGTTAGCTAATTATCAATAATCCTGTATATTAGATAAATTGATACTGGAAAATCTTAGTAGAGCAACTTTCCACGCTACGGCCAGAAAGATAACTGCGGTGGCGGTACATGAAGTGGCGGGGCAGGGAGGGTGTAGATGTGTCACCAGAACGCAATTTTTCTGTTTTGCTCTGAAAGACTGGGCTCTTAACCGAAATTCAGGCATTTGTGTTAGAATCTATAGTGCACACGCGTATAATATTACATTTACTTTTTACGCATATGTAAATTAATCGTAATAATTAATTATTAATAATAATAATTTACATAATGCACGCTTTGAATTTCTCGGAACGGAAACAATTTCCTCGAACTTTCAGATAAACGAAAAGAAAGTGTATTACAGAATTTTTTTAAAACTTATTTTAAAATGATTTATTGAAGATTTACTCTTAGATTAATTTTTTTAGACCTTCATGTCACCTCTCTCGCTCGCGTCGTCACTTACTTGTTAGAGCTTTCAAAATCAAATATAAAATTACGTAAGTACATCAAATAAAAACGCCACATATGAAATATTTATTTTACACGCAATTTCATTAGTTTTTAAAGTGGTACCAGAAGTCGAAACTTTGAAATTAATTTATTATTTTATTCTCATCAGCCAGTAAACAGTAGTACCACAGTCTAATAAGTTTTAAGCTGTGGCACTACTGTTAAATATGGACACTTTCTATAGCAAGGATGATCAGAGTTAACGACACTATGATTCACTTTAAAAAACGTGATCCGTTTTACCTTCGTATATCGCATATTGAACCAGTTAACGGAAAGTCAATTCACGCATGTTTAATTTGTAAGTAAAGTGAACGTCGAGTCGCGAGTGCTCGGAAAAAACACCTTCGATGTCTTATAATGTAAATTAAAAAAATTATTTGTTATTTTCAACTCAATGATAATAAATAGGATTCCTTAGTCCACCCAAAACGGGTAAATCATAGTATATATAGGAATTAACTTCCCGGCTTCTGAATGTGCAATTATTTTATTATCTTTAGTTCTTTAAAGTCGGCTTTCACTTTTTTTTTAAATATTTTTTATTAATCCTTTTGAGTCAACTAGAATGTCATAATGTTGTCTTAATAGTTATATTAAAAACTGCACCACTTATTTTGACAACATTAGGGATAGAATTCTGTTTCCAAATTTATGATACCTCCCCTGAAGAACTTAATAAAAAAGAATCATTGAAATCTGTTCGCAATTGATGAAGATATCGTGTAACATACATACAAAAACACGCTCGAAATATCGAAATAGCTGGCTTCCATAAAATTCATGCGGCTATTTGCATGTTACTGACACATGAATTACCGTTTTCTTTGCTTTTCTGTCTATCGGTCTGTCTTGAATGGCTGAACCGTTGGTATTATATATATATATATATATATATATATGTATATATATATATATATATATATATATATATATATATATATATATATATATATATATATATATATAATACCGCACACAGTTTTTAAGATATTAGCAAGGACTAAGTTCAAGTAGATTTATCGATACTGGAGTGCTTGCCAAAAGGACACTATTGTAGATCTTCAAGTGTTCTACGCGAAGTCACGAGAAAACCCAGTAATTATATGTAATATTAACAACAATATCTCTCCACTCCACGCAGTGAAGTGCTAAGAAAGTTGGCTATTTTTCCTCGTCAAAAGACTATACCAATATTTAAGGCAAGACTAACCCTTTTGTCACCAACGACAATTAGTCGCGAATATTTATGAAACTAGTGCAATCTCCACAGACTCAGAGTTTCCACGCCAATGGGACAAATACATGGTTATATCTTACAGACCCATATTTCCACCATTTACTAGTACACTGTTTCAGACGTATCTAATGTCACCCCGGTCATTAACGGATTATTTTTAAGATGAGAGTTAGGTTGAATATCTACGCACGTACCACTCCATACAAGAGTTTTAAAATATAATTTATTTAAAACTCTATCAGTAAATCATTTTATAGTAAAGTTCGAGTCTGTTTTTTAAGTGACAAGATTTTATTCAACAAAACCAGTTTAGTTGAATTATATTGGTTGAAATAAATTTCCCTAGCTTGTAGCAGCAGTGATTACGAGTAGACCCCTTTCTGGGATTATAACTTGAAATTATATGATGATTATGGTCTACTATTATATTTCTTATTTTTACGTAATTAAAGCATAATGTTTTTTTTTAAATTGAAACAAACATTCCTTAGTTCATATATTATACAAGTTTGAATGATACGAGTTCGCGACGTCTGGTCATTTGACCTTGTATATCAAGTTCACATAATAATATGCTGTGAGCAGTGACCACTGAATTTACATTTCTTGTATAAATCCGGTACCAACTCTGAAACTCAACTAGTAGTGGCCAAATATACTTTTAAACACAAATCAAAATTTTACTTTTTCATTAAACAATATATTGTGACTAAAACCCTTCAAAAACAAAAGGAGGCCAATGCAGCAGTGCAAAGCAAAGTTGATGCTTTATTTTTTTTGCTTTTGTATTTGAGTTGCGCTAGAGAACTAACTCTAGGACGGTAACATAGCAAAACAATATGCTTACCACCGAAATACTCGGCGGCACGTAAATGACTAGTGCTAAAAATTTAAGCGCTTTAAGCATAATAAGCTTTTCACTATTATCGGCAAGGCTGCACGTGTCCGCAACAACTGAAACCTGTTCCAGTAATATAGGTTGTTCACAAGTAATCAGTAGGCTATCGAGTGCCTGGTGACCAGTTACACGCGGGAAACTAATAACAACTTTCGTCACTAAATTAGTAAAACTAGCCACCGTATTAATTAAAACATGATAAATTCAAAGTAATAGCCATGTGATAATAAATACAATCACACATGTCAATAACTTTTCATTTGAATTACATTCGTAAAGATAACATTTGCGAACGGATGTGTGATATATGCGTGTAGGCAGATGATGTGCAAGAGGAGACAAATGCGCTCGAATTTTATTGTTTAAAAAAATATTAAATACCACTTACGCTTAATCGAGTGTCACATCCAAAAACTGCAGCATATAACACCCTTAGAAAATATTTAAATCTCATAAACGTTGAAAACTGTTTAGAACGTCACATAAATGCACGTAGAGTCAAAATCACAATGTATTCTGAATAATTAAAAATTTACTGTCCGTCAAAAAAAATAAGCACTGGTAACCACCTTGAAGTCCGTAAAAACTAACAATGCGTTCTGTACTGCAGTGGGAGTTGGCGAAACTGACGTACGCAGCGCGCAGGCGCTGCCAAGGTATTGTTAAAAGTTACTTTTACTTGCGCGACGTGCTGCTCTAGGCGGCTTGGCGGAGACCTCGCGCTGTAACTCCACGCTTGCGCGTTCACGAAAGAGAAAAACAGAGTTGTCTCTTTTCGTCAGTGGCGACTACATTAGAAAACTTATAAAGGCGATATACAAACAGTTTGTGCAAGATTAAAATTATATAGCTTTGTAAGTACTGGCCACGGTTCATTGAAATATGTATTAGGTAAGTATAGCCTTATTTCATTGCATGGAGTGGCAAGTAAAGGTTGCATATTCTTCATTTTTTACTCTTATTTATTAAACTTGATATTTTTTAAATCACCTAAAGTCAAAAATCTAATTATTCAAGCTTTCAGGCTTGTTGCTGCCCGTTTGAAAAGGTACGAAGCGAAGCTAATAAAGAAGGAAGAAGTAGAAAGCAATGTCAAAGGTGAAAGCTCTAAGAAGATTATGAAAGTACTTGTAGCAGTTAAGGGTAATATTATAGCCTAATCTTCAAGGATCAGCTATTTTTGATAAGTGGAATATTGCTTAAGTATATCTTGGTTAGTAATTAAGAGTAACACTTTGATGGGCACTGATCATAAGTGCGTTGACAAATTGTTTAGGAATTCATTTTGCAACCTGCTATGAATTTTGTATCAATTGGTATGTCTTTGTTAGAGCAAAGTAACAACTTGGTATCGTGCACATTCCAACCTTGTGCTAATGTATTTAACGGAATGCGGCGTCAACGAAATTTTATTAATACAAATAAAAAGATGTTGAGGAAAGGAAACTTTTGCTTTTTACTGGAAACGAGGCATTCCATCTTAATCCTCACTGGAGAAAACGCATCTGCATTTTGATTTGAAATCGAGGATAGATGTTGATGTCTAAGGGCCGCAGCAATCACTTACCATCAGGTGGACTGTGTGCTCGTTTGTCACCCTATCCTATAAAAAACATTCCTGATTTGTTGTACTTTTTTATTTGCCGGAGACTTGTGTGTCTCCATTTTTTGTAATATAAAATATAATAAATCATTTGTCGGTTATGGGCATAAAAAATCTTTCTAAACACATAAATAAGATACTCTGGCGTCTTTATTTCTCAAAAATATCTGTTTTATTTTCTTGTCTATGAAGTAATAAGTAACACCACACCAACACCATCATCAGGCCTGTTGTGACATGGTTGTGAGTTACGCCTGTGAAACCTGGACTTTAAATAAATAAAATATTGACAAAGTGGACGCCGCAACAAAAGAGACCGATAGACAGGCCTAAAAAGCGTTGGAGTGACTGTGTAGAAGAGGATCTCAGGCGGATGGGAAAGTTTACCAGCTGGAAGAAAGTGCTTGGCAGCGTGACAACTGGAGAAAGATTGTAGAGGAGGCCAAGACCTACAAAGGGTTGTAGAGCCAACGGAAGTAAGTAAGTAAGAAGTAATAAGTGATGTAATTCAGAACTGTATTTTATATTAAAACATATACGTTTTAATATAAAATACGTACTTTTGTATTTAATCCTTAAAATGTACAAAAGGTTGATACCTGCGGAGTTTTCTTATTCGTCCTATCTCGCTTAAAGTCGTGTCGTTGCAGTTTTTTAATACAAGGGTGATAAGCGAGCATACAGTCCACCAGTGAGCCACAGACATTTACGAGTACATCTATCCTCAGTTAAGAATCACAATGCATATGCGGTGTTATCTCTGATGACTAATGTGAAATGGCTTTCCAGTTTGCTACAATCACCACACAAAACACAGCAGCATGCTGCTGCTATTTTACGCTGATATTCTGTGTATGTTTTCCTCCGAGTAACTCAGACCTCACCTCAGAGTAACTTCATTTTCAAAAAATGTCTTCCGTGGAAGGAATTTACTATTTTATTTTATTTCATTTTATAGATTAGACATTAAGCCGGGTGTTAGCGGTATGAGAACATCTTAAACTCTATTGCGTTCCTTGGGCGTGGCAACTAAGGGAAAAGTTGGTAAGATCTCATGGTTTGCAATAAATTGCGATATCAAAGTATGAGGCTAGGCCATATGCATAATTTCATTTTGACATTGTGAAGTTTGAGTTTGGTCTCACTCGATAGGGTCTCTAAATATCGCCCTCAATCTTGGTGTTGCAGAATTATTTGCGTATAATAAAAAAAATTACAATATTATGTCAGATCTTGACCAGTGCTGAGGCTCTTAGTATTGTTATTGGAAATCCTATGTGGATTAGTTTCGTTAATGCTTTATTGGATGGAATGTTAAGAGAGGGACAATGTAACGAATAAGAAAAAGAGGTTGATCATATATTTCTATAAAGCCGGCAACGCAGCTGCAATTCCACTGGTGTTGCAGTTGTTCATGGGCGGCGGTCGACACTTTCCATCAGGTGAGCCGCATGCTCCTTTGCCCACTTTGCTATAAAAGCAATATGGAAAATCGCTTCATTTAGTACGTTAAATTTCTGACTTGATAAAATGTGTACAAAATTAATGATTTTTATCCGAATTGTATGCGTTCTTAGGCTATGAGTTCTTCATGTGTTCTTTTACTGATGAAGTGTTTATACGTGGTAGAGCCATGATGTAGTTATATTAGTAGTATAGATATAGCACGAATGAGTTGGCTCGACTGAGGAAGGACCACGCTCTCACAGAATACTAGCGTAAAATAGTAGCTTAATGCTGTGTTTTTCGTATGGTCATAGTATGGTGAGTGTAGAGAACCGGAGACCCTTTTTACTAGAAAGAGGCATTTCATCTTTCCTCACGGGTGGCAACGCATCTGCATTTTGATTTGTAAACGATCACTTACCATCAGGTAGACTGTGTGCTTGTTTGTCAACCTATCCTATTAAAAATAACATTTAATCGAATCGATTACGATGAATCTTAGGAGAATTGTTTGTTCGTTTTCTATGTGTTTCAATTTAATTCATTCAATTAAGAGAATTGCAACGCATACTGGGAATACCTACTCGTATATTAAACTAATAAAACCAATAAAAATATAACCCTTTGGCCTATAACGGAAAGACAAATTTTATAATAGATGAAATTAGTTTCATATTTTTTAAGATACAATCGAAAAAAACACTTTTAAAAATATTAAAATTAAAAATCATAAAATCATTGCATACAAATGAAATTGTTAATTTTTAATTATAAGCGTTGTTTGAACTGTACATGAGGTCGGATCAAAGTTCTGTAAGACCTGCCCTAGAAAAACAAAAAAAAAACTCTCCGATCAGACTCTTAATCTCATGGCTGTTAGACGGTAAATGAAGCTGCAGTCTTCAACAGATTGGACAGTATAAAGTCAACTGAATAGACAGATTGTAATTGAAAATCGAAATGTATGCGACGGGACTTACGTAACTTTAATACAGCTGGTACTGAAGAAGCAATTGAGTAGAACCAGGGCTCCAAAGTCTTTGCCAGAGATTTGTATGACAGAAAGTTGAACTGTCGAAGCTGAAGACCGAGTGTGGCAACATTGACACCATTGAGAGATTTTGAGTGAGATTGAGAGGTTCTATGGGCAGCTGTTCACGTCATCATTGGAGTCATACGCAAGTGTGAGTAACAATACAAGGGCAAGTCTTATCCTACAATATTTCAATGATATGTCGGACGTCAGTCTGAGCGAGATTAGATGGCTCTCTGGCACCTTAAAAAAGACAAGTCCACGCGAGGATGGAATGACAGTGGAGTTTCTGAAAGCGGGTGGAAAACCGCCGAAAAATATTTGAAGCCCTCGGAAGCTCCCTAATTCCTTATCCCATGATGAGATAATATCCACCGTAGCGTACAATCAACCACGTGATGTTAAATCCCCGAAACTCCTAACCGCTGCATTAGAAAGCGTTTTTAAGTTACTGGACCCTATCCTGGAACTTTATCAGTAAGAATACGATGTTAACATCAATAGCGAGTACATCACTCACCTTTAATTTGCCGACGATTAGCAGAAATGCTGGAGAACTTGAGCAATACGTTCAATGACCTCAATAGTGTCTCCCAGGGGATAGGTCTTAAGATGAACATGGACAAAACAAAGATCATGTGTAACGTCCATGTCACACCTATGCCGGTAGTTGTTGGGAGTACTAAGCTCGAGAACGAACTCACTAAGTTGTAGACGAGTACAGAGAAAAAAGGTTCTCGAGTGGCAGCCTTGTACCGGCAGGCGAAATGTAAGGCGTCCTTCCTCTAGATGGAGTAACTATCTGGTAAGACATACAGGAAGACGATGGATGCAGGTGGCTCAGGACCGTGCTTTGTGGCATTCCTTGGAGGGGGGCCTATGTTCAGCAGTGGACTTGTGAAGGGCTCTAATGATGGATGATGATGATGATAATAAAGTTAAGATAAGTGAAGTTCATTTATCACATGTGCTTCGACGTAAAAGTCATCAAAACCCTGAAGAAATCTATATGTAGCCCTCGCAAACTGTGGGGAAGTAATTGCTGCTTCCATTGGTATCGAGAATAGGTGCAGAGTAGCTATCTTATTTCTGTGTTTTACAGGATGCGTATCGGAGAGCGTGCGCTGGAATAATATACCTTGATTCCTACCCCCATTTCACCATCAGACAACGAGGCGGTTGGCGGGCCTTCATCTCTTTTGTTGTTAATATTCCACGTATTCAAAACAAGAGGTTTGCTTTTTATACAGCAAGGAAATGAAGGAGTGAAATAATTTGCCAATGTCTGCCCTTCTATCCGATGACAGTTCGGATGTCTTCAACAGAAGAGTGAAAAGGCTTAGTGCAATTTACTATCTTAGGCTTCGTTACCATTTGCCATCAGATGGGATTTTAGTCAAGCTCTGGCTTATCCCTTTATAAGGTAAAGGCAGTATACATGCCACCAACTAATCTATTTTTTTATTCCTATTTGTTTTGTCGATGGTCCTTTTATTTTTCATGGTAACATTGACCATTTTTACTTCATAAATGAGTGTTCCATTGACAGATACTTCAAAGCTGTCAAATCAAAGCTAGCCATAATTGCGTGAAAGTGGTGTTTATCTGACGGAAAATTTCATCTAGTTAGATCTTCTTAGATTTTGGCTAAAATGGTAAGATAACTTATTGATTATTATTTTGAATGTATTGTGCTAATGTTTTGCGTGCAATTTTGGCACTGAACGTTTGGTAACTTGTTTTATTTCAATTTTTATTGGTGGCAGTATCTATGCCACTCGTTCACTGTTGTTTTGGTGGCAATATAAATGCCATTGCCTGTTTGTATTTCGGGCATACCTAAATGATGACGATATTGAGAATGAGCTGGAGCAAATGTTTGGGCTTCCTGATAATCCAGACGAATCGGAAGATGAGTACGAGGGCGAAGATAGCCTAGAAATTGGTTTAGGTATACGTGCGATGTCGGAGGATCCCAATATTATTCAAAATCAAGGAAGTCCAACGCCTGGACCATCAAAACGCAGTCCTGTGAGTTTCCTTTCTTCTAATGATGGTGAATTGAGAGAAAATAATAATTCTAATATAGGAGTACCTAATATTGAATACAGCAATAGTGAAGGCGAAGAAATCTTGCAACCGGTCCGACCATCACAAGTATCTCGAACTATTTCGGAATGTTCCACTGACTCTTCCTCCCATGATGAAAATGAAAATGATTGAAAAAAAGGTAGTATGCGGCCGGACAGGCCAAATGCAGATAAATATGATGAGGTTACCTTGAAACTCAAAGTTTTCTTTCCAAGCAGGACTTCTCCAATAGCTTATTTGTCGAGGTATTCTTCTGAAGAAGTAATTGATTCCATAATTGAGCAAACTAATTTGTATGCCTCTCAGAAGGTGACTTTATATTGGGAATCGGTTAGAAAGCCTGATATTGATGCTTTTTTTAGGAATTATTATTTTGATGGGTATTCATGTTTTACCATCTATTGATCTATACTGGTCTAGTGACCCATTTTTGGAGTCCACAGAATAGCACAAGTGCACAAGTGCAAAAGGTTCAAAAATTTTAGGAAACCTTCACCTAAATGATAATTCCAAAGCTCCTGCTAATACAAGTAATGAATATGACAAACTATATAAAGTTCGGCCTGTCTTGGAAATGTTGAACAATGCTTGTCAAAGAGAAGCTAAACAAACAACTTCCCAGAGCATAGACGAAGCAATGATACGATTCAAGGGTGTATCGTGTTTGAAACAATATATGCCTGCCAAAAAGGGGATTCAAGGTTTGGGTTCGTGCGGATAGCTCAGTAGAGCTGTAGTTATGTATACGAATTCCAGATTTACACCGGTAAAAATAAAAACAATACACCGGAGTTAGGTCTGGGTGCAAATGTTGTCAAATCCTTGACGGAAACTCCAATTGACGAGAAAGTTCAAGCGCACGTAGCTTTCGATAATTTTTTGCCTCATATCCTTTGATGCAGTACCTTTATAACAATGGGATTTATTCTACTGCCACTGTCAATATAAATAGAACTAATTTACTGACATTCGTAAAAGCTAAAAAAAGAGTACAGTAAAGCTTGAAAGAGGAAATTACAAATGGAGAGTGAAGAAAGATGTAGCGTTCATGATTTGGAAAGATACAAAAAATGTTACATTGTTGAGTACAGCTTTCCATTCCAAAGAAAAGACCGTTTGTTAGAGAACAATGAAGGATGGCACAAAGAAGAATTTTCAATGCCCTTTGGCGATTACTGAGTATACAAAGAGAATGGGAGGTGTTGATCGGTTCGATCAAAAAAGAAGCACGTATGAAATTGGACGAAGGAATAGGCGTTGGTGGTGCAGGATTTTTTATTTCCTGATCGACTTGGCTATTACAGATGCTTTCATATTGCACTCTGTTTCACCGAGAAATCACGGACGCTTGTCGAATCTTCAATTTCACATCGCAATTGCTAGATCGCTCATACGAAACTACTCGTCCAGAAAGAGGAGCCTATGTAACGAACCTAATTTCATTGCAAAAAAAAAGCAGGATACTTTCAGTACTAGCCATCAGAAAGTTGTAGGAGTTCAAGACGATATACGTTACGAAGACGTTGGAAAATACTTGATAGATAAGTCTGACACACCGCGCAGATGCCGTTTATGTAGTACAAAGACAAATAACGTAAGAAGTAAGTTCTCATGTACGACATGTAAAGTATTTTTGTGGGCTTACCCATGCTTTACTCAATTTCACACAAAGAACTGAAGAGTACATTAGATAAGTATAACTTATGATACACTATATAAATCTTTATATAGTGTATCATAAGTTATACCTACCAAATTATGTCAAAAACCAAAAAATTTATGAATCTCGAATAGTCTAGTTGATTGATGTTACTATACCATAATAGCTATAAGTATATTTTTCTAAAAATAAATATTTTTGTATTATCAATTACTTACTCTTTTATTTATAATTAAAAATGAATATAAAAGATATAGAACACAAGTAATTTACTTAAATTAACAGAAATATTACCCTTCTAGTATGGGCATGGGTATTTATACTGCCACCAAAATTTTCACATATTTCTCAACAAAACAATCTTAAAAATCATAAAAAAAGGTTTCCAACAACATACTAAAATTTCATTTTCGTACCACTTCTACTTTTCTCGGCCTTATAAAGGGTTATAAAGTTACAGCCTAAATACGACCCACTGCTGGGCACAGGCCTCTTATGATTTCTGAGAGTGTTGAAAATGTCCGCCGTACTCCCCCAATGCATGTTGGCGAACATCACATCACAAAAAAGTAAAGTAAGGTTACAGCCCGTATAGATCCCACTGCTGGGCACAGGCCTCTTCTCATTTCTGAGAGGGTTTTAGGGCAAGGAAGTGTCCGACGTACTCTCCTAATGCGTGTTGGCGAACTTCACATGTCTTCGAAAATATTTTTTTTTCTTATTTCTCAGAAATGCAGGTTTTCTTGCGATATTTTCCTTCACTGACAAGCACATGGCAAATCAGCACTTAAAATTGCATTTAACAATTTCGTTGGTACTTGTGGGGATCGAACGCGGGTTGCTCGCGTACTGTGAAATTATATACAGCGAGCGCTTAAGTCTCACTAGCTTATAATAAGAGTAAAAAAGAAATGTCTATAGAGAAAATAAATACGAGGAGATATGAAGACCGCTATCACGCACCTGCTTAGCACGGCGGATTACTTACTCCATAGTTGCCTTAGAAATGACAGGAGGTCTATGTTCAGCAGTGAGAGCATAATGGCTAGAACTTACTCTTTGGACGCTGCAGAGCTACGCGGCGGCTATATTACGTCATGAATTGCAGCACGGATTGATCGGCTTAACCGGTGAAGGATCACGCACAGAATACCACCGTAAAATACTTAGAATACAGCATTTAATGAATGCAGAGTGTTTCGCATGGTGAATGTAGAGAATCGGAGACATTTTTTTATAGATAACGAGACGTTTTTCTTCATCCTTAGGTTCTCCGGTGATTTTTAATAGATGAAGATGTTTTTTTTTAAACAAAATTTAAGTGAAAATCAAACTAACAGTCCACCTGATGGTAAGTAGCATTGCATTCCTTATACACTACAGTAAAAAAAGGTAAAGTAAAGTTACAGCTTATATACGTCCCACTGCGGGCACGGGCCTCCACTCATTTCTCAGAGGTTTTTAGGGCAAAGAATAGTACGCCGCGCTGCCCCAATGCGTGATGGCGAACTTCACATGTTTTTGAATTTTTTTTCTTATTTCTCTGACATGCAGGTTCCTCACGATGTTTTCCTTCACCGCCGAGCACGTGGTAAAGCAGCACTTAAAATTGCAATTAAAAATTTCATTCGGATCGAACCCGATTTGCTTGCGTACTGCGAAATTTACAGCGAACGCTAACCATCTGAGCTACCACGGCTCATACGCAACAGTAATGAACTTAAAATAAAAAGGCTCTGTATCCAAAAAAAAGATCTGTATCCGTTATCAACTCTATACCCTATATATACTGGGTTCTAACCCTTCATAAAGAAACAGGGAAGAGGGTGGTATCCAGACGGACTCAGCATAAAAGGAGTCCTGTTACCTTGATGTGGGTACAACATGCACTCATCTTCAGGTGGACTGTGTGCTCGTTCGTGACTCTTATTCTTTAACTGTTAGATAATACCTATTGTTATTAACTTCGGTTCGGTCTGGTTGGTATTAGTCTAATAGAAGTAAGACAATAAAAGGTTATGTATGGTGGCAGGGTAAGATATTATAACCGTCTCGTGGGTTTCGTAAAATACGACTCTTTAAGGGTATATCTTTTCTTAATATTGGACCTTAAATACATAATCCGTTGACAGCTAGTAGCGTCAAAGGTGCAAGGTAATCTGGTGCTGTAATCGACGAACCCCTGTCAAGCCTGTTGGTTGAGGCAAGTGGAGAGGCACCTCGTATCCAACAGTGAATATGGACTATCAGAGGGAAGAGAAGATAATTCATTTATTAGTTCAACAATTCCCGCTTATATAATAGGGCTGCATCAATACGGCATGCTAGTAAAACGATACCGATATTTTTATAAAATATCGGTAATACCGGTCAGTTAATTTTAAAGAAGGTAAAATGGGACGTAAATTAAGATTGATGATAGGGATTAATCAAGTTTTGTTTAAGTTCGGTTTATATTTCATCGATTTAAGTGGAGTTTCTTTTTACAATGCATCTGCATTTTGATTCGTAATCGAGGATATATGTAGATGTATATGAGCCACAGCAACCTCTTACCATCAGGTGGACTGTGTGCTCGTTTGTCACCCTATCCTATAAAAAAAGACAGACGGCAAATTTTGGTCGTTATACTAAATTTCTAAAATTAATAACTAGATTGAACCTTGACCAGCTTCTTGAAACATAATATACCGGATAGTGGTGGTGTGAGATTATCAACTACCCTATATCTTCCCGTGGGCAGCAAAATCTTCCTAATAACGACAAAAAATAAAAATAAACAGGGATATTTGCCAATGCGCATGCCTAGCATTGCAACTATGGCAACTATTATGAGACAATGATTGTAAAGATAACGGTTATATATATATATATATATATATATATATATATATATATATATATATATATATATATATATATATATATATATATATAATATACATACATACATTAAATATCGCCGATGCTGACTTACATAAGCCATAGGTACTTTTGCCCCTCTGAAATGTACCGACACATCCATAAAATAAGATGTTTAGTTCCCAAGATAGAACCAAAGATTATCATCATTTAATGCAATGAAAAAGTCCAAAAACTGTCTTATCTTATCCGTTTAATTTACCATTTAAGGCATCGCCCGTTGTCTACATTCCAAGTGTTATCCTTAAACAGATCAAACAATTCGCCGAGTACCGTAGTTTAGTGCAAAAAAAAAAAAACAACTGCGTTTCAAACTTGAATCATATCTTATAAAATGTGTCTTTTGTGCTTAAACTAAACCGTAAATATCCGGGCGGTGTTTAGTCCATACAAACAAATTCCTCTGTTTTCTCCCTAGATAAGACAGTACAGCTTTTCTCACGATAAAATCCACGTCTACCATTATTATGCTATGAATATGTTTCGTATTTCCCTTCAAATTAATGATTTTAAAACATAAGGATCTTGCAAAATTACATAAACTCTGTTATTGCATAGACATCCAGCAAAAAGTTTTAATCAAATTAAAAATAAAAGATAAACATGCATAGTCATAACAGCCACAATCTTATTATGGTTCTTATTAAGGTGATAAAACCTATTCCTTAAATGTCTTACAGCATCCAGATCCTCTTAGAGCCATGGTAGCTCAAAGGCTAAGCACCCTTTATTAATTTTACGTTACACTATTAACCCGGGTTCGAGTCACTCCACAACATGAAATTGTCAATTTCAATTTTAAGAGCTGATTTATTGATTTATAACGTTGTGCGGCGAATTAAACTACTATCAAAAAAATTGCATGTCGAAAAAATAAGGAGATATAATAATAAGCACAGAAGTAGCCCGGCGTACTAATTGCATAATAGCCCTATCAAAAAATGAGAGGTCTGTGCCCAGAAGTCGGACTTAAATAGAGTGCAATATAATTTTTAACTTTATATGTTAGAGTTACATCTTTTCCATTGATTTTATCTAAATTGAATTGAACCCACTAGTCTTTAAATTAAATTTTTAAGAAAACAATGTTGTTGGTGATAAGGTTCCTGTTAATACGGAAAAATATTTTAACCATTTTTATTAATTATATAACAACAGTACGTTTGATTTCTCCATTTGAGACAAATATGTATAATGTCATCAAATCCAAATAATTTTCGTTAAATTGTTTGTATTAATTCGTAACAAAACGCTTTCATTAAATGAATCTAATTTTTACGGATTTTATCGCCTTTAATATAACTTTTTAATTTACTAATTTACCCGACGTTTTGGGTGCTTTACAGCACTCTTGGTTATGGGTGGGTGGGAGGTGGGGGGAGCTGAGATGTTTGATATCCCGATGTCATAATTAGTTCGGCTACCTTCAGTTTTTGATATCTATTTTTGCGATAACTGAGAGAAGAAAAAGACTTCAAATATGTCGCAGGTACCTCTGCAGGATGTCCAATAGTAGTGGAACAAGAAGTTGTTCCTGGTGTCTTTGAACTGATTGAGGATGTTAACTTCAGGAGTTCTCTGGTGCAAAAGAAGCAACAGCTAGAGATTGAAAGTAAACCACCAGAACTTGTAGACATTAAGTACATGCTTATGAGCCTGAGCTTTGCATATCTCATTTTGCACCTACAAGTATACCAGAGGCACATCCCACACTAGCGGTTTCTGTTGCACCTGCTGGAGGAGGACAACAACAAAGAAGATAACGCAGTCAACGTGCCCGTTTTACTCAAGAAGAAACAAGAAGAGCCTTGGTTAATATGTCCCAGTTGGGGAGTGAAACGGAGGTTCATAATAGCGGAAATATTACGGAGTTTCTGCAAGTTCTTTATTGAATTCAAGATGTTTTGGAACGCATTGAGAGAAGGTTGATTGAGGTTGACAAATATTTATGTTATACACAGAATTAAGTAAGTAAAGTAACAGTGGTGAATCAGTACTTAAAATTTCAATTAACAGTTTCACTGTCGACAGAGATTTGTTTGCGTTTTGTGAAATATACGGCAAGTGCTTAGTCGTAGAGTTATTAAGGTACTACTATCAAAAGTACAAAGTTCAAAATCTGAAAATAGGTAGTAAAAAAAGTAATAAAAGGTTTTTGGTTTGTAACTTTTTGAAAATAGTAATAATATAATAATATAATTTTAATTGATTATAAATATGTCACAAAAGATGTTAACAATTGCGTGTTGTGTCCTATATGGTCTACCATTTATTGGCATATAAATATTTAAATACAATAAGTTGTCCAAATAATTGCGTAGAATATATCACCCACAGATTGCCTCATAACTTGACACACGATACTTGCCATAATTGCCACGCATGGTTAGCGAGTGGACAACCAAATTTTTTATTTTTAGTCGTTATTAGGAAGACGCTGCTGCCATCACCTGCCTGTCTCCCTCTGTCGCCTCTTACGACACCCACGGGATCATACGGGGTAGTGGAAACTCGTACTCTTACACCGCCACTACACGTTCAAAAACATACATTGGGGGTTAATTGGGATGGAGTAGAAATCACCATTTTTATATTTAAGAATTTATTATTTAAGATTTTTTTGTCTATCTGGACAACACGCAAACCAATAGTAATATATTTATTATTTAGCTTATACAAAAATATAATGAAAACAAAGAAACAACTGTCCAATTATGCATACCAACTCAAGCTGTAATTAATTAAATTGTCCTTTAGAGACGTTTAGAGTACCTATTTACTTTGTATAGTGATTACAATCACAAAAGTTCATTTATTTATTATATCTCAAAGCGGAACTTAAATATTACATTCCTATTAACTATAATTAAAAAAAACGCAATAACAATAGTCTATATAAATTTAATTTAAAAATGTAAACAAAAACAATAATTTTAAAATTAAAACTATTTTCGGGTTGCCCTCCGACATGTTCATAGGCAATTGATAAGGTTACTTCTAACCGTTATACCCTCTCGGAGCCCTAGATTTTGTGCGGCCTTAAAATTTACTGCAGAATCATGGCGGGGAGAAGCCAGCCGTTGCAATTCATACTTACCCAAAGCTTCCTCTGGCTGCAGCTCTTCTGCGCTGACATTAGTTTTATAGCATATGTTGAAGCCACCAGGCGAGGCTTACAATGTAACACTGTGTATTTGTAGATATCCGAAACGTGCTTTCCTAAGTCTAATAGTGCGCTCAATTACGAGTACATTACGTGTTCTCACGTGTAGTCAGTGTAGTACGCTTCGTGGGTGTTTGGGGGAGCATCAACTATGTGTGTCATTAAGTATCTTCTTAAGGGATACTCACAGTCACCTGTAAAAAAGTACGGTTTTTGGTTTTTAGTTTGGTTTTTTGTATATCTATTTTTTTATTATGTACAGTCCATACCAAGAAGCCATATCATCTTATTTGTGCTGAGGCCTTCTGTGTGCGTTCAATGGCTGATTAGCCCATATAAAAGAATCATGTGAAGGTCATACATAGCTGGGATTCACACTGGTTATATCTTTATATAAAATATTTAAAAAAATATAGGAGAAGGGGCAAACGATCAAACCGCTCACCTGATGGAAAGTAACTACAGCCGCTAATAAACAACTGCAACACCGGGGGAACACAAGTGCGTTGTCGGCCTTTTTAGAAAGGAGTACGCTCTTTTCTTTAAAGTCCCTAAGTCGTATCGGTCTGGAAAAATCGTCGGTGGTAAACTATTCCACAGAGAGGTCGTGCGCGGAGGAAAACTCCTAGTGAAACGTACAGTGGTGGACCGCCAAGCATTCAGATGGTGTGGTTGGTATAGGAGTTTTGTCGTGATGTGTGTTCATGAAATTGGGCAGTTGGGATTAATTCGACCAATTCCTTAGAGCACTCCCCGTGGTAGATACAAAAGAAAATGTAAAATGATGCAACATCTCTTCGCAGAGTCAGTGAATCGAGTCGATAGAAAAGCACTCGGTCATCAAAGATTCAAGCCGCTCAGCGCTGGATGCGGTCAAGTGGAGGGAGCTGGCACTGGGTTTCCCTAGCCCAGAGATGGGAAGAGTATTCCATGTGAGGCCGAACCTGCGCCTTCTAGAGTTGCAGGCGGAGTGCCGCTATGAAATACTGTGCCGCTCTGCTGAGCACGCCAAGCTTTTTAGAAGAATTTGACCTTCTCTTCCAAGTGACCATGAAACTGCACGTCACTCCTTATGACGACGCCGAGGATTCCGATATTGGCTGAGGCAACAAGGGGAGTACCTTGAAACTGAGGAGATACGACAAAGGGGTTCTTTTTAGCGGTAAACACGCAAACTTGTGCCTTCTGAGGATTAAAATGGACCAGATTTAGTCGCCCCCAATCCAAGACTTTGTTCACCAGATTTGTTCAAATATATTCATAATAATTCAAATTGTTTTTTTAAAATATCTTAAATATCAAGGTTGTCGGAAAGAAAACATTTTCAGAGTGATAAAACTGCTCGTTGTATATATTTTAAGTTTAACTCTACTTGTTATTCTGGTTTTCGGTGTACAATAAAGAATAAATAAATAAAATATATTGATTGAAATATTTTGTGGTTTTATAAAAATATTTCTTACCAATTGCACATGTAAAGAATGATACTGTTTTCTACAGTAACATCTTCTCTTCATTTTGTTAATCAATGAAACTCAAAACTACAGGCCTCCCAAATTTATTGTGATATCTCCTAAGCCATATTTAATCACTTAATTTTAAGTCTTTGCTGAGCTTGCTGCATGATTATGGTGGTAGATACTGCATTATCTATGTTACTAATACAACTAATTAATACTAACTACCAGTAAGCATATTATTTATGTTCAATTATTCTAATAGTAGAGATTGCTGTTATAATCGATTAAAATTATGTATTAAAAGATGAAGAGAAGCTCAGATGCTTAGTGCTCGCTGTAAATTTTACAGTATGTGAGCAAACCGGGTTCGCTCCCCGCCGGCACCAATGAAATTGTTAATTGCAATTTTGAGTGCTTATTTACCACCCGCTCGGTGGTGAAGAAATATCAAATATCGTGAAGAAACCAGCATGTCTGAGAAATAAGAAAAAATATTGAAGACGTGAAGTTCGCCAAAACTCATTGGGACGGTGCGGCGGACACTTCTTTGCCCTAATACCCTCTCAGGCCCGTGACCAGCAGTGGGATGTATATAGGCTGTAACTTTTATTAAATGTTTACCTACCTCAAAATGTTAACCTACACTATGCTGCATTTCTTCTTAACTATTTTGTCCTCAATTGGGGCATGTTTAGGCCTCACATCACTCGACCTGTAACAGTTGATACTGTTTGTTGAGGTCGCTGCTACGATCCCGTAGTATAAAAAGACAGTGCAGTTAAAAACTAAAAACAATTATAAAAATAATCAGTATAAATTTTGCTGTACCTGCATTAAATACCAGTTTTAGTCATGTTTTAATAGTAATGAATAATTTAATTAGTACTCAACCTTGGTTTCGATCGACAATCAGTAAGCTTAGCAGGCTTTGTCATAAAAGGTCATAAGTTCCAAGAGTAATTTTTTATTTAAACGATATCTTTTTGTAAATTCAACGTCACTGATCGAAAACGGGTCGATTTGGCGTAATATTGACCTTACAATTTTGTCTTCCACATTTTTTTTTATTATTTAATTTTGTTTTTATTCTTCGAGGAGCTCAAAAATTTTGTATTCATCAGATACTGTAATTAATGCACAAAGAACAATTAGAGAACTTTAATACGTATAGTATGTGAATAATATAACAGTTTTAAAGCATGGAATCTAATTAATCTATTATAATATTAAAATATTAAGCGATTCAAAAAAGCTCCCACCAAGCAACTTTTATCGAAGTGTTTAACTTGACAGCTATGCTGTTCTATAAAAGGGTCACAATTCTGTTACAAATGTAAAAAATGGGTTCATAGTACCCAATTGAAAACGTTGAGCAAGACCAGTTTGCGATCTTCATCAGACGTAATTATACGTGGTAGAGCCATGCTGCAATTATATTAGTAGTATAGTTGTAGCATGAATGGGTCGGCTCGACCGGGGAAGGACCACGCTTTCGCAGAATACCAGCGTGAAATAGTAGCTTAACGCTGCTGTGTTTCGTATGGTGAGTGTAGAGACCGGAGACCCTTTTTACTGGAAACGAGGCATTCCATAATTAAATTTAATTAACAAAAATTAATCCTCACGGGTAACAACGCATCTGCATTTTGATTAGTAATCGAGGATTGATGTAGATGTCTATGGGCCGCAGTAACTACTTACCATGGGGTGGATTGCGTGCTCGTTTGTAACCCTATCCTGTAAAAAAAAAGAAAAAAAAAGACCTGCAACAAGAGTTGCCTGTAGCCCCCCAGATCTCTAGCGGCTTGGCGCTTTTATGTTTGGATATTTGATTTAGTATTAGTTTTTTATTTATAATATCGGTTTGATATTATAGTAGGTATCCATAGTAGTAGAGCTTTCCATAGTAGTAGTCTATGACGCCATCCACGGGACTGCATAGTGTGACGGATTCTTTACGTCCCCTTTACACGGCAACGCCTTTAGTACACCTACGCATTCGTATGCGGTAGCGAAACAACGAAACCCAAGTATCACGACAACAAAAAAACGAGAACACAACACGACATCAAAAAATATACATGAATTTCTTTGTAATTGGAATGAACCGTGAATACATACTTAAACATTACCTATAAGTAATAAATTTTCTTACCTTAAACAAAGTGCCAGTCTTTCTTTTGTTGGAATAGCCTCTCTGTAGTTTGTATTTTTCTTTTTAATATGAGGTTCAAGATTGTGTAAATATTCAAAAGTTTCTGGCTTCATTCTGAAATAGGTATAGAAACGATCTTCATGTGATTGAAGTTCTAAGCACAGTTTATTTTCTCCAAGTTTCCGTTGTATCTGATTTATTTCATGCACCCAGATTCCACGCTTTCTCTTTAGTACTGACACCAGCAATAACAATTCTTCTTCTTCAGAATCTGAAAGCGATGACTGAGATGACATTCTGAAATTACGTCTGCACCTGCAGTCGTCGAAAATTACAATGGCATATCATTGCGAAAAAGTTGCGAAAACATTGCTGTGTACTAACGTTCCGCAGATATTTCGCTACGCAGTAGTTCCGCAGAGACTCGCCGCCGCATACGAATGCGTAGGTGTACTAACGCCTTAAATTCTAAATGCCAACCCGGACTCAGGAAGAAGTCTGTGTTTTAACTGCATGCCTCGGAAAACACGTAAAGCCTTCGATCCCGTCTCCCTGCTGTCGTGTAGGGTTTCCATTCCATCGTACTGTAGGAGTTAGAATGTGCTACTATGCTTGCGTACACACTCGTACTCTATTATCCAGTACTGCACAGATGGCTAGTCTGCGTTGAGTCTGGCCGCCGTCACCGAAATTCAGTCTGAAGGACATGATCGTTTATATGGTTATCTTAAATTTAGTTGCATTTTGTCGGGGATATTATAATACCATGGTATGTTATTTATGAAGTGTGTGAACAAAGGGAATGTGATCTTCGACACCATTGCCACTTACCATCAGGTGGGATAGAGGTCAAGCATTAGCCGATAAATTAAAAAAAATCTATTATGTACTATATAGTTTTCTGTATACATTTTAAGGTAACAACTAATAGGGCTAACTAGTTTTAAAATTAGGATTCTAATTACCATTACAGCCTTTCAACCACCGCTGATCATGGACTTCCCCATAGATTGTCTCGCAGGAAAGATATTTGCCATGCATGTAGTCGCCACGCTTAGGAAGCGGGTAGGCAGTTGCGGTTTTTTATTTTTAGTTTTTATTAGGAAGACCATGCTAATCTCCTAGTTTGTTTACCTCCGTCACCTTTTACGGCACCCACGGGATGTGGTAGATATTCGTGGACCACCATCATACTATCATCTATCATATTTCTATTATTAAGATTCAGACAAAATATAATAATAAAAGGCGTGTTTTTAATGGGATAGAAGTATAATAAAAAAGTGCAGAATATTTTATATAATTATTAAGTTTATCAAAATGTTCCAAATTACCGTTGAGAAATGAAAACGATTGGGGAATAAAAAATGATTTAGCTTTTAGATCTTCGTTAGAAAATAGCTTCGGTTTATCCCAAGCGAACATTTATTTACTCTGAAGATTGATGGAAAGAATATGTAACAGAATATACCCATACCCATAATAAATAGGAAATGAAAATGAAAGTATTAATCATTATTTATAAAAGTATATTCTGACTTATAATTAAGATATTAGATGACATACTTTGTGTGTGCTAAATTTTTCATTTTATTTTGTTATACATATTGTACTATTATGTTGGTTCAGAAGGTAGATAGATTTTTAAAGCAGTCAATATTTATAGTAAATTACTTTATTTATTTTCCTTTCGCACACGTACAGTAATTGAGGTCTAGAAAAGGGATTACTGGCCTAACGTAGGGAGACGAAGTCTAGGCGCTGTAGAATAATAATAATGTCCTTCAGATCGAATTTCGGTCACGGCGGCCAGCCTCAACGGCGTCTAGCCATCGGCACAGGTGCACTCTATATTCCCTCACTCTCGTAATCCGATGGGACGGTAAACCAACACGACCGGGAGAGAGATCAGGCGCAGGACCAACGGCTTTACGTGCTTTCCGAGGCACGGGGGTAAGACACCGCCAACTTCCTGACTCCGGGAAGCTACTAAGAATTTCTTGACAGGAAACTCAATAATTGATTTTTTGGCCCGACCGAGTCGCACTACTGCAACCACTAGACCAACGAGGCAGCTGTAGAATATATCTTATTTAATTATAATTATGCATTCAAATGCACCGTTACAATATTCACCGTCGAAAATCTTTTAATTTTCTTGAGCTTGACCTTCCTTTTAACTCTTAGTTACCTAGCTTCTCTTGTGTGCTATTAAAAATGATTTTTTTATTTTTGTTGAATAAAATTACTTTCACGGGTTTAATTGCGTTTAATTCTAATTATTTTTAATACCCGTTTCTTTCTTTTTATTTGTTTTCAGAAAAATTGTATGATAATCATGTAGTGGAGACGTAAGACACTACCCTATGTCATCCCGTGGATGTCGTAAAAGGCGAGAGTGGAAAGTAAAACAGCAGTTAGGCAGCAGCATCCTCCTAATAACAACTTAATTAAACATGCGTGGCAACTATGGTAAATATCCTCCATGTGACAGTCTATGGGCGAGCCCTGTGTTCAGCGGTGAACTTTTGATAGGCTGTAATGATGAAGATGTAAATGTTTATAAATAAAAAAGTATACAACTTAGGTATTGTGTATATTAAGTAACGTGTTAGAGCTTGGCTCTAACACACCACTACTGTGCCGTGTAGTGGCGCTGGCCGTGGACTTTAATAGACTCTAACGGTAGCATAGCCCAGATTCAGCTATAATATTATGCAGTTGCAGCATAAATGGGTCGGCTCGGGGAAGGACCACGGTTTCACAGAACACTGGTAGCGTAACATATCTGTTTAATGCTACTGTGTGTTTCTACAGTAAGTGTAATGTAGCGGAGAATTTTTTCAGCTGGTAACGAGGCATTCTGTTTTAGTTACAGGGTAGATTTTTTACGGTTCAATTTCGATCACTGCAACAGTATGATCTAAATAAATAAATTTAATATTCCAGTCTTTCGTCGTCTTTAGTATTCGATTTATATGTTTCGTTAATTTCTATTTCTAAATTGTGTATTCTTGATGATCATTGTGAAGTTATTATTATTATTATTATAAGTGGTTAATTCAGACTTATCTAATTAGTTAATGCATCAATTAATGTAATTTGATTGTTATATAATTTGATAAGACGCTAGCATGCAACTTTGTGTTTAATCTTATACTTATGCTAATCAATGCTCAAGGTCACTCAGCGAGCTATAGAGAGCTCGGAGTTTCCCTGCGTGATAAACTTAGAAAATATGAGGATATCCAAAGTAGAACGTGAGATACCAACCCGTAGGCGAAGTGTAGGGAGGCTCCACACTAGATGGGGTGACGAACTGGACATATATGCAGGTTAGTCTTCTGGTAAAAATTGAGTAAGTTTTTGATATCATCAGTTTCATCTTCTATAATTTCAATCGCATCATGATAATAATCAACAGATCCACCCCAAAGATATTTAAAGATACGAGTGGAGGTCAAAAATTCGCGGAATGAGAGAAAATAAACTATTAATAATATTTTTGAAACAAACAATAATCGCTTGGGGCCGGGTCTGGGCTGTAGGGTGGGTGGCGCATTTGTTTAAAACTGCTCCGTTTCGCATCAGTCAGCTTGTGTGCATGGGTGCATTGTCGTGCAAAAGGAGGGCGCATTGTCGTGCAAAAGGAGCACGCCTTTTGTAAGCTTTCCTCGCCTTTCTTCTGTAATAGCTCCTTTTAATTGATCTATAAAAGAAGCGCAGTATATTTCCGTTATGGAAACACCACGTTCCTTACAATCAATCAAAAGGACCATAAGGAAGGAGGAGGAAGGGGGAGGATCTGTATCCCAAAAGATCGTCGCCATGATCTTTCCGGCTGATTAAAACACCTTACATTTCTTAGGAGGGGGCGTGCCTTTTTATGCCACTGTATCAGCTCTTTCTTTGACTCAGATTCATATTGGTCAAAGGTCCAAAACTCGCGACCACTATCGACGTGATCGTGTTTTTGATATTTAAAATGGTTGTTTCTGGTACTCCAACTAACGGTGCAAGCTGTTTTTCTTTAGCCGGGCATCTTCTGATAGAAGTTTTTCAACTTTTTCGGTTATTTCTGGCGTGATAACCGCAATCGGCCATCCAGGTCTGGAGTCGTCTTCAATTGTGTCCCTCCCTTGTTTGAAAAGGGCGTGCCGTTTATAAATCATGGTTTTCCCAGGAGCGGAGTCCCCATAAATAGCTGACATCTCTTGAAAAGTGGTTTGAAGTGTCTTTCCTTGTTTGGTGAGAAACTTAATGACGACGCGATATTCAATTTTCTCCATAACGGCTAGTTTCTTCCTGATTGACTTATTTACTCGTTGATAACTCAAAAGCTAATGACCCGATTGGGCTGAAACTTGGTATATATACTAATAATGAGTCTCTCAACCAGTGCTCAACATAAACACATACTCAATATAAACATTACTGTTTATATTGAGTAGGTACGACTTTAAAATTATCGCCAGCCATGGAATTTGAACAGGCTGGCTCTGCATATCTTTAAAAGAAAACTTGACAACTTGAAATTCTTGGTATTGTTTGCTTAACATTTTCATCAAAGAAACTTTTATAATCTTTAACTTTCAATACTATTTCGTTACCTCTCTGTTCGTCTCGTTCCCCTACTCTCGTCTCTCAACCTCAAACTCAAACATTTATTGCTAAACCATAATGTTCATAAGATGTTATAAAATAATGTGAGACCAGTGTTATGGACCCTGTTGGGCACGCAATTTAAGGGCTAGGAGAGGAGAGGGCTTTCTGTTCGTCTTCATTCCGTTCTTCTCAGATTTTTTTCTAAAAATAAAACATCGAATTTCTTAGTGTTTCTACTGTTTACTACAAAATTAACATAACTTTCAGGGTCATATAGTTCATGTTTAAATTTTTTCCTTTCTATGAGAGAAAATCCCGATTTATTGGCATCACTGAATGACTAAGTACTGGATAATTTATAGCAATTTTTTCAAAGAAGCCTTCTGCACAAAGCTAATCCAAATAAGTAAAAATAAATCTATATTTATTCTGACTAAAACAATTATCACAAAATTCTAAATGGGTTTGATCTGGGTTTTTATGGTGTAAAAAATTAATATCTGATACAGTTATTATACTACGATTGGTCCTTTATGGGCATAACTTTCCGTAAACATGTACATAGTACATTCTATATTTTTATATGTGGTAGAGCCATGCTGCAATTATATTAGTAGTATAGTTGTAGTACGAATGGGTCGGCTCGACCGGGGAATTTAATAATTTGTCATCAGGATCCATTATTATGTTTCACCATGACTCGCAACACTTTAATTTAAGTAAAAGTAAAGTAAAGTTAGAGCCTATATACGTCCCACAGCTGGGCACAGACCTCCCCTTATTTATGAGAGGGTTTTAGGGCAAGGAAGTGTTCGCCCCGCTGCCCCAATGAGTGTTGACGAACTTCACATGTCTTCGAAACATTTTTTCCTTATTCCTCAGACATGCAGGTTTCCTCACGATGTTTTCCTTCACCGTCGAGCACGTGGTAAACCAGCACTTATAATTGCAATTAACAATTTCATTGGTGCCAGCGGGGATCGAAGTCGGGTTACTTGCGTTCTGTTATATTTACAGCGAGCGTTATCCATCTGAGCTACCACGGCTCTTTAATTTGACACCAGTTAACTTAGAAATACGAAAAGAAGATAATTTTAAAAGTTTTTCACTCCATATTAGTATTTTTACTTTAAGTTTAATACGATCTTGAAAGATCTTGAAAGTTTTATTAAGTGCTTTTTTGGTAAAAATTTATGGACTGGTATTAGATTTATAGGACCGATTTATAGGACTTAGGATTTATAGAACGGAAAATATTGTCAAATTTATTTTTTCTAATTTTAAATTAAACGTACGTTCAATATTAAACGTATTCGTTTAATCGATTTTTGTATGAAATCCCTAAGAGGGTACTTGAAAATTAAAAAAAATAAATTTGACAAGATTTTCCGTTCTATACAATATTTTCCGTTCTAACGAATACGTTTAATCGATTTTTGTATGAAATCTCTAAGAGGGTACTTGAAAATTAGAAAAAATAAATTTGACAATATTTTTGTTAAATTTGACGTCAATAGATGGAGAAAAACAAACAGTCAATATGCTTGTGTTACTAGCGTGAAAAATTCCTAAGTAGGAATTAGTGATTTTTCGGATTGGATCACCCGTATACTGTTTTACCTCGGAACTTTAATAGCGCAATTTATGGTTTAAGCAATTTAGGCTTCAATGTGTTTCACTTGTGGAGCGAAGACAGCGCCGCCACATATATTTGTTCATCAAAGCTTCAATATAAATTTTTGTTATTACTAGCGTACACAATATAAACATATACACAATAATAAATCCTAAATCCTACCCGGATGGTAGGATTTAGGATTTATTATTGTGCCGGTTTTTAGATTTAAGATGATTAATAACAATTTATTTTTTCAATTTTTGTTCTTTTCAAAAAAGATTTCTACTAGTCATTCGAACCCTACCGTACAAACATATAAACACTTTGATATACTGACAGTCAACTTGGCACCGTTGCGGGTATTGCAGCACCGCCCAAATTTCGACGGAATCAAAGGCGTTCTCATAATCTACATACGCAATACATAATGACAGATTGTACTCCTCGGGCTTCTGTACCGACGAGTAATTTTTTTTAGAAAAGGGTATTTTAAATTTATAAGTCGTCTACTCAACGATGATTTTCGAAAATCTATGATTCTTTGAAGTTATTTGATATTTAACAATATGTATAACAGGTGAAAAATTTGCGTGTAGGTTGTTAGATAACCTTTCTTTTACCAGTAGCCGGGCTTGCCCTATCAAACTGCTCAATCAATAATATCAACTATTGAAATAACTCGTAAACTGTTTCAAAATGTTTAAAATTTCCCGCGCTCTCCTCTGTTCTATACAGGTCATGAACTCGTAGACTTATAATGTAATGTTAACACTTGGCAGATTGCTTTGAATTCGAAATACACTGATTTGTGTTCTCTCTGTCCCAAAGCTTGAGCGATTAGTAATTTCTCTCGCATGCGTGGACTTTTTACCGGGATTTCGAGAAGACGATCGCTCCCTTTCTTACCTGTGGCAAAATGCTTTATAATGAAATATAACTACGATTGTTTATATAGCAATTAGTACAGAGCGATAAGCCAGGCTTTCGGTGTGAAGTTAGTCGAGTGCTTGGGTACGCGGGCGATACGTTTTACGCTTCGCTTCGTTTGTACGCAAGTTCACTTCACATTTCAATGTTTACTCTGTGTGTTTACTTGAGCGATTGAATATTGCGAGTTTAAAGTTTATGTTTTTTTAAGATTTTTAGTGAAAATGGAGAATGATAGTGTTCTTCATGATGAATTTTAAGCGACAGTAGCCTAATGGCAGGGCGCGGACCGCGAACTCAAGAAGGTCGTGGGTTCGAATCCGCCATTCGACTACTGGCGTGAACACAAGCATTTTATGCTTACCACGAGTGGTTAAGGGGAATATTAGTAATGTTTATAGCATTGTTAATATTCTTTTTTTTTCAAAAATTTTAAAAAAAAAAATTAAATTGAAGTGTGTTAAAGTGCTATTCGGCAGGAAAAATTAAAATCTTTAAACTTAGTTGAGAAAAAACAGCTCATGTCCTCTCCAAAACCAACGCCTGATCTGTGAGTGAAAAGCAGTTATTAGTACAATTAAAACGTTCACCAACATTTTACACGGATGTCATCACATCTATCCTTAATAAAGAGAGACGGTTCGACTTAGAACATAAATAATGTGTTTTTTTTTAATTTTGTACATAGTTGGTTTGTACTTTGTTCATACTTTTCTTTTGTTCATGTATTATATTGTATGTAAATACATTTTTCTTTCGCTCAACTCGAAACCCAGACGGATTCTTCTCAAAGCCACCGAAGGTATGCAATTGCTGATATGTCATACAATCTATCTAGCAGTAGTATGCCTTCTGTGTGCTTTGTTAAACACGTCCTCGACAGCACTGAATATGAAACTGAAGAGTGGAAACAGATCAAGATTGGTGTATTTTTCAAAACCATATCTTCGGCTTGCCTTAGCTTGGAGGCCGAGCGTCGCCGCTGTCTGTTACCACAAAGTACATAATAACTTTTACAAAAGTCATAAAATTCTGCTTTCACATTGTCATAATTCGCAAAATTTTCAGTAATGATGGCACAACTGTCATCCAATGAAGCTTGTATGAAAGCATATTATCAGTTTCCATTGTGTGTGTAGTGTTTTTTGTAAGTAACGGACATAGATTTTTACTAAAAGGAATTTCCTATACAATAACACTTATGTGGTTGCTGCGCATAATATGATATGAATGTTAACTGTAACCGGAGTCGGTCCGACAACACGAGATCCGCCAAATATAATGTGAACATGTAGTGAACGTCAAGGTCGGCTTCGAGTTTCTCTCCAATTATTAGCGATATGAATTCAAGCAAGACCACGATAAGTATTCAGGCGTATGATACACTATTGCGGTGACTTTTATTTTAGCTTGTATGTCGAGTTACATAATTTGTAACAAAAGTCATTACTATATTAAACAAATAACGATACACGAAAGTATAATATTGTCGAGAGTAGCATTATTTAAGAAAAAGAAAGTCAAGGAAAGGAGAATTTTCATTGAATTGAATTGGGTCACTGCATGGTTTAAAAGCTAAATGAGACCCGATAGGTGGTGCTCTTCTCGAGTATCAGAAATCACTCGTGCCGAAATCAGCCAGGGTGGTACGCTAGTTATTAATAATAGGGTTTGCATTTAACTTTTTGTATTATCGTGCGGCAATAAAATTTGTATAATTCTTCTGTGCTGATGATGCTAATAGATTAGGTCTCTCCCGTTTTTGGAAAAAAATCCTAAATCGATAAAAATCTAGCACAAGCGGCCATGATTCGCAATTAGATTCGCAGCCACATAATAACTTGAGTCGCGTAAAATCCACATGAAATATGGGCTGTAACCAACATTTCTTGTGTATATGAAATTTGTTAGAGCAGCAACGTTTCACTGTCTGCTTTTTCTTCATGAGCTCATTAAATTTGACATTTGCAAATTAACTTTTGCCGTTGTACATACGTACATATATGTGTGTGTGGACGATTTGCTTTACCCGTGGCATTTGGCATCACAGTATTAGAAGTCTACCTACCTCGTAGCGCTGCATCCCCCGTTTGGCGTACACCTAGCGTAAAGAATTAATTATGTTATAATTATGTTATATATATATATATATATATATATAACATAATTATATATATATATATATATATATATATATATATATATATATATATATATATATATATATATATATATATATATATATATATATATAGTATTTTTGTCAGTTTATCTGTTTGTATGTCCAGGTTAATCTTCGGAATGGTTGAACGGATTGTAAAAGTTTGCGGACAGATAGGAGCAATACCGGGTGAGATCGGTTATATTTTATCGGAAAAGCTTGACGAAACCGAAAGTTCGCAAAATTAATGATCTGTGAATATATATATATATATATATATATATATATATATATATATATATATATATATATATATATATATATATATATATATATATACATATAGATTTAACTATATACATGAATAAACCAAAGATAAATATGTGATTGTCTATGTATTAGTCTCCTTTTCTTTATTTTCTTCTTTAAAAAGTTTCTGATGTAGAAACTATTTTATGTCCGTAGGTTCATTGCACGGTGAAGTTTTTGAAGTAACCAAATCCGCTACTAGTACTACCATAGATTACTGTGTATATACTAGGGAAGTACTACTGTTGTAGGCCAGAGGTCTGGTTCGTTTTACATCCATATAACATATTTTGCCAGTTAAATAAGAACACAGTCGGTGAACTAAACGCCAAATATACCGTGAGGCGGATTAATTTTAGGATTCGTAGAATTTCCTACCATCCGTCAAGTGTCATATTCCTCTACAAGATGCAGGAGTGTACAAGCTTGATTGTGAATGTGGTCTCTCTTATATAGGACAAACAAAAATATCAATTAGAACCCGCGTAAAAGAACATATAGCTGATGTGAAGCATCAACGTTCCGGGAAGTCTGCAGTTTGTGATCATATCCTAGATGGCCCCAACCATTACATCAGATTTGATAGACCACAAATCCTCGCGAAAGAACACCGATTCCTACCAAGGATGATACGTGAGGCTATTGAAATTAAAAAAACATCCTAATTTCAATAGAGAAGGAGGCTAAGTAATACCACCTGCTTGGGATCCTATAATCAATAAATATAATCAATAAATTGTAAGCTATTATTAAAAAAAAAATAGTCCCGCTGGGTTTCTTGCTGGTTCTTCCCAGGACAGAGGTTTCTTTTGCGAACCAGTGGTAAATTTAAAAAGTGACTTTCAATAAGTATTTTTATAATCTACATTGAATAAAAAAGTTTCTATTTCTATTTCTATTTCTAATAAAATTAAAACTAAACCCAAGCATACCACTGCAATACCTCATGACATAGTCAGTTCATTTTGCATAGATCGGACCATAAACAATAATTAAAAAGCTGAAGGTACTCCGGGTTTAACAATGACATTGGGACGTCAGTCATCTCAGTTCCCTGTGACCATGGGTGCTCTGGAAAGCGCCCGAAACGTCGGGAATTAAAAATAAAAGTAATTAAAAGCAAAAATAAACGCGATAAAATCCGTAAAAGTAGTTTTAATCATGTGTAGTGTTCGCGTAAATATAAGAAATCATAATTTCGTAGAATTTAATTAAATTAAAAATTGTTATGATTTACGAGTATACATGTAAATTAATGTAAAGTGTCTGTCTGTAATACCCAAATAACTACCTTAAATTGAGCTAAGGCGGTAATTTGAATGCCTTTAAGACATGAATATACATATACAAAAAAAATTTGTCTGCCTGGTTCGAAATAAAACGATACAAAAAATATAGTCGGCATTTTCGATATAAAATTTAATTTTCGGGCGTAGCTTGCTCACCCTATTGCCTAATTTTAAAGTACGTACATATAACTAATTAAATTAATCAACATGTTTTCGCTTTTTAATACCCTGATCTGCCTTAAATGTCCGCCCACAGTAAATACCTCTATTTATTATTGCTACAGCCTCTATATGACAAACTTAATTAAAAACGTTGTTACTCTACTTAAGTTATATTCATGGATTTATAAAGATTTTAGTTTTCAACGTCAAAGTAAAAATATTTTTATGCAAAATTGTTAAAAAAGCTTTTTCATAGCGTCAATAAGTTCTACTATGAGTTGAGATATGAATAACGGCTTGAAATGGACAACAAACTTATTTGCTCTTTTTGTAAACTGTAAACAACTTATTGTTTGAGTGATAGTAGTAGTGGCTAGCCCATCACAAACTACACACAACTACATAATCACAAACCCAATTTTAACTAACTTCAAAAAAGGAGTAGATACTCAATTCGAGAGTATTTTTTATGTGTGTTGTTACTTCGGAACTTTTTTGAAGGTGAACCGATTCTGATGATTCTTTTTTTACTTGAAAGCTGGTGGTTTTCATGTAGTTTCTTATAAATTTGATCAAGATATTAGCAGTAGTTTTTGAGTTATCCTTAATGATGCGTATTTAACTGACTTCGACTAAATTGATGATGTTCTTATTTTATTTATATTCAAGTCGGTTCTAAAACATTTTTAAGTTGACCACTTGTCTATTAGTCGCCTTGAACGAAGTTCTTGGAAAGTAACGTAGTTGGAACAATATTTTTGTTATAACTCCTATGAATCCCAGACCAACAAGAGACAATACGTATTGTCAGTTTTTTGGTGGTCAGTCTCAACGTAGACTAGCCGTCTGCGCAGTACTTACAGGATTATAATATTCGGGCGTATACGCAAGCACAGTCGCACTCTATTCCCTCACTTCCATAGTAAGATTAGATGGTGATTCGACTCGATCTGAGAGAAATACGGCGCTAGAAAACGGTTTACGTCAGTTTCCTAACTCCGTGCAGCTACTTAACAGAAAAATTCACTAACTGATTCAAGAACTCTGTTCGAATCTCGAGTAGGGACAAAACTACCCGGAATTCAAGTCCGGGACTTCATGATCAGTAGCCACGTTCACGACCACTAGACAAATGAGGTTGAAGGTATTACGTTAAGTAACATTTGGATCATATTATATATAAACGTTAAATCGAAATTTTGTGGATATTTTAAGAAGAATCATCATTATTATCATTAAAATTACAGTCTATCAAAATCCACTACTAAACATGGAACCCTAGACTCCAATACTATATTAGCCATACTCCAATACTATATTAGCCATACTCTAATACTAAGTATATTAGCCATACTCCAATACTATATTAACCATACTCCAATACTGTATTAGCCATACTCTAATACTATATTAACCATACTCCAATACTATATTAGCCATACTCCAATACTATATTAGCCATGCTCCAATACTATACTAGCCATACTCTAATACTATATTAGCCATAATCCAATACTATATTAACCATACTCTTTTTTTGAACTTTTTTTGAATAATTTATTATTCAAAAAAGTTCATGGGAAGTACGTGTCTTTCATCGGCTTAATTAAAGAAATATATGTGAAGTTTAATCGATTACCTGATTCAGTTACCAGCTTTAGTCTTTAACATATTTTTTTTTAATTTTGTGATATCGTGCGCAACGTAACGACAGAAATACCCACCTTAAAAAAATACGAAAACAATACAACTGACGGATTTCATACGAGTCCGTGTTATATGCAGAGTATCAACAGTATGAATTGTATACATGTACGATAAAATATTGTAAATGGTACGTTACATATACATACGATCTTTTCATATATCACAATGATTCCATATGTATTATTTAGCGTTGTGGTTTACAAAGAGAGGTGGAGTTTTACGCCCGCTGCTACTTTGGAACAAAAAGCCTATTCAATCTTGCGTTGCAGACTCTTCGATTGTTTTCGGACGGAAATACAGACACCGAAAAATTATTTCACTTTTTTGCCGTAAGCATTATGAAAGTCTAAGCAAACCATTAGGTTTCTGGCACTTACGATGACACCCTTGCACGGTCTATTGTAGACACAGTAATTTACTTTTTTTATAGAATGACGGTGACAAACGAGCACGCAGTCCATCTGATGGTGTTTGCTGTGACCTATAGACATCTACATTTATTCTCGACTAGCTATGCCCGCGACTTTGTTCGCGTGGAATCTGTAGGTACTTTTGGTATTCTATGTGATGATGATTTATTTGTAAACTAAACTGTCGCGAAGACTTAGAAAGACACTAATCTGAATAAAAACATTCAGTTAGTCGGTCAATCGGACAAACAAATAAACGGACCCACAAACGTACCAAGAAACAAATAGAGCAAACTGTACGCTTGTGTTTTATTTTGTAAATAAACAACAAAATGACCGCAATAACGTAATCCCTAATTGGCTCTCGAATTTCTCAAGTCAATACTTGGTTTCCATACAACAAATAAGATGTTGCTCTAAGTAAGCAAGCACTGTCACTAATTATTGATATTGATTAAAAAATTTGGAATGAAAACTACAATCCAATGCCTACCTAAAATTAAGTACCTACACTAACAAAATAATGAAACTGCGTAAATATCTGTATTTTGTCTGATCCTGTAAACAAATAAAAAATAAAACTAAATTCAACCTAGGAAAGTTTTTTTGACCTTTAAGTAATAGGTGTCATCGGGCTTGAAATCAGTTGGGTTTTCTATCAAGAAATTCTCAGTAGCAACCCAGAGTCAAGGGTTTAGCAGTGATTCATCCCTATGCCTCAGAAAGCACGTAAAGCCGTTTGTTTTATCTGTATCTGATCTCACTATATTTCTATCGGATTACTAACTCGGACACAATGAAAATAGATTTTTTTAATACTTTGAATTTAATGATCAATAGGGGCAGATTTTTGTCAAGTTCTATAATAAGTTTTATTTATAATTATCATAACTTTGTTTTGAAAATTGAAAACCATTTTTTCCGCACAAACCACGTGTCCTGGTTAAGACCAGTCCTGGTTAAGTGTTAAGACACTTTAAGGTGAATATGAGAAAAATGGAAAAAAAATAACTGCATTATTTTAATCCTAAAGTATTTACAATGTAAGTAGTTACAGTTATCATTTAATAATTTTCCCTATACCAATATGAAATCACCCCGTAAAGAACATTCTTAAAAACTTGTTTTACTATCTAAGGATTTTATATATTTCAAGACTTGTTTCTTAGTGGATGCCTACTTAATAAAAGGAAGTTATTGTTCCCATTTCACGCATCTACATCCAGCGGTTTGAGCTGTAGATTTAATACAATATTTTTCGTACACAATTTGAACCCTTGTTGTAAAACCGTAAGAAGCTCCCTTCTCCTTCTCCCGGTAAGAGGTTGTTTTAAGAAACACCAAAATACTTTATTTCCGTACAAATAGGAGGGTATGCACCCTCTGCCCCTGCGCCCTTTACCGTGACGGGTTATTTTGAAATCGCAAAATATGTATTTATTAATTTATTTAAATACAGTACTCTCAGTCAGTATCGATTCAATTGCCCTGTAAAATATTTTGTAGTAAAATAATTAACCGAAATGAAAATGATTTCATAGCAGATTTCTACGTCATAAAAGGTCACTCAGTGTAGTTTAGTATTTATGACTCAGTATATAAAGAGTATATTATAGTAGATACACAGTGAACAGTGACATCTGTAGGCAAATGGCAAAACTAACTTTACGGCAAATTAAATTTTTTTCTGTTCATTTTAACTATGTCCAATATAAGTTAAATTTTGTAAATGCTATTTGTAAAAGGAATGAAAAAAAAACTTCTAATATTAAATAAGAATTTTGTCTAATTTTAAGTAGTTTAATAAGTATTAGTTAATACTAATCAAATAAAAACATAAATTAATAATATGCACTTTATTACTAATACCAAAGAAACAGTCAGGACGGCACTATGGATTCTTCCCCGCTCCAAGAAGTATGAAAATTTTTACAATGATGTCCTTTTTTATATATAATTTTCGTTGAATGCATTACTCAGCCGTAAACCATATTATATTGATTATATATTATAATATATAACCCGCTTTTCCGGTTCCGTAATCGGGTAAAGCGTGCGTGATAGATCGTGGAAACTATGCCAAATATTGAGTTATATAAATCAATGATGTCATCATTGTCAATCATGTGATCAATGATGAAAATAAAAATTATATGATATTTGGAAAGGTAGGAATAATATTTAAAAAAAAGAACTCAAAGTCGGGTAACGTAATTTTTCAACTTCACGACAATGTAACTTTTAAAACTTTTGGAAGTGCAAAAGGGAAGTATAGTATGTTTACTGCCAAGCTTCTATATGTTTTATATATTGATATGATCCTTGCCGAAACTAAAAAAAATGTTAATAGCTCTTTTAAAATTTGACTTACGATGTTGTCGGTACTCGGCGGTTAAGAAAAAAAATTAAAAACGCGGCTTAAAATTTAATAAACAATTTGCAAAACATCATCTATCGAAGACATTGGTTAACTATTGTACTTTTTTGATAAAGATATTAGGATTTATAAATTTTTTATAAATATTTATTACGTTATTCTTTATTATTTTTGTTTACTGCGTTTGGATACAATTATATCATTATAGAACACTATTTTACATAATTTAATTACAAAAGTGTCCTTGATCACTCAACGCCCATTGAACAAATTCGTAGCTATATTTCGTATCCATACTTCAGAATATTAATCATAACTTTTGATAGGATGAACTGATTTTAATAAAATAAAGACTATATTTAAAACGAAGATACGCTTCACAATTTACCTAACGATTATTTTGATTGTTTTGCACTTTATACATTGGAGACGCCAGCAACTTAAGGTATCTTCGATAAAGATTTAGTGGACTGTAATTTTGGTGCATACGGCAAAGGGGAAAATAAATAGGTGGGATAGCACGCACTGACCTGATGAGGGCTGCCGCGCCTTCCTCCTGGAGTGTCTGCTATACACCGAGCTCGCTACGTGGTTCGGCGCACACGCACTCTCGGAACAGTCTCGTGAAGTCCCACACTCTCCACCTTTGCCCTTACGGGGGCGTCTCACACTTTTATGAGTTACAAAGACACAATGTCTGATGCGGTGAATATTAAACATAAACAGGAGAACTCAATGTTCGTCCTGCGCGGTTTGCGGTTAATGTACATAGGACGCGACGGGTGGCCGTGCGTTGCGGATGGCGTAATATCACTTAGTATAATGACGCGCGCCGAGATCCTCTTTTTCACCTCGGCGGCAGCGCGTGCGGTAGGAAAGGGAAGGAAGGAAGGAAACAAAAAATATGCACTAGTCATGTTGATAAAGTAGATATAACTTAGGACGAACTCAATGCGATATGTAATGTAATGTTGATAAAGTAGATTGTTAACTGGCGTTACCATTTCCTCCCGCCCTTAAAGGGTCACCTTTAAAAGACAACCGTAATATAAAAAGTAAAAGGAAAACAAATAAATAAGCGGTATATAAAGTGAGAGGATGCGCTCAATGCGCATCTCTCATCTACTAACCTTACTTGGTAAGCGAGAAAATGTATACATAAATATAATATTGCGGTTTAATACTTTTTTAATATATATAAATATAAACTTAATTCCTAATTTAGATAAATAATTATAATCAAAATAATCGTGATTTATTGTCTTGGGAGAGGGCAAATACGAGCAACAGGACGGAGATATGTTCCCTTAGTAGTTCTCACGGTCACTACTCGAACTACGCCATCCTTCGAAGGATGAACAGACTCGACAATCGCTAATGGCCAAGCAAGGGGCGGTTCATTATCATTTATCACAATTACAACCATGCCTGGTACGATAGCCGTAGACGGGGTGTTCCACTTCTGACGAACTTCTAATCAGTGAAGGTATTCCGTCCTCCACCGGTCCCAAAACGACTGAACTAATTTATCCAGTAAAGAATGCCTGTGTAACAGACTGGTAGAGTCAGATTTGACTTTGGGTGCGGGTAATGACAATAAAGGTGCGGTATTCAAAAAATGACTCGGAGTAAGAGCTGAAGGCTCTGCAGGATCAGAACTCAATACTGTCAAGGGCCGCGAGTTTAGCAAGCACTCAATTTGCGCAAGAACAGTATTAAGCTCTTCGTATGAAAGTAACTGATGTCCGATAACTCGGAACAGATGCGTTTTTACGACTTTGATCATACTCTCCCAGGCGCCTCCAAAATGAGGAGAGTTGGGACAGATGAACTTCCATGATATACGATTCTCAGCACACTCTTGCTCAAGCTTTGGGCGGTATTCAACGTTTAGAAATTTGTAGAGATCGCGAAGATACGAAGCGGCACCTTTAAAATTCGTTCCATTATCCGAATATAAAAACTGAATCGGCCCTCGTCTAGAGAGGAAACGTTTAAGCGCAGCGAGGAAACTAGAACTACTAAGATCTGTAGCGATTTCTATATGTACAGCTCGAGTCGTGAGGCATGTGAAAACACATAAGTACGCCTTCTCGCTGCGTACACCACGACGACGTACAGGAGTGTATGCGATAGGACCGGCATAATCGCAGCCCGTGTGTGTAAATGCCTTAATAGCTTGTCTTACACGACTATGGGGAAGATCAGCCATCAAAGGGTAAGTTGGACGGGGTCTAAGCCGGAAACATATATTACACTTGTAGACTCTGCTTCTCACAGTGCGGCGTGCGCAAAGTATCCAAAATTTTTGACGGAGCAATGACAATAACAATTCAGGCCCAGCGTGTAAATTTTTAATATGATAATAGTCAACGATCATGTTCACTACATGATCACTGCGCGGGAGTATAATTGGATGTTTTTGTCTGTAATCTAATGCGGAGTTCGAAAGACGACCACCAATGCAGATTAAACCATTCTCAATAAAAGGCCTTAAACGATTGAAAGCGGGCGAGCAAGGTTTGTTACCTTCAATATTTAAATATTCCACTGCAAAATGCTGTTTTTGCAGGGCGCGGAGGATTATAACCTCAGAGAAACTGAGATCATCAGCAGTCACTACAGTAGTGCTGCGGCGGGGCAATAATTTAGCAAACTTACACACGTACGCAATTATACGTAGAAGTTTACTCCAAGAAGAGATGCGGAATGCGAGCTCATAAATCGCAGAATTACAGACGGATGTGCACACAGTGTGCGACAAAATCTTCTTCTCAGGCATATTTGCAATAACCTCATTGTCTAAAGTACGAAGAGGCCATTGAGATGGATCTAACGAAGTCCACTGAGGCCCATGGAGCCACAGGGGGTTTGAAACTAATTTATTTGGCGTAACGCCACGTGAAAGTATGTCAGCGGGATTCTCAGTACCTGCGACATGATAAAAGTTATCAGCGCGAATATTGTCGGTAATCTGAACAACGCGGTTTGCAACAAAGGTCTGCCACTTGTGTGGCGAACTCTTTATCCAGTACAGAGCTACTTTTGAATCTACAAAGGCATAGACTGATATTGCAAGGTCAAGAGAATAATTGTCGAGTACTCTGCGAAGCAATTTTGAGAGTAAAACCGCTCCACAAAGCTCAAGGCGTGCAATAGATAGTGGTTTCGTCGGTGCGACTTTAGTCTTTGCACAAATCAACTGGACGGTGTTACCATTGACGCTCTTTACATGTATGTAGACTACGGCACCGTATGCGTGCTCGCTGGCGTCGGAAAACCCCAGGAGTGACGCAGTACAGTTTTTGGATACACCAACATGTCGCGGGATACGTAAATCATTAAGAGCTGGTAATTCAGCACAGAATTGCCTCCACATCTTAATAATTGGCGGTGGTGGTATGTCGTCCCAATCTAAATTAAGTTGCCAAAGCTGCTTTATTAACAATTTGGCGTACGCTACTGTGGAAGCAACGAAACCCATTATGTCCCACAGGCGAGCGACAGTAGATAAGATGGCGCGCTTAGTGCACGTTACATCAGCGGGAACAGATATCTTAAAATAAAAGGCGTCACTATCGGTAGACCAATGCAAGCCTAGTATTTTATGTGGCATTGATTTATCGAACTCTACTTCTCCTGTAATTTTATGGGAAGTAGGGAGGTCATCTAAAACAGATCGACGGTTACTATGCCATTTTATCAGGTCCCATTGGGCACCCTTGAATAAGTCTATCAGCTGCCGAGAGGTCTCACTGGCCTCGGATTCACTGGGCATAGAGAACGCGATGTCGTCCATATATAGCGAAGTAAATGCGATACGACTCGCAAGTGGATACTTTGCGCCGTCGTCATCAATGAGCTGTCTTACCGTGCGCAATGCATGGTATGGACTCGAAGTTAAACCGAAGCACACGCGATTGAAGTGGTATAACACAAGTGGGTCTTGTGGACGGAAGCGGTACAGGAAGCATTGGTAACGACGATCAGAATCGCGAACAACTATTTGCAGAAATTGTTGGCGATAGTCGGCTGTCATAGCGATTGGATGTAAGCGGAAAGTTAAAATTATATTGAACAAGTCGCCTTGCAAATTTGGTCCTGAATGCAGAATATCATTTAATGATCGCCCAGTGCTAGTCTTACTGCTAGCATCCAGGACGATGCGCAGACGCGTTGACTTCTTATCTTCGCGTAAGACTCCATGATGCGGTATGACATATATTGGAGCGGGTTCATGAGAGTCATACGGCGGTGCGGGGGATATATAATTTTTAGCTAAGTATTCCTTTATGACGTCATCATACGCTAACCTTAATGTAGGCGAGGCTTGAAGTTTCCTCTCCAAGCACATGAATCGTCGAGAGGTTTCATAAGAATCTCCGAGAGAGTAAACGTCATCTTTAAATGGCAGGCCAACAATATATCTACCAGTAAAAGGATCGCGGGATGTCGTAGATTTATAAAACTCTTCACATTCAATGTCTGAAGGACACTGAATGGGCGGTGCGGAGGGTGGCTGTTCAAGCTCCCAAAATCGTTGCACTAATTTGTCAACGATAGGAGACTCTAGAACTGAGCAGCACGGTAAAGAATGATTTACCTGAAGTGTTGGCACTGAGCCCATAATAAAGTAACCAAATACCGTACTCAAAGCCGAGGGCCCGGACAAGTCGTTAGACGAATAAATTACGTCTGGACATAGTAAGTGCGGGAAAAGGGATGCGCCTATCAAAACATCAATTTTATTAGGCATGCTATAACATTCATCAGCGAGTCTTATGCCATGGAAGTGTGATAAGACAGATGTGTCTACCACAGCAGTGGGCAAAAGGTCGGTGATTTGATCAACAACTAGCGTTGAAATATTGAAGTTAATATTCGAGTCGAATCGTGAGAAAATTTTAATATCAATCGATTTCGATTTTACAATTTTTTCAACTCCACCGAATCCCTTTACTACAGTACATTCGGTATCGTGTTGTTGAACGCCTAAACGATGACAGCACTCTTTAGTCATAAAATGGCTTTGAGCCGCGGAGTCTAATAATATACGAATAATTTGTTTCTCTACCTTAGCATCGTAAGCAAATACTTGAGCGGTTGATAATAAAACAGTTCTCTGCGAACGACTTGCGCGCGCGGGAGGTGGTGAACGTTGAGAAACATTCTTGAACGAAGTACACAGCGCGACGTCTGAACGCGCACCTGCGGTGAGGGGTGGCGAGTGTGCGGGCGCGGGGGTTGTAGACTTCAGTGTAACTGGCTGAAGCGGTGGAGAACGTGCCAGCGCAGGGGAAGCATTATCGCTTCTGCGGTGGAAGTGCAACGATGTGTGATGTTTAAATTTACAAACTCGACAACTATAATTTGAAGAGCAACTAGACACTCGATGACTTAAACTGAGACAATTCACACATGCATTGTTACTCTTTACGCATTTAAATCGTTCCTGCGGCGTCATTTTATTAAAGTCTGCACACTTAAATAGGTGTTGATGCACAATATTATCGCACAGACACTTTGAGCAACTAGTAGTCGTGCTTACGTACGCCTGATACTTCGGCGACGAAGTATTATTACAGCGACGATTATTACCGTTACCTCGTCGATTGTTTGGTGCGCTATTAGAATTTGTACTAGAATCGGTGCGTTGCAAAACTTTGGAGCGGGTCTTAATAAAATTTACTAAATCATCAAAGGTAGGTACCATCGAGTTATGACTATATTCGAAAGAGCGAATGGTATCCGGGTCCAGCTTCTTAAGCGCGATATGAAGAACAATTAAGTCCGCGAGATTATCTAACTTTAAGTTTTGTAAAGCGCGCACTGCACTTATAAAGTTATCAGTAAATAAATCAAAATTATTTGCGGTGGCCGATTGCAATGGCTTAAATTCGAACATCTGATTAATATATGTAGATGCTAGCATACGCCGGTCTTCATATTTGTCAACGAGTGCTTGCAATAAAATTTTATAATTTTCAGCGCAAGGAGTTATACCTGAGCATACAGATAGGGCTTTGCCCGTTAGTTTACCTAGCAAATAGTATAACTTTTCAGCGTCGGTAAGCGATGTGTTGTCATGGACGGTTGATTTAAAGCTAGCATAAAATAAAGGCCATGAGCGAATGTCACCCGAAAATGGCATAAGTTCGATAGGCGGAAGTGAGAATCTGGCTTTAGATGGTGTACTAGTACTTTGTGAATTAGATTGCGAATATTGTAAATAAAGCCTATTTATTCTACCGCAAAGAGACTCAAACGCAATGAGGCTGTTATAATCAGGTTTAGCAATAGGGTTTATTTTTAATAAATGTGAATTATAATTATCTAAGACCTGTTTAAACTCAATACGTAAAGCATTAATATTAGAACTTCCATCAAGAAAACGCTCCATCGTGGAAGTGTTTGTGTGGATGTCCGAGGACATATCATATATTTTTTGCACTATTTCAAATAAAGCATCTCGTTTAGCTAACAATAAAACCGACTCAGCATCAGGTGTGCCCTCATTATCCGAGGAATCGCTATTATTCGATGCTATTTGTTTTTTAGGCGGCATTACAACTTAAGTTATGCGGCAAAAATAATATAATTATAAGCGGGTAGTCTGTAAGCGACCTCGCTACGCGGTTGAATTATTAAATATTAGTTTTGTTAACGATGAACTTTAATTGTCAACTTTTATAATAATTATGAAGTTATTTATAACGAATACAATGCTTAAATATATGTGCAAATAATAAATGTAATTTAACAGTATAATCTATAGATGTAGTTAAAAGTTGATGACGTGATGTGAACATACAACAAATAATTTATATAGATAATTATATGCTTATTCATTCTATGAATATAGTTTTAAAATTACTATGAATGTCACCTATTAGGACCTATTCCAGTGTTCTAATAAGGGCGGGGTTAATCCGAAGTCGGATTAAAATATAAATAATTAATTATATAAACGCTTATTACGATAACGACCTAATAAGGGCGGAAAGTCAAGGTCAATCCGGCTCGAAGGACCATTAAAAATGGAGACGCCAGCAACTTAAGGTATCTTCGATAAAGATTTAGTGGACTGTAATTTTGGTGCATACAGCAAAGGGGAAAATAAATAGGTGGGATAGCACGCACTGACCTGATGAGGGCTGCCGCGCCTTCCTCCTGGAGTGTCTGCTATACAGCAAGCTCGCCACGTGGTTCGGCGCACACGCACTCTCGGAACAGTCTCGTGAAGTCCCACACTCTCCACCTTTGCCCTTACGGGAGCGTCTCACACTTTTATGAGTTACAAAGACACAATGTCTGATGCGGTGAATATTAAACATAAACAGGAGAACTCAATGTTCGTCCTGCGCGGTTTGCGGTTAATGTACATAAGACGCGACGGGTGGCCGTGCGTTGCGGATGGCGTAATATCACTTAGTATAATGACGCGCGCCGAGATCCTCTTTTTCACCTCGGCGGCAGCGCGTGCGGTAGGAAAGGGAAGGAAGGAAGGAAACAAAAAATATGCACTAGTCATGTTGATAAAGTAGATATAACTTAGGACGAACTCAATGCGATATGTAATGTAATGTTGATAAAGTAGATTGTTAACTGGCGTTACCATACATGATACGTTAACAAACAAACCGACAGACACACAGACGGCCAGAAAGACAGACAGACAATTCTTAAAATTGTAGAAATATATATATATATATATACATATATATATATATATATATATATATATATATATATATATATATATATGTAGGTTCGGCCGCGCACGGAATACTATTCCCTACTACTGCTCCCCAATGCTAGCTCCTTCCACATGACCGCATCCAGCACAGAGCGGCTAGAATCGTCGACGACCGAGTGGTTTCCGATCGGCTCGATTCACTGGCACTGCGAAAAGCTGTTGCATCTCTTTGCATTTTTTTTTGCATATACCACGGGGAGTGCTTTGAGGAATTGTTCGGATTAAAACCAGCCACCAAATTTCATGAACGTACTACGCAGCAAACCTCCCGATACTATCTATCCACACCATCTGGATGCTTGGCGGTCCACCACTGTACGTTTCACTAGTAGTTGTCTTCTGCGTACGACCTCTCTGTGGAATATTTTACCACCGGCAATTTTTCCGGACCGATACGACCTGGGGACCTTCAAGAAAAGAGCTTACTCCTTTCTAAAGGGCCGGCAACGCACCTGCAATTCCCCTGGTGTTGCGGTTGGTTATGGGTGGCGGTAGTCACTTAACATCAGGTGAACCGTATGCTCGTTTGTCCTCTCTTATATAAAAAAAAGTAACTTATTTTTAGTCCCTCTCAATCAATTTTGTTACAAAAATGTAAAATGTACAGACATCTGAAATTTACATTTTTATTATATGTATAGATTAAGAATCAAAACGCAGATGACTCTTTCCAGTGAAAAAGGATCTATGGAATTGTACACTCACCATAAAAACACAGCAGTATTAAGCTGCTATTTACGCCGGTGTTCTGTGACAGTGTGGACCTTCCCTGGTCGAGCCGACCATTTGTGCTACAACCATAATACACGCAGCGTGGCTACAGTACATATACAATAACATATAAAATACAAAAAATTATTTATTTTTCACTATCGACTACCTGCCTCCAGCTATTAGCTGGTCGATCTCGATCGACTTGTTGGGCACTCCCGAATTAATGGATTATCGTATATATATAACGATGAGCATATGAGAGAGAAGATGAAAGAAAGATATAAGCTGCAGAAAGTTCATGCGAAAACATTGATTGAAGAAGTACGTGAAAGGTGTAGAATAGAAGCGGACGAGAGGTTGTCGCACAACTTTAGGGAAAACTCCAAACTCTTCTGGAAAGAGGTTGGAAGGTCCCGGAGTGGTGCGACAGCTTTAAGAATGAACAAAGTGCTTTCGAGAACCAATGACGTCCTCTCAGAAAAATCGGACGTCATGCAGCGATGGAGTGAATTTTATAGAGAATTGTATGCGTGTCATGATCTTAGTGAAGGATCCGGGGGTGACGCCGTGACTGGCACGCCAGACACGGACCTCGATGACACTGAGGTCATCAGCATGAAAGAGATTGAACGTGCGATTCGAAGTTTGAAATGTGGTAAGGCTGCGGGACTAGACAGAGTTACTGCTGAAATGGTCAAGTACGGTGGGCCTCGCGTCTGGGACAGCTTTCATCTGCTGTGCAATTTGTGCTGGCGGACGGGAGATTTCCCGGATGATTGGCGATCCGCGGTCATTGTGCCTTTATATAAAGGTAAAGGTTCACATTTTGACTGTGGGTGCTATCGGGCGATCAGCTTGACCAGTTTAGCAAGTAAAGTTTATTCGAAGGTTTTGACACGCAGGATGCAAGAGAAATCGGAAAGATTCTTATGGGAGGCACAATGCGGATTTAGACCTGGAAGAGGATGCACGGATCAAATGTTTTCTCTCCGCATGATCACGGAAAAGCTTCTGAGTGTTAACCAGAGAATTTTCTGTGCTTTTGTGGATCTGGAGAAAGCATTTGATAAGGTTATAAGGAAGAAAATGTGGGAACTGTTGCCGGGATATGGTGTGGATGGTCGATTGTTAAGGGCTGTGCAGTCACTTTACTATGACTGTAAAGTCTGTGTGCGGGTAGGGCATGACCTGTCACCCATGTTTAGCGTCCAAGCGGGCGTAAAACAGGGTTGTGTCATGTCTTCCTGGCTGTTCATACTGTATCTCGACAGCTGTTTACAGAAGCTGAAAGATAGCTGTTTGGGTGTGAAATTGGGTGACATAAAAGTTAATTGTCTGCTGTATGCTGATGATGCAGTGCTTATTGCACCATCAGAAGCAGAACTGCAGGCATTAGTCACGTGTATGAAAGAGGAATGTGAAATTAAAGGTCTCCGTTTGAATGCTAATAAAACTAAGGTTCTGGTATTTGAAAAGGACGAAGAGAGAACGAAATGTGAAATATGGGTAAATCAGGAATGTCTAGAACAGGTAAATGAAATTGTATACTTGGGGAGTGCTTTCAGCCGGGATGGAAGATGTGATTTAGATGTGGATAGGCGTGTCGCTGCAGGAAACAAAGTCAATGGTGCCCTGAATGTATTAGTAAAAAGGCAAGGCGTGGTGAAGAGTGCACGCCTTGCAATACATAACGCAGTGTTGGTACCGACTTTGTTATATGGCAGCGAAACCTGGGTATGCCAGAAGAAGCATAAAAGCAAGTTGAATGCAGTGGAGATGCGATCTCTTCGTAAAATGTGTGGCGTTACCATAGCCGACCGAAAGCGAAACGAAGAGATTCGCAATATGGCAGAATTGAAAGATGACCTTATCACAAAAATTGATAGGGGCGTACTCCAATGGTTTGGGCACGTTGAACGAATGAGTGAAGACCGAATGGTGAAGAAAATATAAAGAGCGAAAGTAAATATTAAAAGGTGTCGAGGTAGATCGAGACTAACTTTCGAAGACCATGTGAGCAAATTGCTCGAAGAGGGGAGGGTCAAGAGTACTCGGATACCTAGACGTGCATGTATGAAGAAGGTAATGAACCTGAAAGAAGCGAAAGAGGTATGTAAGGATCGTGACACTTGGCGATCTGTTCTCTCTGGCTACCCCGTTAGGGATTGTGCGTGACGATAAGTAAGTAAGTAAGTAAGTAAGTATATATATATCGTTCAGAGCAATATTATTTACTAAATATAAATGACGTGTGTGATATGTTTTGGAAATAACTATTGTTAGGTCTTTACCTATAAAGTTTCCGTTTTTTACGAATTAAGTTAACGTAATTATTTTCAATATTTTTTATTTGCATCATCTTTACCAAAACAATGGCAGTTTGCTGATTCCCTATCTAAGAAATCAGATGGACGGGAGGCAAAATATTCTTCAAACGCATTTTGTACTTCCTCTCGGGTATTGAATTTATTTCCCGCCAAAAAGTTATTTAAATTCTGGAAAAAACAGAAGTCTGTAGGCGTACGTTTTGGTGAGTACAGCAATTGACGGGGGGCTCCTACTCGGACTACGGCATCGTTTATTATGGAGCCTTTACTGCCAGGAAAAACCATCGATTTGGATCCCTACTACAAACGACGAATGAGACCGAAGCAAGAAGTTGAGATAAAACGTCCGGAATTTATTAACTGAAAAGGAGTGGTCTTTCATCATGATAACGCCAGACCACACACATCTTTGGCTACTCAGCAAAAATTGAGAGAGCTCGGTTGGGAAGTGTTAATGCATCCACCATATAGTCCTGACCTGGCTACCTCATATTTTCAACTGTTGCGGTCTTTTTAGAATTCTTTGGGTAGTGTTAGCTTAACATCAAGCGAGGACTGTCAAAACTACTTGTCGCAATTTTTTGATTAAATATCCCAAGATTTCTACAGCAACGGGATTGTTACTTTGTCTTGTCACTACATATAAGATGACAACAAGTTATCGAACCAAATGACACATATATATTATGATTGAATGTAATTAAACTAAAAAAAGTCTTCAATTTGTAAATAAAATATGAAGAAACTTTTCCCCGACCTTTTATTATTCGGTCCGTATATCACATTATTTGTCTTAAAAAAACTAATATGTTTAAATATTCTATTATATAATAAATATTATATTATAAATAATATCATATTATAAATAATATTATTAATTATCAAAATGTTGGTATAGTTTCCACGTTTTAGACAAAATAAATCGAATATAAACACCTAATTTGTTATTTATAATATGGAAATAGCGGAAATAATCCAATTTTGTTATACCTACATCAGTTATCAGCCAAATATTTTTTTAAACCAAATAAGCTAAGACGATTTGTGAATTGTAGTCTGACTGGCTTTTGTCCAACTGCCAACTACTGGAGGTGATGTGCTTTGCTAATTAACGAACGAGGCTCCTGATGGCCTACAGATGACTGTTTATCTATACGATAATTCTGAATCCAAATCCTCATGAAAAAATCTTACAAGAAACATTTCATTTACGGCATATTTGTTTTGAAATACTACTTTAATATATCAGGGGATTGAGAAAGGCACATAAAGAGGAAAAGAAGTCGCCATGAATATGAACCTCCTAAGAAAGGCTAAAATAAATACGTATTTCATTGACGGAATAATTCTTCAAAGTAACTGTGGCCGTGTTAGGAAAAGGGGAGATCTCCCGCCGGGCAAGGTGTTAAGTTAAGCTTCGGTGTGTTTCGCTTGCGGCGCGACGACAGCGCCGCCACATAACGTAAATTAATTTTTTTTTACCAGCATCAGAGGCGGCTAGAGTGAATAACTGCTATGCAAATAATTTAGTAGCATTTATTTCAGACGATTAGCTAGTGAGCATCTCGCGCGAGTAATTTTTTTAATAAACTTTATCCCCGCGCCGATTTAGTTAGTAAAATTTAGTTAGGGTTATAAGATTTATATTTTTTTTTATAGGATAGGGTGACAAACGAGCACACAGTCCACCTGATGGTAAGTGGTTGCTGTGGCCCATAGACATCTACATCTATCCTCGATTACGAATCAAAATGCAGATGCGTTGTCACCCGTGAGGACTAAGATGGAATGCCTCGTTTCCAGTAAAAAGGGTCTCCGGTTCTCTACACTCACCATACGAAATACAGCAGCATTAAGCTACTATTTCACGCTGGTATTCTGTGAGAGCGTGGTCCTTCCCCGGTCGAGCCGACCCATTGGTGCTACAACTATACTACTAATATAATTGCAGCATGGCTCTACCACGTTTAAATATTGTATAATTTTAAAATGATTTTAAAACTGGAAGTACGTATGTCTGTTATAAGACGTATAGTCATATAAGGTGTAGTGGTGGATTAAGAATATCCACTATCCCACATCGTCCCGTAGGTTTCGTAAGAGAAGAAAGAGGGAAAGAAACAGAAGAGCACCTTATGTACAATTTATGTTAGTTTATGTACAAGTTTTATAACTAAGACGCCGTCTTAGTTATAAAACTTGTACATAAACCATGTAGTTGCCAAATGCCAACCCACTTGCCAAGCGTGTCTACTCTAATATCTCCCTTATGGGGATATATATGGAGGCCTATGTTTAGCACTGGACTTTGATAGACTGTAATGAAAGAAAGTCTATTATATTGTTAGATAAATATAATAGTATACATAAATAAATTCGATAGGATGTTTTCATATATTTACGCAAATATCATAAGAGTAAAATAACTTTACGGATTTTATTGTGCTTAATTATTATTTTTTATTTATTTAACTGAAAATGTGTATATCTAATATTTAACTCTGACTGTATTCCTAGCACGGATTCGGATTTAATTTCTCAAATGAATTTGCACTGATACTAATTAATTTAATAGAAATCTTCGAAACATTTACAAGATATTGTAGTAAGACAGGGACAAGCGCCATCTATTGGGCAAAGTGAAAACTCTTAAAGGTAAATTGCTGCACGTGTATTTTAAAATAACAATTGTTTTATATAGATGTCGTTAATAGGCATTAAAGCCTATAATGTATAATGAAATAATGTTTACGTTTATTTCCTTACAACCTCCTAACGTTGTCTTTGTAAGCTGTGGCTTATAATTTTTTAATAAACCGCAAATTGTGCATGACTTTATTAAATAAAAAATATTACTACGATTCCAAATATTAAGTATTTTATATGTGGTAGAGCTATGCTGCAGCTATATTTTGGTTGCAGCATAAATGAGTCGGCTCGACCGGGAAAGGACCACGCTGTCATAAAACAACAGCGAAAAATAGTAGCTTAATGTTGAACCAGATACCCTTTTTACCGTAAATAAGGCATTCCATCTTAGTCGTTTGTGACAACAGCACATCATTCTGTATATATTACTCTATGGCATCATCATTCGATTCTTAATTGAGGATAGATGTAGATGTCTATGGACCACAGCAATCACTAAGTGATATTATAATAAATTACAAAAATACCCTCAAGTAATAAATTTTTTTTTCAAACTTATTATTTATTATTATTTATATTTATTAGTTATTTTATAACTAGAGTGTTTTACCTCTGTCTGTGTGCATTACAAAAGCTATAAGGCCTGAACTGTTGTCCAAAATAAGTAAATGCAATCCATAAATACCTGGAACCAAATTCTTACCAAGTTCTTCTTTATTTCAGTACCCTTGATCACGATGACTTACTGTAGTCCGTGCAAGAGTGCGGCATAATATATAATGTTTATTGAATATTTAAATAAAAAGCTGAGAGCAAGACTGGATACTTATATTAAACTTGATAATTCCGACTGGCTCGTTCTATGGTCTTGTCGTATTTATATGTAATAGCATGTCTAATGTTATAAAAAAGTAGACTATATATATACGTACATTCATGATATGAATTTTATTCAAATAGCGATACGAACCAAAACATAATCCAGGACTTAATGCAAAACGCCAATGCAGTTCGTTCGGCCCATGACAGTGGGATGATAATCAATATAGATAGAACAAAATGTATGCCTATTCTATGCCCTGCATTAAAAATAAAGTTATATCAATATAAATAATAGGACTCACTTGTGAATGCTTGCATTAAAATAATTTAAATTATAATTGGACAACTATAATTTAAATTATTTCAATAATAATTATTATATATAATCTAAAATTTTATTATAATTAAATTCAATAATAATTATTATATATAATCTAAATAATAACTATTTTTACACCAAAGTGTATAAATAATATACTTAAGGAGTAAATATAATTCTGGTTTGAATATTTTTTTAAATTCAGTATGCAGAAAATTAAGATCAATTTACTGTAAGTTACAAAATTTAAAGTTTATAATTCTCAGGAGAATTAGGTACGTACTTTATTACACGTTGGTTGATTCAGATATCTTACGGATTGAGCGCGTAACGTCTCACTTTTTCTATTCAGATAAACAAATTGGAATATTTTTGAATGAGAATTCTAAAACTGAAAAAAAACATAAACTAAATAAATAAGGATAATAATGAACTCTTCAAAATATGTGATGTACCTACTGCCTGTAGAAACAAAAGTCAAATCTTAATCAAACAATATAACAGTAATGAATATGAACAGAAAGAGAGAATATCTACCCAATACGCCTAGCTAAAATACTTAAATTATACGTTCCAAAAGTTAAAAATTATGGAAGGCATGAAAAACGATGAATAAAGCCTGTAAAGTAAAGTAAAAAAGTAAAGTTACAGCCTATATACGTCTCACTGCTGGGCACAGGCCTCCTCTCATTTCTGAGAGGGTTAAATAAAGCCTGTATTTATTAAAAACTACGAATGGTGCAAGATCGGGACTGTATGTAAGCCAAACATCACTTTGTTATGTTGGCGGTGTGTACCGAAGTATTGCCATGGTGCAATAGGACACGTATTTTGTTCGTTTTTCCCTAACTATTTAAAATATACAGGGAAAACAAATGGTGGTGTACCACTTAGCGTTAATTGTCCTTCGCTCATTAAGGAACCGTGCGGACTGGGCCCGTCTGGGAGAAAAAAGGGCTATTTTTTGATTGCCGCAATTTTGTTGGTTTGCTGTCGTCTTCGAACACCACCCCCACAGACGACGGTTTCTTGAATAAAAAAGATATGTAAAAAAACAACATTGCGTATACAAACATACAACGTTTCATGTACTGACACAATGTTGGACACGGCACTTGAACGTCCGTGATCCATTAAACTTTAAAAACATATTTTTACACCATTAATTATAGCTCGTTTTTGTTTAGGTGAGGTCATGAGAAATCCAGTGGCAAGAAAGTGTTCTAACTTTTAAATATTGACGTAAATTGTTTTGAAATTAGCTAATACCGAATACCAAAATGACCTCGAATCTCCTCATAGATTTTTTTAAATTCGTCGCCTGACAGTAGCCACATTTACATTATTGATCGTAGACGTGGGTTGACTTTTACGGATTTAATCATAGTGAAAAATACTGCCGGAATCAAATTTGTCTCCATATAATAGTAGGTACCTACGGTTTACTGTGCTAAAGAGCATTTTGAGGATGAGAAGTGTAATTTTGTCGAATCATGATCCTAAAATTACTAAGCGTTAACCATTGATTTAGTGTTGTATAGTTCATTGGCGTTAACTCCATTTTTTGCTACGAATGATGGCCTTCAACTTGTGATAAAAACAATTGAAACTTGACTTCCCGCCAAAATTATTTTTTATCAATATTTGCGTTCCTTATTTTTAAGAATCTATCATTCGAAATTCAAATATTTATTAGCGGTCAGGAGAGCAGAACTTTGAGTGTAAGTATTTTCCGGACATCTAAACTCCATAAAAGGACTACATACAGTATAATGGCTAACACTTTATACCATTTAAAACGGTATAAATATAAAACTACTGCTAAAGTAACACGCAGAAAATTAACGAATAAGGGTATCTATTCTCATCTTCGTTGAAGTACCGATGTACGTGCCTTATTAACAAATAATGAATTACGGTGAAGAATATAATGATTTTTACTTTCACGAGCGCCGTGTCGTTTGTTAAACTACCAGCTTATTAGACGTCACGTCGTTTCAACGAATAACGAAGGTGGGTAAATTGATTGAGAGTTCATTCTTTGCCGTATTCAAGGAAATTGGTTAACATTGTGTCCAATTGATAATATGATCTCACACGTTCAAACCGTAGATTATCGAAACATTAATTGTATCGAAATGAAATCAAGCTTTACGTATTTTATCACGTATATTAATTTATTTTATCGTGTGTATTAAACAGATTTGTAAGACTACAAATCTTCGGTAAAGAATACCAATTCATTCAAAGGTGTTTCGCGTGGCTATTGAAATTAAAACATCCTAATTTCAAAAGAGAACATTGCTGAGTGCTATCATTTACTTGGGATCCTAACTCTAAACATAAAAATCAATTGCTCTCCCCTACTCTCGCTAATAGACGAAACTGGATCGACCGCTTCTGATGAAGTTTGTGTATGTTTGAATGGGGCTCTGGATGATTCAGATTCATAATTGGATGCGGTAGGTTGCATTGTCATCGAGATCCAGAAATGACCAGTGCGAAGCCGGGTACGATTGTTAGTAATTAATAAAATTAAATCCCAACCCAAGCATACAACTGCAAGACTTCAAAATAGACTTCATTCCGCGTAAATCGGATCATAAATTCATCAACAACATCATAATCTGCTGAACATAATTCTACCCCATGGAATGCTACAACATCAGTCCTGAGTCACCCGCATCCGTCGACTTCCTGCGTGTCTCACCAGGTCATCACTCCATCTAGTTGGGAGACGACCTACACTTCGTATCCGGTATACGAGGTTGTCACTCGAGAACCTTGCTTCTTAATCGGTTGTCGGTTCTTCGAGCTATATGGCCGGCCCATTGATACTTCAGCTTACTTATCCGTTGTTATAGGAATGTGTAGAACTAGGTTGGTTACTCTGTAACCATTGGCTACTCTGTAACAAACCTAGCCCAACGGACGTTCTACTGTAGATATCCTCATTTTTAAGTTTACCACGCAGAGAAACCCCGAGCATTGCCCACTCTATAGTTCGTTGAGCGACCTTGAGCTTCCTCGTGGGGAGGAGGAGCTACGTATCAGATCCATAAGTCATCACTGGCAGCAAGCACTGGTTGTACAATCTCGTTTTCAAGTTTTGAGGTATACCTGACGAGAACGCTGCTCAACCGAGTTGAATTCGTCGATTGACCTCTGGGTCGAAATTGGACATATCTAGTCGCACTATTTGCCCTAAGTAAACATACTCGTCAATAACTTCGAGCTTAATGCTGGAAGCAACAACCTGCATAGGTGTGATATAGACGTTACGCATGATCTTTGTTTTGTCCATGTTCATCTTAAGACCTATCCGTTGGGAGGCACTATTTAGGTCATTGAGCATAGTGCTTAGGTCCTTCAGCGATTCTGCCAAAAGGAGTATATATTCAGCAAATCGAAGGTGAGTAGCGTATTCGCCATTGATGTTAATATACTATTCTTACCAGTCCCGTAGCTTGAAAACGTCTTCTAATGCAGCGGTGAAGAGTTTCGGTATAACGTCAACCCGTCTTACACCTCTCTGCAATGGGATATGTTTTATACTCTGGTTCTGCATTCGAGTAGCCGTTGTAGTCCTACAGAGCAAAATTTAATAATTTTAAACTGAAGGTACCCGTATTTACCTATGACATGACGCCAAACACTTCAGTTGCCCCCAAAGAGTATATAGTAGTATAGTAAGGTGAGCATGGGTTTAAAGTACTCGAAATCTCGGGAATTTCAAATAGGGTAAAATAATACTATATACTATATTAGTTGCATTTAAAAATGTATAGTGTTCGCGTAAACACAAGAAATAATTATTAATTTTACTGATTTTTTTGATGAATTTAAAGATGATAAACCGAATAATAATAAGTGATGATGACAAACTGAATAATAATAACGTCTTATTATTCTTATTAAAATAATATGTATGTACTACGCGTTCATTTCGAGTTTGCCGTCGTAGACCGTTACGACGTCACAGCTGACGGTACCGTAGATGAAAAAAGTCATCATTTTTATGTTTTTTAGTATTATAATAATAATAATAATAAATCATTTATTTCGGACAACTTGTACATCCATATTGTGTTAGTAAAAATGGCTTTTTTTTTTTTTATTCTGGTTTTATTTAGGGATTTTTGAAAAAATGGCTTACAAAATATGTTAGTATTTTATTAATTGGGATTGAAAATTATACTCATTAAAATAATAATAATAAATTAATTATCTACAATTATATTTGTTACTATAAGTGACCATCAGGGGAAAGGGTATGTTCCCGTGATCGTCACTTTTTGCACAAAGCATTTCCAAATTGGAGAAGTAAATCGGTTTGCTAATGTCTTCAGGATGCTATTGGAACTGTTCCTCACTCTGCTAATCAGGGAGCTCGTTTTTATACGAATGATGGCATCGAAGCCATCAGTTTGGTATTCCGCAAACATTCCCGATGCACTGCAAAACCGCGGCAGGCCCAACATCATCCTGAAGACATTGTTATACTGGATTCGAAGAGTGTCTAGCGATTTCTTGGTATGCTTGACCCACAGATTTCCCGTGTACATGCTTTGGCAGTATGCCTTAAATAGCGTCACTTTAACCTCTTCTGTACAGCGAGAAAATCTGCGAGTCAACATGTTACCTCTAACCGCCAGAGCCCTTCGCTCCCTTTCAATATCATCATCGTCTTTGAGGCTGCTAGTAATGACATGCCCCAGATATTTAAACTCAGACACACGTTTGATGTTCACGCCATTAAGGGTAATATTTGTTGTATTATTGGGACATTTACCAGCAGCCTCAAAGATCATGTATTCCATCTTTTTTACATTGTATGTAAGCCCGTGCCTAGCAGCATACATCTCACAGACATTCAGCACCTCCCTCAGACCACCGACCGTGGGGCTAAGCAGCACCATATCGTCTGCGTAGCTTATGCTGTTTATACTGACGCCATCAATCCGACACCCAACACGCATGCTACTCAGCCTCACGATGAGATCGTTTAGATATACGTTGAAGAGCCCAGGAGACGTCAATTCCCCCTGTCTCACCCCGCACTCCAACACATACGATTCCGAAAGAGAGTCTGCCCATGTTACAAAGTTGGTCTGATTGGCATACCAATACTTTAATATATTTAGAACTCCAACCGGTACACCCCTATCACCAAGCTTCCTCCAAAGCAAGTCGTATGACACAAGGTCAAAAGCCTTAGAGAGGTCCAGGAAACAGGCATATACCGGGGTTCCGCGATCGGTGTAATAACGGACGGTATGCTTGACACTTACGATGGCGTTTTCCGTGGATAGTCTGGATCGAAACCCGAACTGGGCGTCATGGATATTTAAATAACTTTGCAAGCAAGAGTCGAGCAGACCGTCCAGTACCTTAGCAATGGTTGTTGCTAGTGAGATGGGGCGGTAGTTCCCCATGTCCGAGACATCTCCTGTCCTGTTCTTCACAATTGGCACCACTACGGTTTTCATTAGGTCATGTGGCAAGTGTGAATGACTTATGCATAGTGTAAAAAACATAGACAATACCCTCGGCAAGTGAACCCCCGCATACCTCAGGTGTTCAACACTAAGTCCATCGTGCCCTGGAGATTTTCCACCAGTCATCTTATTTAATATATGCCTAATTTGCTTTGCAGTGATATGTACTGGCAGTCCACCCCCTAAGCAACCGGGCATAGAAATACTAGACGCGGTCGAGGAGCCATGTGGCGAGCGCACCCTGAAATGATCTCTAAACGTGTTAGCTATATCAGTAGGGTCATTAATCCCGCCCACACTCACTGGGAGGCCAGGCCTAACCTCTTGCCTTCCTGTAGCTTGCCAAAATTTATGAAAATTTTTAGCTGCTCTATGTTTAGCCAAAATATCCATTTTTAATTGTTCCTGAATTATTCTGGCACCATTTCAGGCGACTTTTAAAAATCTTACGCGTCTCGTACATTTCTTCGTAAAAATGCCCGAGGTAGGTCGATTGTATAGAACCCAAACTTTGAACTTAAGCCTGGCCTCCGCATGAGCTGCACGAACATGCTTGTTCCAGCCACATAGATGTTTTCTCTGATCATATTTACAGCAGCGCTCCCCACAAGTCTCCTTAGCTGCGCTACACAATATTTGTACAATATTTTCATAGAATCTGTTCAACACAGCTCTATGCTCATTCAGATTACACGAACCATGACTGCACTCGGTAAACTCACTGGGGAAATCTATATTCCGAAGCCTTTTGTCACATAAGTCACGGTAATTATTTATTTGAGATTCACTTCTCTCACCCCATATAACTGAGCTACGTGGTATGCTTGACAACACTACTTTGGGCGTTACTACATTTAAATTGCATTCAATAAGTAGCGGTAAATGGTCTGACACAAAAACATCCTCTATGACACTCACATTAACAAGGGCTTGCGCAGCTGACATTGACACAATGCAATGATCAAGCCAACGTCTGCATCCGTGGACCTCACTAACAAACGTGTAAGTATCGGACTGCAATCCTAGCTTTTTTACGTTGGCACAAACCCATGACTGATCAGAACAGAAATTGTTTAGTTCTTTAAAAAACATCTCATTAGGATGAGCATTAAAATTACCTAAGACAAATATACTCTCAACATCTCCGCTTGCGACAATTGCACTTATTTCACCTAACACTTCAGTGAAAATTGGCAAGTTATCTAAAGAGTCGGTTGGCATATACACCGTAAAAACAATAATAGAGCGATCTTGTAATGTAGCCCGGATTGCAGCCAGCCGGGTATTAATATTTTCAATAAAGTTAAATAATAACGTGTTCGATGAAATAAAATATTTTTTGAATGATGATGATGATGAAATAATAACTTGTTCGATAAAATAAAATATTTTTTTATAGTCTTATTTTACATTTTAAATATATCAAATTAAAGATTTTTGAAATTTACTCATTGTAACAGAACAAATTAACGAATATCAACAGAAAAAAAAAACAAAAAATCAACAGTAACAAAAACAACAGCAAAAACAGTAACAAACTAGAGAACGTACGGGAGCATAAAAGACGGACGTAAGTACACTTCGACGTTGCTATCGGTACTAAAAGGGCGACGCTTGAGGCGCGGAATGAGGGGGCGCGGCGGGAGGTAACGGCATTCTTGAAGTGAACGACTAGTAACGGTATAACTCGGACAAACTTAACAAAAGTCAAAGTTATATTTATTATTACTCGAACTTTACTCGATCTAGTTACACACGAAAAATAAAACCTAGCTTAAGCTTTTAAAAAATCGAATATACCTAAACTAACTAACTGAATTTGCATTTTTATTCAATGCATTTGATAAAACCAGGTATATTACACTTCGGTCTTTAGCCGTATATATTTAAAAATATTTGACATACAGCGAAAGGATTAAAACATATAAATTACTTGAGTTCCTAACACGCGATAGAATCACATTAAACTGGTCGTGTGGTAAATGGCTAATACACGAAGGAATCCACACCGCCTGATTTCAGCGTCTTGTTCTATGTTTTGTTGATGGTCATAACATAGTAGTTGACGGGAAACTGTACCTTTTTCAAATCGGCGATCGGGTGCAATTACCATCAAACCAAAAAACAAAAAGATATGACAAATTAAAATTACTTTAAAAACTGACTGACAGACAATAACAAATGTCTTTGTTCTCCTTCTATTTTACCTTGTCGTAACCGTACTAGCCTACTAAAGTCCACTGCTGAACATAGGCCTCCCCCATTGATTGCATATGGGGGATACTTGCTACAGTTGCTACGCTTCTATTTTAATAAGTGTTTAAGGTTTACGTGGTGGAGCCATGCTGCAGTTATGTTAATTGTATAGTTGTAGCATGACTAGGTCGGCTCGACCGGGTAAGGAACACACTTCCACAAAATAACGGCGTAAAATAGGACCTTAATGTTTCATATGGTGAGTGTAGAGAAACGGATACCCTTTTTACTGGAAAAGTGGCATTCCATTTTAGTCCTCACAACGAACAACGCATCTTCATTTTGATTCACGAACGTGGATAGATGTAGATGTCTATGGGCCACAGCAACCACCTACCATCAGGTGGAATGTGCGCTCGTTTGTCACACTTATCCTATAAAAGAAAAATTACATTAATTAAATGTATTATATTACAAATAATTAATATATTACATTATATAAAGGAAACAAATCAGAAAATGGGCAGCAGCATCTTTCATCTTTCTAATAATGGGTGCGTTTGGCAGAAAAAAGCGCTAGCAAGCGCTTGTAAGCAAAATGGCGATCGTAAGCGGTAAGCGCTGTCAAATCGTAAGTTGCTATTTTCCTCCAGGACACGATGTTAGTTTTAACCGGGGAATCTAACCTAATTTAAATATAAGTTTGTAAAGTATTCATATTAAAAACTTACCAATCATGAATTTTTAATAACATGTACATGTTTATTCATGTCAATATTACTTAAAACTAATATTGCACGAAACAACTTATAAACTCTACTTCAAAACAAACAAATGAAATAAGCAAAATGGCGGATTGTGTCAGCGCTACTGAAGTAGCAATCGTGTCCTGGCCGAAAACTATTTTAGCGCTTATAAGCGCTTGCTAGCGCTTTTTTCTGCCGAACGCACCCAATGACTAAAAATAAATACCTGCTGTTGTCAAACCGCTTGCCAAGCATGGCATCTAAAATGATATGAGACAATCTACGGTGTCGGCGCATGTTTAGCAGTGGACTTTAATAGGTTGTAGCGGTTAGCGGTTATACAATAGTACACTACTTTCGTAGTTAGTCATCTCCTACCGACTTTTTATTTCGGCTTGTGTACTCGTCACATGGCACCGTGACGCCATTTACAATTGGCAATACCTTTTTATTTATCAATGGATTTTAAATTAACACTAAATGTTAGGTTAATCTTATCTCATCTTTTATAAAAAAATCATTCAAATTAGTTCGACCATAGTCGAGATGTACTCGTACAAAGACACAGTCGATGTGCGCATAGATAAGTGGTCGAACAACTGTTTACGATTTTATTAAATGTATTGATTTAAATAGTTAATTACATGACGATTCTCTTATTCCGCTTCCGTGCGACATTGTAATTGTACACATGTGCTTCAAAAATAAACTGTAACTTTTTTGACGAGAGTCTTGAAGAACTAGCGACTAATTGGTCGGCACGGTTTTATGTGCTCGTAGATGTGGAAAGTGCCTAGAAGGCACCCTCACCTTTCCAAAGACAGACAGGAAATACACGTCATCTTAAAAGTTTTTTTAATTTTTGTTCATAGACGTAGTCATCTGTTTTTTGATTTAGACACGGCAATTTTTGCAAGAATAATGCAACTTTGTTTTTATAGGAGAGGAGGTAAACGAGCACGCGGCTTACTTGATGAGAAGTGACTACCGCTGCCCACGAACAACGGCGACACCAGGGGAATCGCAGATATGTTGCCGGAGTTTTAAAAAGGAGTAGGCTCTTTTCATAAAGGTCCCTAAGTTGATCGGTCTGAAAAAATCTCTGGTGGTAGTCTATTCTACAAGCAAGTTGTGCGAGGAAGAAAACTTCTTTTAAATCGCAAATTGTTGGACTGCCAATCATCCAGACGGTATGGATGGTATGACGAAAGCTATACTATTATTAATGGAAGCATAAAACTGAAATACATAGTCAAATATAAAATAAGTGAATATGTCTGTCGTCGAGTTACCAAGGCTAATAAGATAGATATATAACACTTTATTGCACGCCAAAAAATAAAAAATAAAAAACATAAATATTAACAAAAAAAGGAGAGGAAGAAATGTGGTTCAATGGGTGGTCTTATCGCTAAGAGAAATATTTTCCAGACAACCTTTAGATGGACAAGATTGCAAGAAAACAATAAAAACATATGTGTGGTTTGGCGACAATAATAACATTATTTTTATTATAAACTATAAAATAGAAATAAAGATGCATAATATTGTATGGTACACAAGTGCATAGATAAGATAAGAAAATACATACTTAATGATTTCTTATATTTACGCGAACACTACACATGATTAAAACTAGTAGGCCTGCTGTACACCTTGTTTAATTTATGTTGGGAACTAAAGCGGGTACCGGGAGACTGGTGCAAAGCCGTGATAGTCCCAATATATAAGGGAAAAGGGTCACAGCAGGACTGTAAAAACTACCGTGGTATCAGCCTTCTTAGCATTGTGGGAAAACTGTATGCTAAGGTACTAATTGAAAGAGTTATGAAAGAAACTGATGAAAAACTTTGGGATGTGCAAGCGGGATTTAGAAAGGGAATGGGGTGTACAGATCAAGTCTTTTCCATGCGCATGATCGCGGAGAAGTTTTTGGCGAAAAACCAAAGAGTTTTTTGTGCGTTCATGGACTTGGAAAAGGCTTATGACAGAGTGGACAGGGATGTGTTATGGCAAACGCTGAACGCATTTAGGTTGAGCGCTGGTTTGATACAGGCATTAAAGTCTCTGTATAGGGACTCGAGTGCTTGTGTTAGAATCAACGGGGTCTACTCGGGCTGGTTTGGCATCCATAAAGGTGTCAGACAGGGCTGTGTAGCTTCCCCGTGGCTGTTCAACCTATTTATGGACAGCTGTTTGGAAAATTTGAAAGTTGAAGAATGCGGGGTAAGAATGGGTGAGTTAACCATCAAATGCCTTTTGTACGCCGATGATCAAGTCATACTTGCGTCGTCGGCGGCCGAGTTGCAAATGATGGTTACATTAATGAACAGGTCATTAAAAGAAAGGGGAATGAAAGTGAACGCAAGTAAGACGAAAGTTATGGTTTTTGAAAGAGATGAAAGCAAAACGGTATGTGAAATAAGAATAGAAGGAGAGTTAATTGAGCAAGTGGATGAGTTCGTACATTTGGGATGTGTATTCAGCAGGGATGGGAGATATGATAAGGACATTGAACGACGAGTGAATGCAGGAAATAAAGTAAATGGGGCTCTACACTCTATTGTGAAAAGTCAGAATGTGTCAAAAAAGGCACGTATGGCAATTCACAGTGCTGTATTAGTCCCTACTTTAACGTATGGTAGTGAAAGTTGGGTGTGGCAGAAGAAGCACGAGAGTAGAATAAATGCGGTAGAAATGCGGTCGCTAAGGAGTATGTTAGGGCTGAATCTGAGTGACAGGGTGAGAAACTGTGTGATAAAAGAAGAGTGTGGTTTGCAAGATGATGCGGTGACCAGGATTAAGAAAGGAATGCTTCGGTGGTTTGGTCATGTAGAAAGAATGAATGCGGAAAGACTGACAAAGCAAATATATGTTGCAGAAGTGAATGGAAGAGTCGGAAAGGGACGTCCTAGGCGGAAGTTTGTCGACCAAATTGGCGATATACTAAAAATGGGCCACATTAAGAGTACCCTTAACCGACGAGCATGTATGCGTAGGTATATGAATGTGGAAGAGGCGAGAAAGGTATGTCAGGATCGTGCTAAATGGAAGTCTGTAGTCTCTGCCTACCCCTCTGGGTGACAGGCGTGAGTGTTTATGTAGAATAGAAGGGATTAAAAAGAATATTATAAAGAAGCGAGAAGATATGAGCATTCCGGTGAAGTCGAATTGGCAACCACTTGAGCCTGTGACGAAAATCTGACACATGTTCATATTTACGCAAACCAAATATAAATCTCATACCAAAATTTTGAAGTCACTCAAGTTTATCAAGTTGCATTTTAGTAAGTTCAAGATAGCTGACATCTGCATAATCGAGGATTGGAAGCAGAAGAGTTTGCGCAGGCGCAAACTTACCTTTATAGTTAAATCCATAAATATATTCCGTTATTTACGTGTTTATATTACAAGTTAACCATCAAATAAAATAATGAATTAGACTAACCAACCAAAATCTTCTAATAAATATAGAAATCAAGTATTAGAAATAAAATAGTCCAGCAAAAGTCAAAAGCATCCTGCATTTTCCATTTAGTTCAAAATCCAGCTCTGTGCATCGTTGCGATTCATAGATATAATACCTTGTGCAAGCAACACCCGAAAAATAGAGCTATATTTTTTCAAATGTAGCTGTGAAAAGAATTGCAATATTTTTCTAGTTCGTGTACTTAGCAGGGATGTTTGGCATGACAAAGATATTGAACTTCATATTGAAGACTGAATGCGGAACTCAGAGTAAACGGGACTCTTCACTCTATTATGGGAAGTTATAATATGTCAAAAATGTTTTACGTACCTTTTTTGGCTATTCACAATGGTGTGTTGGTTCCTACCTCAACGCATCATAGTGAAGTTTGGGTATGGTAGAGAAGCAAAGAGTAGGGTAGGGTATGGTAGAGTAAAACTTATGTTGTAGGAATGCGGTCGTTAAGGAGTATGTTAGGGGTCCTCTATCTTCACGGCAGACAATTTTCCCATACTTTGTTGTGCAGAAATCAACCTGCAAAAGCGTATTTCAACCATATTATTTATATAAATTCTGATGGTCACACACCAGTGCTGGCATGAGATCAAATTTAGTGACTTATAAGCTAGTTGGAAACTATGTGAACCGTTTAAACGGCTTAGGGTGTGATAACAGGGTCGTTTTGAGATGAGTTCCGAGTTGTACGGGTATTGTAGGCAATGAATTTAACGACGAGTTCGCACTTAAGGGTTCAAAAGCCTGCTTTGCTTAACCTTAATACCCTTTATCACAATAAACCACTTTAGATCTGTACTAGAACACCAAGCTAAAACATTCTAAAACCTTAATCCGGGCTTATAAGCGTAAATATACTTCAGAAGTCTTTGAGTAGTTAGAGAGAGAGAGAGAGAGATTGAGATAATATTGAGTAAGAACGAACTGCGTATTATGGCAACAGCCCTGTAGTACATGTGTACAATGTCTGTCCCCTAATAGCACATTAAAGAAGCACATGTTTATCCTGGAATTAAGCAACTCAAGGAAGTGTCTATTCTGTTCCTTAAGGGACAAACCCCTCTGCACATCCTGACTGACTGTGGATCCTTAATGCGCAAACGCAACACTCGTCTGGGAAACTAAGTGAGTCCAGAAGAAGTGAAATTGCCAAATAAAGAGTATCCTTAACCGGCGAGTATGTATGCGTAGATATATAGATGTGGGGGAATCGAAAGAGGTGAGTCGAAATAGTGTCAAAATGGAAATCTGTAGTCTCTGCTTCTGCCAGGGGTTAAAGACGTGAGATCTTATGTATTATGTATTTATGTTTAAATATTCATTTATTCATTACAGCGTTTTTAAAGTCTACTGCCAAACATAAGGCTCCCCCTAAATTGCCTCGTGGGGCGTGTTTGCCATAGCTGCATGTTTGGCGGGCGGGTCGGCAATTGCAGTATTTTTATTGTTTCAAATAAGATGTTGCCTATTTCCTGTTTCAGTTTCACTGCGTCGCCTCTTAAAATACTACGAGTTTTTTTTTAAAGAATAAGTTAGACAAACGAACGTGCAGTCCACATAATGGTAAGTGGATGCTGTGGCCCATAGACTATATAGACTATACTATAGATATCTATCCTCGATTAAGGATCAAACTGCGTTGTCATCCCTGAGAACTAAGATGGAACGCTTCTTTTCCAGTAAAACGAGTCTCTGGTTCTCTATAGTCAACATACGAAACACAGCAGCAATAAGCTGCTATTTTACGCTACTACTCTGTGATGGTGTGTTCCTTCCCCAGTCGAGCCGACCTATTACTACTACAAATATAATTTAGCTGCAGCATAGCTCTACCACGTATGTGGGGAAGTGGGTTATCTCACGCCGCCACTACACGTTATTTTATAATTTATTTAATGAAATTACTTAAAGGAATTTAAACGCTATAACAAAGTACAGAAGTAGATAACATTCTCTTATGGTTGTAAAAATGACTCTGAGAGCAATTTTAACTTTGACAATATGTCTTACAATGTGATTCCAAAAGTTGTAAGATATTTTCAAAAGTTGAGCAGCGAATAAAGTTGTATTTCATAAAATTGTACACCTACAAAACGAACTTATTTCCTTTTTTTGGTCATCCAAGTTACAGATACACAACCGGCAGGTCAAATGGTACACCTCTATTTAGTTATAAATAGTTATTGTTTATAAAAATAATGTGATCACACACAGGATATAAATACGTGAGGGTAATATTAGGGTATATAATACACAAATTCACGTACTACAATAACTAATATATTAAGAAAACAATAACAAACGAGAATTTGCAATAATTAGGAACACTTCGAAAAATCTAGTTAAGAAATCTAACTACTATAATGTCAACTGTTCTAAGAACGCATTAATTCCCCAGCATGCTTTGGAAGATTTACCCAAATTAAACACAGTAGACAGGCGGGCGGTAAGAGCAGAGATATAACCTTGTTGTGGTCATATTGTTTCCCATCACTGGTCTGCGAAATTTGTGTTCAGCGTTTTTCGATGACGCCATAAAATATTAGCAGATTTTTTATTATTAAAGACATAGATTTTTCCTCGCATGATTTTTTATGAAATTTTTTATGAAACAAACGATACGACTTAGGAACCATCAAGAAACGTGCTTATACCTTATTAAAAGGCCGGCAACGCGTCTGCAATTACCCTGGTGTTTGTACATGGGTGACGGTCGACACTTATAATCAGTTGAACTGCGGACTCGTTTGCCCCCACTTCTATAAGAAAAAACAGGATACTACGTGAGTGGCTCGGATTCTTAATGATGTGTCTGATGAAAACCGGACAGTGCGAGTAACAATCTGAGCTTTTCGTATAAACCTAATTTTGTTTGTAGGTAGTTCGATCATTTCAGGGATTACAGTTAAGGTAAGCTAAGAAAATAACTCCAACGAAAAGGTAAGTTGTATTAAAAGTAGAAGTGGGCAATACGAACCGTATATTGTATCTTACAATATTTATATACCCGTACAGTATCTAATATCGATTAAAAAGGCAACAAACTAGATACCGCTTCAGCACATCGTCACTTTACAGAACATATAAAATATCCATGTTACACAATTCGTAATTTGAACCAACGATAAGCGCGCGAAAGATTACGAGATATTAAACTTGAGTAAAACAGATAAACTTATTCCAACTCTTTGTTGTAGGATATACTCTTTTCAGAGTATCATTAATATTAACCAGTACGTAATTAACGTACTTAGATATCACAATATGTCTATACATCATAGTAAATAAAATTTATCATAGGTCGCGTATTAACAAAATCTATATTGTGATGCCTAACGTTCCGTGCGTTGTGTCCAATTTATGGCATTGTGGACCTGCAGAGTCCACAATCCAGCATCTAATGAATAAATTTGAGATAACCGGGTCAGTGGTCGATGAAGCAGTACCTAAACGAAGATACTCAAGATCGTTGGAGAGTCTGTTTTTTTTTTGTTTGTTAAGTTTTGTTGCCGTTTTGTGCGAGAAAACCCCAGACAGTCCATTCCGCGACTTGCACAAGAGTTAGGTCTTTCTGCGACATCAACTTGGCGAATTTTGATCTGAGACTTGGGTTTTCATCCATACGTAGTTCAATTAACCCAAGAGCTAAAATCCAACGACCACAGACAGCGCCGTGTTTGGTAAAAAAAATATCTTCAGTGATGAGGCTAACTTCTAGTTGAGTGGCTTTGTTAAGAAAAAAAATTGCCAGATTTGGACAAAAATCAACAGCAGATTTATCAGGTGCCTCACTTTCCGAAAAAGTCACTGTTTTATGTGGATTTTGATTCAGCCCTTATTTATTCAAACATGCTCAAGGAGCTGCGCTCACTGTGAATGGCGACCAATATCGAACGATGATAACAAATTATTTGTGGCCTAGAATAGATGATATGGACCTCATAAACATGTGGTTCCAACTGAACGGCACCACTTGCCCTACTGCACTGGGTCATTGAATTTATTGGATTAGAAGTTCGAAGTGATTTCTTATATTTACGCGAACACTACACATTGGAATAATACTAGTTTTTACGGAATTTATCGCGTATATTTAACTTTTTAAATACCCGACGTTTCGAACGCTTTACAGCACTCATGGTCACGGGCGGGACTGAGATGTTCAACGTCCATATGTCATAGTTAACCGCGGTTACCATAGATTAAAATTTAACTTTTGTTCCGATCTATGCAGTATGAACTTATGGTATCTTGAAGTCTTGCAGTTGTATGCTTGGGTTGGGATTTAATTTTATTTATTATAGGATCCCAAGCAGATGGTAGCACCCAGCCATCTTCTCTATTGAAATTAGGATGTTTTTTGATTTCAATAGCCTCGCGAATCATCCTTGGAAGGAATCGGTGTTCTTTAGCGAGGATCTGCGGTCTATCAAATCCGATGTAGTGACGGGGGCGATCCTGTACGTGTTCACAGACTGCAGACTTCCCGGAGCATCGATTCTTCACATCAGCTATATGTTCTTTAACGCGGGTTTTTATTGATCTTTTAGTTTGTCCTATGTAGGAGAGACCACATTCACAATCAAGCTTGTACACTCCTGCATCTTGCAGAGGGACATTACACTTGACCGATGGTAAAAACTGACCAATCTTCTTCAGCGGCTTGAAGTATGTTTTGATGGAAGCGCGCTTCAAGATGTAGCCAATCTTGTCAGTGACTCCTCTAACATATGGCAGTACAGCAGGTACACGCTCGACTGTGGCCGGCTTCACTCGTTCACTGTGACGTAGGCGCGGGACTCGAAGCTTGTTGTCATGCAAAACTTGCTTGACATGGTGGAGCTCTGCAGCCAGGTGTTTACTGTCACAGATCCCTCGTGCTCTCTGAAACAAAGATTTACCCACGGTAGCTAGCTGTGAAGGATGGTGGTGAGAATCACCGTTTAAATATCTATCTGTATGGGTCTTTTTTCTATGTACACAGTATGGCTCAAGGTGTTATCAGGATTCCGAATTACTAACACATCTAGAAAAGCTAAGGAATTGTTTGCCTCTAACTTCATTGTGAACTGAATTTTAGAATTTATAGAGTTAAGATGGTCTAAAAATGCAGTTACTTTATCTAAAGGTAGAATTGTGAAAGTGTCGTCTACGTACCGCTTGTAGAACCTTGGATTTATGGGAGAACTAAGCAGGGCTTTCTCCTCAAAGTCTTCCATGAATATGTCGGCGATAATGGGAGATACAGGTGAGCCCATCGCCACACCATCTACTTGCTTGTAGAACTCCTCCTTCCACAATAGGTAGCCAGATGTAAGGCAGTGTCTGAGTAATACTGCATATTCTACGGGCATGTTGTTTTCTTCCAGCCTTCTAGTTACAATTGAGATGCAGTCTTCAACAGGTAAGCATGTAAACAATGACTGCACATCAAAACTGACCATAGTTTCATTGTCTGCCAGATGAAGGTCTTTAATCTCGCTGACAAAATGGTAGGAATCCTTTATGTGTGCTCTTGTATGTCCCCTGAGTGGTGAGAGTATTTTCGCTAAGTGTTGAGCCAATCTGTAAGTTGGTGAATCGATTTGGCTCACTATGGGACGTAATGGAGCATTGGGCTTGTGTATTTTTGGTAACCCATACAATTTTGGTGATTTGGCGCACGTAGGTATTATCCATTTTACGTCCAGATTTAATTTTTCGGAGTGTTTCTTTATGAGGTCACTAGTTGTTTTTAGTGTGCTATTTGTTGGGTCGTTTTTAACCTTTTTATAAGTACTTACATCCGACAAAAGTTCTTGTATTTTAGAATTATAATCTGACGTATCCATGACTACCGTGGCGTTTCCCTTATCTGCGCGGAGAATCGTAAGTTCGTGTTTATTGCGTAGGTTCTTTAACGCCATAAATTCGTCTTTGGGAAGATTCGGTTTAGGCACTGAACATCGACGTAACATAGACGAAATGTCTTGACGTATCGCCTCCAAATCTTCTTTCCGCATATTATTTTTAAATAAACAGTCCTCGACGCTACAGATAATTTCTTCGTACGGTAATTTGCGTGGTGTAAGTGCAAAGTTTAGGCCTTTGGATAAAACCCTAATTGTTGCATCATCCAGTGTTTGTTTTGACAGATTATAGAGCGCGATTAATCTATAATCTGTGTTTGTCAATGGTTGCTTTCGGTTCTGGCATTGATTCAGATGTTTGACATTTGACTTGTTCGTTAATTTTTGATATTTTTCTATATGTTTGTTTTTGCATTCATTATATTTACTAATTTCGCGTTTATTTAATGTTTCCATGCAAAAATTATAGTCAAACGTCGTTAAAACTTTCTTCAATTCACTGGATGATGTGTCTATGGATTTGTTTATGTCATATAGATCGGAGCGTTTTTGTTGGATTACCGTCCGTAACAACTTTTTACTCGCCTGATTTAAGATCTTAGCGCTTCCTCGAATGTCCTTTTTGGTTGATATTTTGACACACGTAGGAATGAGATTATGGTCACGGCATCTCTTCAAGAAATTTAAGGCTGTTAGATATCTTGCGCGCTTGGTCTTTAGATCTTCTAATCGGCGTATTTTATTTGAAATTACCAGTCCGTACTGGTTTACATAATGATTTCTTATATTTACGCGAACACTACACATTGAAATAATACTAGTTTTTACGGAATTTATCGCGTATATTTAACTTTTTAAATACCCGACGTTTCGAACGCTTTACAGCACTCATGGTCACGGGCGGGACTGAGATGTTCAACGTCCATATGTCATAGTTAACCGCTGTTACCATAGATTAAAATTTAACTTTTGTTCCGATCTATGCAGTATGAACTTATGGTATCTTGAAGTCTTGCAGTTGTATGCTTGGGTTGGGATTTAATTATATTTATTATAGGATCCCAAGCAGATGGTAGCACCCAGCCATCTTCTCTATTGAAATTAGGATGTTTTTTGATTTCAATAGCCTCGCGAATCATCCTTGGAAGGAATCGGTGTTTTTTAGCGAGGATCTGCGGTCCTTCCAAGGATGATTCGCGAGGCTATTTAAATCAAAAAACATCCTAATTTCAATAGAGAAGATGGCTGGGTGCTACCATCTGCTTGAGATCCTATAATAAATAAAATTAAATCCCAACCCAAGCATACAACTGCAAGACTTCAAGATACCATAAGTTCATACTGCATAGATCGGAACAAAAGTTAAATTTTAATCTATGGTAACCGCGGTTAACTATGACATATGGACGTTGAACATCTCAGTCCCGCCCGTGACCATGAGTGCTGTAAAGCGTTCGAAACTTCGGGTATTTAAAAAGTTAAATATACGCGATAAATTCCGTAAAAACTAGTATTATTTCAATAGAAGTTCGAAGACTTCGTCATCTTACATGGTACCGACATCAATTGGCCACCGAGATCATGTGACTTAACATGGCTTGATTACTTTCTATGGACATGAAATATCTGGTCTATGCAAGCAAACCACAGACAATTGCCGCTCTGAAGGCCAACATAACTCGCGTTCTTAATGAAATTAAACCCCATTTATAAGAAGATCTTGTTCAACATACGTCCACCAAGATACACCACCTACAGCGGAGTCATGGCAACCATTTGGTTTAAATTGTATTTCACACATAACGTCATCAAACGTCCTTTAAAATAAAATAAAAATTATGACAATATCACTTACACAAGTTATTTTATTTCGTTGCAAATTTCGACCGCTCTTAATGAAAAACGCTGTACATGGATTCAATATTAGGTACTCAAATCCAATACATAGACACGATTTATAGAAGGTAAGAGTGGTTTTAGGCATGCCTAATTAAAAGGCAAACTTAACTTTGCCTTAGAAACAATGTTCTCTCATACATCGGTCTACATAGCGATCGATACTCCATTAGCTAATGTAAGTGTAAAATCGCAAACACATATTTTTTATTATTACGCAAATGAAAGATCTGTCGAGACCTTGCTTCGTGCCGTTGCGTTCGTGCTCGTTTGATCGGTCTTTTGAATGCGTTGACTTTGAAGTTGGATTTTTTAGGCAAGGGACCGTAGATCTTAGTTAATTTATTTGTTCTTTAGTCTTTCAAAAGCCTACTTCAGAACTAGGGTTCCTTTATAGATTGTGTCATAGTTTATATATCATATTTACAACAGTTTTTTTAAAATTACGTATACAATATTTTATAAATTTTTATATTATACTAGCTGACACGCTAGCAACTGTGTTCCCGCGGAAAAATTCGTTTCTAAAATGTCTTTTACCATTTAAGTAGCTACTTTATCTCTGAGCGAGTCTAAAGTTTGGAGTCAAAATTTTTGGGAATACTTTCATTGTTTGTACTGCTTAGTAGAATTATATAAGTCAAGAATGAATACGTTACTTCTAGGCAAGCGTGCTCCATCGTCCACTGCATCATCGCTTACCATCAGGCGTACCACCACTAATAAAGTGGTGTTTTGTTTTTTAGTTTATTAGTGTTGTTTGTTTATTAGTGGTGGCTCATTATTAGTGGTAAAACGTGAGTCCAATTATTAAAAAATGATACTTTTTTAATTGCGATTGACGGTATTGACGGGGCGGTAAGCGGTAGGGCGAGAAAGAAAACCCCTCCCCCACCTAGGCTGAGTGAAGATTTGGTTAGAGATGCAAAAAGTCAATGGATGCATTTGGATGAGGACTGTGCTTGTGTGTAAAGTGGAGTTGTAAAGGGCTGTGATGATTATGATCATGATTATAAACTGAGTTGTTAAGTTTATTAGTCATTTTATTTAAAATGTGATGATGTGATATCGGGAGGTATAAACATTATCACTGTGTGTGTGTGAAAGGACATCGAAGTTTAATTAAAGCCATTTGTAAACTCCAAACTTTCTAACCTCTATGTAACCTTCTTTTATTCCCATATCTAAAAAGAAATAATCACACAGTATATTCATCTTATATACTGGAAAAGATTTGCTCCAAATGCGACGCTCAGCTTGTGTATTGACAATTTATGTACCAAATCTCTCGCATTCTGTTATGAAATAGTTTTTCAGAATCAGAAGTTAGCCCGGCCTTTTTAACCTTCAGTTTTCGAATATTAAGCTCGTTCTTTGTAGATCGCATCAAAAATTAATTTTCAAAATGTGCAGATAGCCGGGTTAACTACGACATTGAGACGTCAAACATCACAGTTCTCCTTTGACCATAGGTGCTGTAAAGCACCCGAAACGTCGGGAATTAAAAATAAGTTAATTAAAGCCGATAAAATCTGTATAAGTGGTTTTATTCAGAATCGGTAATAATAAAATATACAACTGATATGTTACTGATAACCTTAATAAGAATATTTGTTAAGGTTAACGTTTTGGTAAGATATTATGTTATAACTAATTTTATACTTTATCAATTTAAAATATTTTGGATTGATAAAGTATAAAAAAGTATGCGGACAAACTGCCTAGTAAAGGTAATTTAAGAAGTAAGCAATTGGGTACGAGCACACAGTTCACCTAATTATAAATGGTTGCTGTGGACCATAGACATCTGCACCTATACTCTATTACGAATCAAAATGCAGATACGTTGTCACCCGTGAGGACTAAGATGGATTGCCTCGTTTCTAGTGAAAAAGGTCTCCCGGTTCTCTACACTCACCATACAAAAACAGCGGCGTTGAGCTCGTATTTTACACTAGTATTCTGTTTTTACTGTTTTTAAAAAACATTACCCCATACACTAGGATTTTCTCCTGTATCGTGGGGGTAGTTTACAAACATAAATTGCACAAGGACAAACATCCAGACCCGAAACGATTATTTGTAGAACATACAAATACTTGTTCCGTGCGGGATTCGAACTCGCGTAACGTAATAAATAAAGCCTGTAAAGTAAAGTAAAAAAGTAAAGTTACAGCCTATATACGTCCCACTGCTGGGCACAGGCCTCCTCTCATTTCTGAGAGGGTTAAATAAAGCCTGTATTTATTAAAAACTACGAATGGTGCAAGATCGGGACTGTATGTAAGCCAAACATCACTTTGTTATGTTGGCGGTGTGTACCGAAGTATTGCCATGGTGCAATAGGACACGTATTTTGTTCGTTTTTCCCTAACTATTTAAAATATACAGGGAAAACAAATGGTGGTGTACCACTTAGCGTTAATTGTCCTTCGCTCATTAAGGAACCGTGCGGATTGGGCCCGTCTGGGAGAAAAAAGGGCTATTTTTTGATTGCCGCAATTTTGTTGGTTTGCTGTCGTCTTCGAACACCACCCCCACAGACGACGGTTTCTTGAATAAAAAAGATATGTAAAAAAACAACATTGCGTATACAAACATACAACGTTTCATGTACTGACACAATGTTGGACACGGCACTTGAACGTCCGTGATCCATTAAACTTTAAAAACATATTTTTACACCATTAATTATAGCTCGTTTTTGTTTAGGTGAGGTCATGAGAAATCCAGTGGCAAGAAAGTGTTCTAACTTTTAAATATTGACGTAAATTGTTTTGAAATTAGCTAATACCGAATACCAAAATGACCTCGAATCTCCTCATAGATTTTTTTAAATTCGTCGCCTGACAGTAGCCACATTTACATTATTGATCGTAGACGTGGGTTGACTTTTACGGATTTAATCATAGTGAAAAATACTGCCGGAATCAAATTTGTCTCCATATAATAGTAGGTACCTACGGTTTACTGTGCTAAAGAGCATTTTGAGGATGAGAAGTGTAATTTTGTCGAATCATGATCTTAAAATTACTAAGCGTTAACCATTGATTTAGTGTTGTATAGTTCAATGGCGTTAACTCCATTTTTTGCTACGAATGATGGCTTGTGATAAAAACAATTGAAACTTGACTTCCCGCCAAAATTATTTTTTATCAATATTTGCGTTCCTTATTTTTAAGAATCTATCATTCGAAATTCAAATATTTATTAGCGGTCAGGAGAGCAGAACTTTGAGTGTAAGTATTTTCCGGACATCTAAACTCCATAAAAGGACTACATACAGTATAATGGCTAACACTTTATACCATTTAAAACGGTATAAATATAAAACTACTGCTAAAGTAACACGCAGAAAATTAACGAATAAGGGTATCTATTCTCATCTTCGTTGAAGTACCGATGTACGTGCCTTATTAACAAATAATGAATTACGGTGAAGAATATAATGATTTTTACTTTCACGAGCGCCGTGTCGTTTGTTAAACTACCAGCTTATTAGACGTCACGTCGTTTCAACGAATAACGAAGGTGGGTAAATTGATTGAGAGTTCATTCTTTGCCGTATTCAAGGAAATTGGTTAACATTGTGTCCAATTGATAATATGATCTCACACGTTCAAACCGTAGATTATCGAAACATTAATTGTATCGAAATGAAATCAAGCTTTACGTATTTTATCACGTATATTAATTTATTTTATCGTGTGTATTAAACAGATTTGTAAGACTACAAATCTTCGCTAAAGAATACCAATTCATTCAAAGGATGTTTCGCGTGGCTATTGAAATTAAAACATCCTAATTTCAAAAGAGAACATTGCTGAGTGCTATCATTTACTTGGGATCCTAACTCTAAACATAAAAATCAATTGCTCTCCCCTACTCTCGCTAATAGACGAAACTGGATCGACCGCTTCTGATGAAGTTTGTGTATGTTTGAATGGGGCCCTGGATGATTCAGATTCATAATTGGATGCGGTAGGTTGCATTGTCATCGAGATCCAGAAATGACCAGTGCGAAGCCGGGTACGATTGTTAGTAATTAATAAAATTAAATCCCAACCCAAGCATACAACTGCAAGACTTCAAAATAGACTTCATTCCGCGTAAATCGGATCATAAATTCATCAACAACATCATAATCTGCTGAACATAATTCTACCCCATGGAATGCTACAATATCAGTCCTGAGTCACCCGCATCCGTCGACTTCCTGCTTGTCTCACCAGGTCATCACTCCATCTAGTTGGGAGACGACCTACACTTCGTATCGGGTATACGAGGTTGTCACTCGAGAACCTTGCTTCTTAATAGGTTGTCGGTTCTTCGAGCTATATGGCCGGCCCATTGATACTTCAGCTTACTAATCCGTTGTTATAGGAATCTGTAGAACTAGGTTGGTTACTCTGTAACCATTGGCTACTCTGTAACAAACCTAGCCCAACGGACGTTCTACTGTAGATATCCTCATTTTTAAGTTTACCACGCAGAGAAACCCCGAGCATTGCCCACTCTATAGTTCGCTGAGCGACCTTGAGCTTCTTCGTGCGGCCAGCAGTGAGGAGCTACGTATCAGATAGATAAGTCATCACTGGCAGCAAGCACTGGTTGTACAATCTCGTTTTCAAGTTTTGAGGTATACCTGACGAGAACGCTGCTCAACCGAGTTGAATTCGTCGATTGACCTCTGGGTCGAAGTTGGACATATCTAGTCGGACTATTTGCCCTAAGTAGGTAAACATACTCGTCAACAACTTCGAGCTTAATGCTGGAAGCAACAACCTGCATAGGTGTGATATAGACGTTACGCATGATCTTTGTTTTGTCCATGTTCATCTCCCAACCTATCCGTTGGGAGGCACTATTTAGGTCATTGAGCATAGTGCTTAGGTCCTTCAGCGATTCTGCCAAAAGGAGTATATATTCGGCAAATCGAAGGTGAGTAACGTATTCGCCATTGATGTTAATATCCTATTCTTACCAGTCCCGTAGCTTGAAAACGTCTTCTAATGCAGCGGCGAAGAGTTTCGGTATAACGTCAACCCGTCTTACACCTCTCTGCAATGGGATATGTTTTATACTCTGGTTCTGCGTTCGAATAGCCGTTGTAGTCCTACAGACCAAAATTTAATAATTTTAAACTGAAGGTACCCGTATTTACCTATGACATGACGCCAAACACCTCAGTTGCCCCCAAAGAAGTATAGTAGTATAGTAAGGTGAGCATGGGTTTAAAGTACTCGAAATCTCGGGAATTTCAAATAGGGTAAAATAATACTATATAGTATATTAGTTGCATTTAAAAATGTATAGTGTTCGCGTAAACACAAGAAATAATTATTAATTTTACTGATTTTTTTGAATAATATTTTTGGAATAATAATAAGAGATGATGATGAACTGAATAATAATAACGTCTTATTATTCTTATTAAATAATATGTATGTAACGGTATAACTCGGACAAACTTAACAAAAATCAAAGTTATATTTATTATTACTCGAACTACGCTTCTATTTTAATAAGTGTTTAAGGTTTACGTGGTGGAGCCATGCTGCAGCTATGTTAATTGTATAGTTGTAGAATGACTAGGTCAGATCAACCGGGTAAGGAACACACTTCCACAAAATAACGGCGTAAAATAGGACCTTAATGTTTCGTATGGTGAGTGTAGAGAAACGGATACCCTTTTCACTGGAAAAGTGGCATTCCATTTTAGTCCTCACAACTAACAACGCATCTGCATTTTGATTCACAAACGAGGATAGATGTAGATGTCTATGGGCCACAGCAACCACTTACCATCAGGTGGACTGTGTGCTCATTTGTCACCCTTATCCCATAAAAAAATTACATTATTTAAATGTATTATATTACAAATAATTAATATATTACATTATATAAAGGAAACAAATCAGAAAATGGGCAGCAGCATCTTTCATCTTTCTAATAATGGGTGCGTTTGGCAGAAAAAAGCGCTAGCAAGCGCTTGTAAGCAAAATGGCGATCGTAAGCGGTAAGCGCTGTCAAATCGTAAGTTGCTATTTTCCTCCAGGACACGATGTTAGTTTTAACCGGGGAATCTAACCTAATTTAAATATAAGTTTGTAAAGTATTCATATTAAAAACTTACCAATCATGAATTTTTAATAACATGTACATGTTTATTCATGTCAATATTACTTAAAACTAATATTGCACGAAACAACTTATAAACTCTACTTCAAAACAAACAAATGAAATAAGCAAAATGGCGGATTGTGTCAGCGCTACTGAAGTAGCAATCGTGTCCTGGCCGAAAACTATTTTAGCGCTTATAAGCGCTTGCTAGCGCTTTTTTCTGCCGAACGCACCCAATGACTAAAAAAAATACCTGCTGTTGTCAAACCGCTTGCCAAGCATGGCATCTAAAATGATATGAGACAATCTACGGTGTCGGCGCATGTTTAGCAGTGGACTTTAATAGGTTGTAGCGGTTAGCGGTTATACAATAGTACACTACTTTCGTAGTTAGTCATCTCCTACCGACTTTTTATTTCGGCTTGTGTACTCGTCACATGGCACCGTGACGCCATTTACAATTGGCAATACCTTTTTATTTATCAATGGATTTTAAATTAACACTAAATGTTAGGTTAATCTTATCTCATCTTTTATAAAAAAATCATTCAAATTAGTTCGACCATAGTCGAGATGTACTCGTACAAAGACACAGTCGATGTGCGCATAGATAAGTGGTCGAACAACTGTTTACGATTTTATTAAATGTATTGATTTAAATAGTTAATTACATGACGATTCTCTTATTCCGCTTCCGTGCGACATTGTAATTGTACACATGTGCTTCAAAAATAAACTGTAACTTTTTTGACGAGAGTCTTGAAGAACTAGCGACTAATTGGTCGGCACGGTTTTATGTGCTCGTAGATGTGGAAAGTGCCTAGAAGGCACCCTCACCTTTCCAAAGACAGACAGGAAATACACGTCATCTTAAAAGTTTTTTTAATTTTTGTTCATAGACGTAGTCATCTGTTTTTTGATTTAGACACGGCAATTTTTGCAAGAATAATGCAACTTTGTTTTTATAGGAGAGGAGGTAAACGAGCACGCGGCTTACTTGATGAGAAGTGACTACCGCTGCCCACGAACAACGGCGACACCAGGGGAATCGCAGATATGTTGCCGGAGTTTTAAAAAGGAGTAGGCTCTTTTCATAAAGGTCCCTAAGTTGATCGGTCTGAAAAAATCTCTGGTGGTAGTCTATTCTACAAGCAAGTTGTGCGAGGAAGAAAACTTCTTTTAAATCACAAATTGTTGGACTGCCAATCATCCAGACGGTATGGATGGTATGACGAAAGCTATACTATTATTAATGGAAGCATAAAACTGAAATACATAGTCAAATATAAAATAAGTGAATATGTCTGTCGTCGAGTTACCAAGGCTAATAAGATAGATATATAACACTTTATTGCACGCCAAAAAAATAAAAAATAAAAAACATAAATATTAACAAAAAAAGGAGAGGAAGAAATGTGGTTCAATGGGTGGTCTTATCGCTAAGAGAAATATTTTCCGGACAACCTTTAGATGGACAAGATTGCAAGAAAACAATAAAAACATATGTGTGGTTTGGCGACAATAATAACATTATTTTTATTATAAACTATAAAATAGAAATAAAGATGCATAATATTGTATGGTACACAAGTGCATAGATAAGATAAGAAAATACATACTTAATGATTTCTTATATTTACGCGAACACTACACATGATTAAAACTAGTAGGCCTGCTGTACACCTTGTTTAATTTATGTTGGGAACTAAAGCGGGTACCGGGAGACTGGTGCAAAGCCGTGATAGTCCCAATATATAAGGGAAAAGGGTCACAGCAGGACTGTAAAAACTACCGTGGTATCAGCCTTCTTAGCATTGTGGGAAAACTGTATGCTAAGGTACTAATTGAAAGAGTTATGAAAGAAACTGATGAAAAAATTTGGGATGTGCAAGCGGGATTTAGAAAGGGAATGGGGTGTACAGATCAAGTCTTTTCCATGCGCATGATCGCGGAGAAGTTTTTGGCGAAAAACCAAAGAGTTTTTTGTGCGTTCATGGACTTGGAAAAGGCTTATGACAGAGTGGACAGGGATGTGTTATGGCAAACGCTGAACGCATTTAGGTTGAGCGCTGGTTTGATACAGGCATTAAAGTCTCTGTATAGGGACTCGAGTGCTTGTGTTAGAATCAACGGGGTCTACTCGGGCTGGTTTGGCATCCATAAAGGTGTCAGACAGGGCTGTGTAGCTTCCCCGTGGCTGTTCAACCTATTTATGGACAGCTGTTTGGAAAATTTGAAAGTTGAAGAATGCGGGGTAAGAATGGGTGAGTTAACCATCAAATGCCTTTTGTACGCCGATGATCAAGTCATACTTGCGTCGTCGGCGGCCGAGTTGCAAATGATGGTTACATTAATGAACAGGTCATTAAAAGAAAGGGGAATGAAAGTGAACGCAAGTAAGACGAAAGTGATGGTTTTTGAAAGAGATGAAAGCAAAACGGTATGTGAAATAAGAATAGAAGGAGAGTTAATTGAGCAAGTGGATGAGTTCGTATATTTGGGATGTGTATTCAGCAGGGATGGGAGATATGATAAGGACATTGAACGACGAGTGAATGCAGGAAATAAAGTAAATGGGGCTCTACACTCTATTGTGAAAAGTCAGAATGTGTCAAAAAAGGCACGTATGGCAATTCACAGTGCTGTATTAGTCCCTACTTTAACGTATGGTAGTGAAAGTTGGGTGTGGCAGAAGAAGCACGAGAGTAGAATAAATGCGGTAGAAATGCGGTCGCTAAGGAGTATGTTAGGGCTGAATCTGAGTGACAGGGTGAGAAACTGTGTGATAAAAGAAGAGTGTGGTTTGCAAGATGATGCGGTGACCAGGATTAAGAAAGGAATGCTTCGGTGGTTTGGTCATGTAGAAAGAATGAATGCGGAAAGACTGACAAAGCAAATATATGTTGCAGAAGTGAATGGAAGAGTCGGAAAGGGACGTCCTAGGCGGAAGTTTGTCGACCAAATTGGCGATATACTAAAAATGGGCCAAATTAAGAGTACCCTTAACAGACGAGCATGTATGCGTAGGTATATGAATGTGGAAGAGGCGAGAAAGGTATGTCAGGATCGTGCTAAATGGAAGTCTGTAGTCTCTGCCTACCCCTCTGGGTGACAGGCGTGAGTGTTTATGTAGAATAGAAGGGATTAAAAAGAATATTATAAAGAAGCGAGAAGATATGAGCATTCCGGTGAAGTCGAATTGGCAACCACTTGAGCCTGTGACGAAAATCTGACACATGTTCATATTTACGCAAACCAAATATAAATCTCATACCAAAATTTTGAAGTCACTCAAGTTTATCAAGTTGCATTTTAGTAAGTTCAAGATAGCTGACATCTGCATAATCGAGGATTGGAAGCAGAAGAGTTTGCGCAGGCGCAAACTTACCTTTATAGTTAAATCCATAAATATATTCCGTTATTTACGTGTTTATATTACAAGTTAACCATCAAATAAAATAATGAATTAGACTAACCAACCAAAATCTTCTAATAAATATAGAAATCAAGTATTAGAAATAAAATAGTCCAGCAAAAGTCAAAAGCATCCTGCATTTTCCATTTAGTTCAAAATCCAGCTCTGTGCATCGTTGCGATTCATAGATATAATACCTTGTGCAAGCAACATCCGAAAAATAGAGCTATATTTTTTCAAATGTAGCTGTGAAAAGAATTGCAATATTTTTCTAGTTCGTGTGCTTAGCAGGGATGTTTGGCATGACAAAGATATTGAACTTCATATTGAAGACTGAATGCGGAACTCAGAGTAAACGGGACTCTTCACTCTATTATGGGAAGTTATAATATGTCAAAAATGTTTTACGTACCTTTTTTGGCTATTCACAATGGTGTGTTGGTTCCTACCTCAACGCATCATAGTGAAGTTTGGGTATGGTAGAGAAGCAAAGAGTAGGGTAGGGTATGGTAGAGTAAAACTTATGTTGTAGGAATGCGGTCGTTAAGGAGTATGTTAGGGGTCCTCTATCTTCACGGCAGACAATTTTCCCATACTTTGTTGTGCAGAAATCAACCTGCAAAAGCGTATTTCAACCATATTATTTATATAAACTCTGATGGTCACACACCAGTGCTGGCATGAGATCAAATTTAGTGACTTATAAGCTAGTTGGAAACTATGTGAACCGTTTAAACGGCTTAGGGTGTGATAACAGGGTCGTTTTGAGATGAGTTCCGAGTTGTACGGGTATTGTAGGCAATGAATTTAACGACGAGTTCGCACTTAAGGGTTCAAAAGCCTGCTTTGCTTAACCTTAATACCCTTTATCACAATAAACCAGTTTAGATCTGTACTAGAACACCAAGCTAAAACATTCTAAAACCTTAATCCGGGCTTATAAGCGTAAATATACTTCAGAAGTCTTTGAGTAGTTAGAGAGAGAGAGAGAGAGATTGAGATAATATTGAGTAAGAACGAACTGCGTATTATGGCAACAGCCCTGTAGTACATGTGTACAATGTCTGTCCCCTAATAGCACATTAAAGAAGCACATGTTTATCCTGGAATTAAGCAACTCAAGGAAGTGTCTATTCTGTTCCTTAAGGGACAAACCCCTCTGCACATCCTGACTGACTGTGGATCCTTAATGCGCAAACGAAACACTCGTCTGGGAAACTAAGTGAGTCCAGAAGAAGTGAAATTGCCAAATAAAGAGTATCCTTAACCGGCGAGTATGTATGCGTAGATATATAGATGTGGGGGAATCGAAAGAGGTGAGTCGAAATAGTGTCAAAATGGAAATCTGTAGTCTCTGCTTCTGCCAGGGGTTAAAGACGTGAGATCTTATGTATTATGTATTTATGTTTAAATATTCATTTATTCATTACAGCGTTTTTAAAGTCTACTGCCAAACATAAGGCTCCCCCTAAATTGCCTCGTGGGGCGTGTTTGCCATAGCTGCATGTTTGGCGGGCGGGTCGGCAATTGCAGTATTTTTATTGTTTCAAATAAGATGTTGCCTATTTCCTGTTTCAGTTTCACTGCGTCGCCTCTTAAAATACTACGAGTTTTTTCTTTAAAGAATAAGTTAGACAAACGAACGTGCAGTCCACATAATGGTAAGTGGATGCTGTGGCCCATAGACTATATAGACTATACTATAGATATCTATCCTCGATTAAGGATCAAACTGCGTTGTCATCCCTGAGAACTAAGATGGAACGCTTCTTTTCCAGTAAAACGAGTCTCTGGTTCTCTATAGTCAACATACGAAACACAGCAGCAATAAGCTGCTATTTTACGCTACTACTCTGTGATGGTGTGTTCCTTCCCCAGTCGAGCCGACCTATTACTACTACAAATATAATTTAGCTGCAGCATAGCTCTACCACGTATGTGGGGAAGTGGGTTATCTCACGCCGCCACTACACGTTATTTTATAATTTATTTAATGAAATTACTTAAAGGAATTTAAACGCTATAACAAAGTACAGAAGTAGATAACATTCTCTTATGGTTGTAAAAATGACTCTGAGAGCAATTTTAACTTTGACAATATGTCTTACAATGTGATTCCAAAAGTTGTAAGATATTTTCAAAAGTTGAGCAGCGAATAAAGTTGTATTTGATAAAATTGTACACCTACAAAACGAACTTATTTCCTTTTTTTGGTCATCCAAGTTACAGATACACAACCGGCAGGTCAAATGGTACACCTCTATTTAGTTATAAATAGTTATTGTTTATAAAAACAATGTGATCACACACAGGATATAAATACGTGAGGGTAATATTAGGGTATATAATACACAAATTCACGTACTACAATAACTAATATATTAAGAAAACAATAACAAACGAGAATTTGCAATAATTAGGAACACTTCGAAAAATCTAGTTAAGAAATCTAACTACTATAATGTCAACTGTTCTAAGAACGCATTAATACGCATTAAGATTTACCCAAATTAAACACAGTAGACAGGCGGGCGGTAAGAGCAGAGATATAACCTTGTTGTGGTCATATTGTTTCCCATCACTGGTCTGCGAAATTTGTGTTCAGCGTTTTTCGATGACGCCATAAAATATTAGCAGATTTTTTATTATTAAAGACATAGATTTTTCCTCGCATGATTTTTTATGAAATTTTTTACCACTGGCAATTTTTCTCGAACGATACGACTTAGGAACCATCAAGAAACGTGCTTATACCTTATTAAAAGGCCGGCAACGCGTCTGCAATTACCCTGGTGTTTGTACATGGGTGACGGTCGACACTTATAATCAGTTGAACTGCGGACTCGTTTGCCCCCACTTCTATAAGAAAAAACAGGATACTACGTGAGTGGCTCGGATTCTTAATGATGTGTCTGATGAAAACCGGACAGTGCGAGTAACAATCTGAGCTTTTCGTATAAACCTAATTTTGTTTGTAGGTAGTTCGATCATTTCAGGGATTACAGTTAAGGTAAGCTAAGAAAATAACTCCAACGAAAAGGTAAGTTGTATTAAAAGTAGAAGTGGGCAATACGAACCGTATATTGTATCTTACAATATTTATATACCCGTACAGTATCTAATATCGATTAAAAAGGCAACAAACTAGATACCGCTTCAGCACATCGTCACTTTACAGAACATATAAAATATCCATGTTACACAATTCGTAATTTGAACCAACGATAAGCGCGCGAAAGATTACGAGATATTAAACTTGAGTAAAACAGATAAACTTATTCCAACTCTTTGTTGTAGGATATACTCTTTTCAGAGTATCATTAATATTAACCAGTACGTAATTAACGTACTTAGATATCACAATATGTCTATACATCATAGTAAATAAAATTTATCATAGGTCGCGTATTAACAAAATCTATATTGTGATGCCTAACGTTCCGTGCGTTGTGTCCAATTTATGGCATTGTGGACCTGCAGAGTCCACAATCCAGCATCTAATGAATAAATTTGAGATAACCGGGTCAGTGGTCGATGAAGCAGTACCTAAACGAAGATACTCAAGATCGTTGGAGAGTCTGTTTTTTTTTTTTTTGTTAAGTTTTGTTGCCGTTTTGTGCGAGAAAACCCCAGACAGTCCATTCCGCGACTTGCACAAGAGTTAGGTCTTTCTGCGACATCAACTTGGCGAATTTTGATCTGAGACTTGGGTTTTCATCCATACGTAGTTCAATTAACCCAAGAGCTAAAATCCAACGACCACAGACAGCGCCGTGTTTGGTAAAAAAAAATATCTTCAGTGATGAGGCTAACTTCTAGTTGAGTGGCTTTGTTAAGAAAAAAAATTGCCAGATTTGGACAAAAATCAACAGCAGATTTATCAGGTGCCTCACTTTCCGAAAAAGTCACTGTTTTATGTGGATTTTGATTCAGCCCTTATTTATTCAAACATGCTCAAGGAGCTGCGCTCACTGTGAATGGCGACCAATATCGAACGATGATAACAAATTATTTGTGGCCTAGAATAGATGATATGGACCTCATAAACATGTGGTTCCAACTGAACGGCACCACTTGCCCTACTGCACTGGGTCATTGAATTTATTGGATTAGAAGTTCGAAGTGATTTCTTATATTTACGCGAACACTACACATTGGAATAATACCAGTTTTTACGGAATTTATCGCGTATATTTAACTTTTTAAATACCCGACGTTTCGAACGCTTTACAGCACTCATGGTCACGGGCGGGACTGAGATGTTCAACGTCCATATGTCATAGTTAACCGCGGTTACCATAGATTAAAATTTAACTTTTGTTCCGATCTATGCAGTATGAACTTATGGTATCTTGAAGTCTTGCAGTTGTATGCTTGGGTTGGGATTTAATTTTATTTATTATAGGATCCCAAGCAGATGGTAGCACCCAGCCATCTTCTCTATTGAAATTAGGATGTTTTTTGATTTCAATAGCCTCGCGAATCATCCTTGGAAGGAATCGGTTTTCTTTAGCGAGGATCTGCGGTCTATCAAATCTGATGTAGTGACGGGGGCGATCCTGTACGTGTTCACAGACTGCAGACTTCCCGGAGCATCGATTCTTCACATCAGCTATATGTTCTTTAACGCGGGTTTTTATTGATCTTTTAGTTTGTCCTATGTAGGAGAGACCACATTCACAATCAAGCTTGTACACTCCTGCATCTTGCAGAGGGACATTACACTTGACCGATGGTAAAAACTGACCAATCTTCTTCAGCGGCTTGAAGTATGTTTTGATGGAAGCGCGCTTCAAGATGTAGCCAATCTTGTCAGTGACTCCTCTAACATATGGCAGTACAGCAGGTACACGCTCGACTGTGGCCGGCTTCACTCGTTCACTGTGACGTAGGCGCGGGACTCGAAGCTTGTTGTCATGCAAAACTTGCTTGACATGGTGGAGCTCTGCAGCCAGGTGTTTACTGTCACAGATCCCTCGTGCTCTCTGAAACAAAGATTTACCCACGGTAGCTAGCTGTGATAGATGGTGGTGAGAATCACCGTTTAAATATCTATCTGTATGGGTCTTTTTTCTATACACAGTATGGCTCAAGGTGTTATCAGGATTCCGAATTACTAACACATCTAGAAAAGCTAAGGAATTGTTTGCCTCTAACTTCATTGTGAACTGAATTTTAGAATTTATAGAGTTAAGATGGTCTAAAAATGCAGTTACTTTATCTAAAGGTAGAATTGTGAAAGTGTCGTCTACGTACCGCTTGTAGAACCTTGGATTTATGGGAGAACTAAGCAGGGCTTTCTCCTCAAAGTCTTCCATGAATATGTCGGCGATAATGGGAGATACAGGTGAGCCCATCGCCACACCATCTACTTGCTTGTAGAACTCCTCCTTCCACAATAGGTAGCCAGATGTAAGGCAGTGTCTGAGTAATACTGCATATTCTACGGGCATGTTGTTTTCTTCCAGCCTTCTAGTTACAATTGAGATGCAGTCTTCAACAGGTAAGCATGTAAACAATGACTGCACATCAAAACTGACCATAGTTTCATTGTCTGCCAGATGAAGGTCTTTAATCTCGCTGACAAAATGGTAGGAATCCTTTATGTGTGCTCTTGTATGTCCCCTGAGTGGTGAGAGTATTTTCGCTAAGTGTTTAGCCAATCTGTAAGTTGGTGAATCGATTTGGCTCACTATGGGACGTAATGGAGCATTGGGCTTGTGTATTTTTGGTAACCCATACAATTTTGGTGATTTGGCGCACGTAGGTATTATCCATTTTACGTCCAGATTTAATTTTTCGGAGTGTTTCTTTATGAGGTCACTAGTTGTTTTTAGTGTGCTATTTGTTGGGTCGTTTTTAACCTTTTTATAAGTACTTACATCCGACAAAAGTTCTTGTATTTTAGAATTATAATCTGACGTATCCATGACTACCGTGGCGTTTCCCTTATCTGCGCGGAGAATCGTAAGTTCGTGTTTATTGCGTAGGTTCTTTAACGCCATAAATTCGTCTTTGGGAAGATTCGGTTTAGGCACTGAACATCGACGTAACATAGACGAAATGTCTTGACGTATCGCCTCCAAATCTTCTTTCCGCATATTATTTTTAAATAAACAGTCCTCGACGCTACAGATAATGTCTTCGTACGGTAATTTGCGTGGTGTAAGTGCAAAGTTTAGGCCTTTGGATAAAACCCTAATTGTTGCATCATCCAGTGTTTGTTTTGACAGATTATAGAGCGCGATTAATCTATGATCTGTGTTTGTCAATGGTTGCTTTCGGTTCTGGCATTGATTCAGATGTTTGACATTTGACTTGTTCGTTAATTTTTGATATTTTTCTATATGTTTGTTTTTGCATTCATTATATTTACTAATTTCGCGTTTATTTAATGTTTCCATGCAAAAATTATAGTCAAACGTCGTTAAAACTTTCTTCAATTCACTGGATGATGTGTCTATGGATTTGTTTATGTCATATAGATCGGAGCGTTTTTGTTGGATTACCGTCCGTAACAACTTTTTACTCGCCTGATTTAAGATCTTAGCGCTTCCTCGAATGCCCTTTTTGGTTGATATTTTGACACACGTAGGAATGAGATTATGGTCACGGCATCTCTTCAAGAAATTTAAGGCTGTTAGATATCTTGCGCGCTTGGTCTTTAGATCTTCTAATCGGCGTATTTTATTTGAAATTACCAGTCCGTACTGGTTTACATAATGATTTCTTATATTTACGCGAACACTACACATTGAAATAATACTAGTTTTTACGGAATTTATCGCGTATATTTAACTTTTTAAATACCCGACGTTTCGAACGCTTTACAGCACTCATGGTCACGGGCGGGACTGAGATGTTCAACGTCCATATGTCATAGTTAACCGCTGTTACCATAGATTAAAATTTAACTTTTGTTCCGATCTATGCAGTATGAACTTATGGTATCTTGAAGTCTTGCAGTTGTATGCTTGGGTTGGGATTTAATTTTATTTATTATAGGATCCCAAGCAGATGGTAGCACCCAGCCATCTTCTCTATTGAAATTAGGATGTTTTTTGATTTCAATAGCCTCGCGAATCATCCTTGGAAGGAATCGGTGTTTTTTAGCGAGGATCTGCGGTCCTTCCAAGGATGATTCGCGAGGCTATTTAAATCAAAAAACATCCTAATTTCAATAGAGAAGATGGCTGGGTGCTACCATCTGCTTGAGATCCTATAATAAATAAAATTAAATCCCAACCCAAGCATACAACTGCAAGACTTCAAGATACCATAAGTTCATACTGCATAGATCGGAACAAAAGTTAAATTTTAATCTATGGTAACCGCGGTTAACTATGACATATGGACGTTGAACATCTCAGTCCCGCCCGTGACCATGAGTGCTGTAAAGCGTTCGAAACGTCGGGTATTTAAAAAGTTAAATATACGCGATAAATTCCGTAAAAACTAGTATTATTTCAATAGAAGTTCGAAGACTTCGTCATCTTACATGGTACCGACATCAATTGGCCACCGAGATCATGTGACTTAACATGGCTTGATTACTTTCTATGGACATGAAATATCTGGTCTATGCAAGCAAACCACAGACAATTGCCGCTCTGAAGGCCAACATAACTCGCGTTCTTAATGAAATTAAACCCCATTTATAAGAAGATCTTGTTCAACATACGTCCACCAAGATACACCACCTACAGCGGAGTCATGGCAATCATTTGGTTTAAATTGTATTTCACACATAACGTCATCAAATGTCCTTTAAAATAAAATAAAAATTATGACAATATCACTTACACAAGTTATTTTATTTCGTTGCAAATTTCGACCGCTCTTAATGAAAAACGCTGTACATGGATTCAATATTAGGTACTCAAATCCAATACATAGACACGATTTATAGAAGGTAAGAGTGGTTTTAGGCATGCCTAATTAAAAGGCAAACTTAACTTTGCCTTAGAAACAATGTTCTCTCATACATCGGTCTACATAGCGATCGATACTCCATTAGCTAATGTAAGTGTAAAATCGCAAACACATATTTTTTATTATTACGCAAATGAAAGATCTGTCGAGACCTTGCTTCGTGCCGTTGCGTTCGTGCTCGTTTGATCGGTCTTTTGAATGCGTTGACTTTGAAGTTGGATTTTTTAGGCAAGGGACCGTAGATCTTAGTTAATTTATTTGTTCTTTAGTCTTTCAAAAGCCTACTTCAGAACTAGGGTTCCTTTATAGATTGTGTCATAGTTTATATATCATATTTACAACAGTTTTTTTAAAATTACGTATACAATATTTTATAAATTTTTATATTATACTAGCTGACACGCTAGCAACTGTGTTCCCGCGGAAAAATTCGTTTCTAAAATGTCTTTTACCATTTAAGTAGCTACTTTATCTCTGAGCGAGTCTAAAGTTTGGAGTCAAAATTTTTGGGAATACTTTCATTGTTTGTACTGCTTAGTAGAATTATATAAGTCAAGAATGAATACGTTACTTCTAGGCAAGCGTGCTCCATCGTCCACTGCATCATCGCTTACCATCAGGCGTACCACCACTAATAAAGTGGTGTTTTGTTTTTTAGTTTATTAGTGTTGTTTGTTTATTAGTGGTGGCTCATTATTAGTGGTAAAACGTGAGTCCAATTATTAAAAAATGATACTTTTTTAATTGCGATTGACGGTATTGACGGGGCGGTAAGCGGTAGGGCGAGAAAGAAAACCCCTCCCCCACCTAGGCTGAGTGAAGATTTGGTTAGAGATGCAAAAAGTCAATGGATGCATTTGGATGAGGACTGTGCTTGTGTGTAAAGTGGAGTTGTAAAGGGCTGTGATGATTATGATCATGATTATAAACTGAGTTGTTCAGTTTATTAGTCATTTTATTTAAAATGTGATGATGTGATATCGGGAGGTATAAACATTATCACTGTGTGTGTGTGAAAGGACATCGAAGTTTAATTAAAGCCATTTGTAAACTCCAAACTTTCTAACCTCTATGTAACCTTCTTTTATTCCCATATCTAAAAAGAAATAATCACACAGTATATTCATCTTATATACTGGAAAAGATTTGCTCCAAATGCGACGCTCAGCTTGTGTATTGACAATTTATGTACCAAATCTCTCGCATTCTGTTATGAAATAGTTTTTCAGAATCAGAAGTTAGCCCGGCCTTTTTAACCTTCAGTTTTCGAATATTAAGCTCGTTCTTTGTAGATCGCATCAAAAATTAATTTTCAAAATGTGCAGATAGCCGGGTTAACTACGACATTGAGACGTCAAACATCACAGTTCTCCTTTGACCATAGGTGCTGTAAAGCACCCGAAACGTCGGGAATTAAAAATAAGTTAATTAAAGCCGATAAAATCTGTATAAGTGGTTTTATTCAGAATCGGTAATAATAAAATATACAACTGATATGTTACTGATAACCTTAATAAGAATATTTGTTAAGGTTAACGTTTTGGTAAGATATTATGTTATAACTAATTTTATTGAATAAAACTATTATTTACGGATTTTATCGCGTTTAATTACTTTTAATTTATTTTTATTATTATCCCGACGTTTCGGGTGCTTTACAGCGCCCATGGTCACGGGGGGGACTGAGATGTTTGACGTCCCAATGTCATAGTTAGTCCGGCTACCTTTGGCACCCGAAACGTCGGGATAATAATAAAAATAAATTAAAAGTAATTAAACGCGATAAAATCCGTAAATAATAGTTTTATTCAATGTGTAGTGTTCGCGTAAATTTAAGAAATCATTAACTAATTTTATACTTTATCAATTTAAAATATTTTGGATTGATAAAGTATAAAAAAGTATGCGGACAAACTGCCTAGTAAAGGTAATTTAAGAAGTAAGCAATTGGGTACGAGCACACAGTTCACCTAATTATAAATGGTTGCTGTGGACCATAGACATCTGCACCTATACTCTATTACGAATCAAAATGCAGATACGTTGTCACCCGTGAGGACTAAGATGGATTGCCTCGTTTCTAGTGAAAAAGGTCTCCCGGTTCTCTACACTCACCATACAAAAACAGCGGCGTTGAGCTCGTATTTTACACTAGTATTCTGTTTTTACTGTTTTTAAAAAACATTACCCCATACACTAGGATTTTCTCCTGTATCGTGGGGGTAGTTTACAAACATAAATTGCACAAGGACAAACATCCAGACCCGAAACGATTATTTGTAGAACATACAAATACTTGTTCCGTGCGGGATTCGAACTCGCGTAACCCTCAGCGCAGTCACTCATTGCTAAGCCACTGCGCGAGTGTGGTCCGTCCCCGGTCGAGTCGACCCAATCGTGCTACAGCAATGATACAGCTTCAGCATGGCTCAACCACGTATAAATTCTTCCTGACTATGGGCCGCTACTATGCATTTCTCAAGAGAAAATTCAATACCTGATTTTTTTGGCCCATGCCGGGATTTTAACTCGGGTCTTCATGACTAGCAGCTGCATGTACAACCACTAAACTAACTAGGAAGTCAATAATTAATAAAAACAGGCAGATTAAAGTATACAATTGACGCGAATGGCACTCAACCTTTATTTTTTTTATAGTATATGGTGACAAAGGAGCACACAGTCTACCTGATGGTAAGTGGTTGCTGTGGCCCACAGATATCTACATCTATACTCGATTACGAATCAAAATGCAGATGCGTTATTACCCGTGAGGACTTAGGTGGAATGCCTCGTTTCCAGTTATAAGGGTCTCCGGTTCTCTACACTCACCGTACGAAACACAGCAGCATTAAGCTACTATTTCACGCTGGTATTCTGTGAGAGCATGGTCACTCCCCGGTCGAGCCGACCCATTCGTGTTACAACTACACTACTAATATAACTGCAGCATGGCTCTACCACGTTTTATGTTTTAGATTGAAACTAAAACATGTTCCATTTGCCATCTCGTTAGATATGCTTTTAAAACCAAGAAGAAGCAATTGCAAATAAAAAATGGTTGCACGATAGTAGTATCCGTGCAATTAATCAAAGACTGAAATAGTTTGTTTTTCTTATTTTATTTAGCAGAGGAGACTGCGGTTTAATTTGCTAAAGCAGCACGAAAGCCATCCTTATATTAGCAGAAACGAAAACAGAATCTTTTATGTTCAATAAAGGTTTATAACTAATACTTATTGAAAGACACTCTTTTCTTATTTTAATTTATTTTTTCTGAAAAAGCTCTGTCCTGGAACTTCCAGCGAAACTCAGCGGGACTTATTTAAAAAAAACAGCTTACAATCATAATATATGTTACACAATTAACAGCACAAAACTAATTAAAAATAGCTTGGTAGCGATCAACACATTTCTAGGGGTTATTATCATCCATAAACTCCTTAATATTGTAGTAACCCTTTTATATAAATTTTGTTTAATAAAGTCTTTGAACTTAGAGAAGGTCAAATTTTGTAAATTTTCTGGGATTATGTTGTAAAAGCGTATTCGTAAACAGTGGAGTCAAATATCTGGTGCTACTAGCTAATGCCTGTTATTTACATAATGAATATCATTTTTTAAACTACTTTTAATTTTATGTTAGGAAACGCAGCCAGCGTTCTTGGCACTATACCACGGGGAGCAGGTCTTTTTAACGATTTAAATTTTTAGTTTTAGGTTTTCTATATTATAGTTTCTTCTTTTATATTGTATATATAGTTAGTTTTAATCGTAAATATTATAATTTTAATTATTATTTTAGTTAAGTTCTTTATTATAATTTTACATTTAGGACAACAAATATTTAATTGAAAAATTAAAGATAATAATTTCAATTCAAAAAATTTTATGTTATAAATATTATTTTCGTAAGCCTATTGAGAAAATTTTTTAGAGCGACTCTTTTGATTTTAAATCGTAGATTGCTCTTATGAACTCTCTTCTGTAAAACAAATACTAAACAAATATAAAATGCTTCCAATTAATTTATCTCCTTCCAATGACATGAGTCTTAATAATATGTAACTTATGTAGCATATAAATTGATGAAGCGTTGGACGGAGAACAGATAATTTTGCAGTAGTTGGGAGATATAATATTTAGTATGTTTGTTAGTAAGTGACCGAGATGAACACTCGGTCGAAGTTAGAATTGGAGTTATCCGCAGTTTAGATCGTCAGATTTAACTAGACTAGGCACTGTTCCGTTGACTACGATAAATCTTCTCGTCAAAACTTGAAAACAAGATTGTACAAACATTGCGTGTTGCTAGTGATGACCGCAGTCCTTCAATGTAACTCAGTTGAAGTACGCTCAGGGTTTGCGTGATAGAGTTAGAAATGAGGATACTCGCAGCAGAACCGGAGTAACGGCATAGCTTAACGAATTCCTTAGCTGAAGTGGCAATGGACCGCCCATATAGCACAAAAAACCGACAACTGATGGGGGGGGGGGGGGGAAAGGTTCTCGAGTGGCGCCCTCGTACCGGTAAGCGAAGTATACTGGATGCAGAGACGACCTGGTATGATATGCAGAAATTCGATGTTTGCAGGTGGCTCAAGACCGTGGAATACTTTGGGGGAAGCCTTAATACAACAGTGGACTTGTGAAAGGCTGAAATGATGAATAATGATTATTTTGCTTGGCAATTTTATAATTGATAAAACATATATCAAGCAGTAATAAATTTCTTTGTCAAACGTTACCATTGGAGTAATAGTATAAAAAACAAATAAAGCTAAGCACCAAATCAGCGAAAGAAACTAAACCTACAGCAAACTAAATTGAATATTGCGATGGTGATGTAAGATATATACAATTATCGATATTTTTACTGATTTAAATCTGTCAGATACAAAAAAAAATAATAATAAGCGATGTATTAAAAAGAAAAATATTGGACATGCATATTTTTAATATTTACTTTAGCAAAAAAACAATAAACATTGGTATAGTATAACTTCGTAACAATTTCCTATAAATATGTAACGTATGGAATACAAATAAAACATTTTTGGTTATATAATCAAAGTCCGGTAATTTCTATAAAAAGTAATTTATGCACAGTATGCAAATTAAATCGAAATAGGAGTTCGCATCAGTTCTGTCAGTTTATTATAGTATTATATTCGGAAACCGGATAATTTATAAAACTTTCCTATAACCGTAGTTAAATTGAAAACAGATTAATAGCAATGAAACGAAAAATGCACATTATTTTGTATTTAAGGAGAGATTATTTACTTAAATATTTGCTTTGATGGTCATTCTAGCTATACATCATAACGTTTACGATTAATATGTTTTAAGAAATACATAATCCTATATCCTTAATTGAGCAATTCTTGTATATATATACAAGAATGTGGCATTACTCGGGGGACGCCTATGTTCAGCAGTGGACTTGTGAAGGACTGTAATGATGATGATAATGATATATATATATATATATATATATATATATATATATATATATATATATATATATATATATATATATATATATATATATATATAATCGGAATCTTGGAAACGGCTCCAACAATTTTCATAAAATTTATTTGGTGTCCGGGGGTTTCGGGGGCAATAAATTGATCTAGCTAGGATTCATTTTTAGAAAATGTCGTTTTGTCCGTGTTTTCAGGCAATGAAAAACTGCTACAATATAAGGAGGTAAATTTTGACGATAGCTCAAGTGGATATCGGGCCGTCGCGAAATCGAAGTGCCCTGGTTCGCGTCGTGTCTTCGGGCTGGCTTTATTCCTTATTTCTCTTCCTCTCTTCTTATTCCTCTATTTAAAAATACGAAAATTTAAATTAAACTAATTGCACTCATGATTTTATTCAAAAAACCAGTTCAGTTTTTTCTATTATGTCAGATAATCGAAGTGGCTTTAACCAAAATAGCCAATAGCTAGTTATCATGTTGTTAAATGTCTCTACCATGTGATAAGATGTATGTCCAAACATAGTGAAAACACAGACTACTTCAATACTCATCATAACAAAACCATGTCTAATAAACATTTGTGCATATGAACAACAAATATTGACTACACTTCAGATTTGAACTTGCATATTTAGATTTTTTTATTTTATTCACAATTTTCACTTTATATATTTTTTCTTCACAATATGATGATGCGTCACATTGCGAAGTTCAAGTTTAAGTTCGATCAACCCAGTGGACTGTTGATGACGACAGCCACTCAAGTTCATAAGGCGCCCAAGCGATCAAATTAACTTGAGGTTTATATCAACTTCAAAGCACTTGTTTTGTCGTTTTCTCTAATAGTTCACACGCGCAGACAATTAACAAAATCACATCACTTTTACAAATTAAAATCCACTTCAAACCATTATTCAAGCGATAAAACGGGAGCGACAGTTCGTCGACGACCAAGTTCCCGCCGAAACTTCGCTCCCTATACCGTGCAGGTCGAAACATAGCAGTGCAAGCACTTGGCGACTTGGTTTTTTTGCGACAGAAATAGGAAAGAGGGTGGGCTACCCAGATGGAGCTTACGTTTCACCGACTGTAAAATAACTAATAGTTATTAAGTTCATGGTTTACTGCAACCAACTTAAAAAGTTACAGATACATTGTCATCATCGAAGATTAATATGGAATGCCTCACGAACTATATTAATACTTTGTTATAGAATAAGCGTGACAAATGAGCACAGTCCAGCTGATAGTAAGTGGAGGTTGATGGGCCATAGATATCGACATATATCCCCGAATAAAAAACCTGTAGCATATAAGCAAAACAACAAGCATGCTGACCACTACACTATACAGCAGTACATAAATAACTTTAAAAAATGTTAATTTAGTGCTACCTTGCTATCGTTTATTTAATCTTAAATTGTAAAATTATTATTGTTAAAATACAGTCTTTCCCATTTTCTATTAATTCCTTAAGAGCATTGGCTGGCCTTTGGATTATTTCACCAGCTGCTATACGATTTACAACTTCTTCATCCAATTTTCTAATAACTCCTGGTTCCCCCATGATTTGTTTAAAGTTTAAAACATATTCACTTAGATTTTAAAAATAATAATAAAATTTTTCGTTTGAACTTTGTGATGACCACTAAATAATAAGAGTTACCATACAAAATTTAAATTTTAATAAATAAAATTCACGTTGTCATTAAAGTAAAACAACAACCTGCAGAGTTGAAAGAAGTTGTTTTTTAGTATACATAATAGAACTTGTGTCTAACATACGTCACGTCTGGCTTTACACGGTTCTAAGCATACGTCAAAGTTTACTACGGAAGTTACCAGAGGTGCGGTGAGAGCTCATGTCTAAAATTTCAAGTAAAGTTAGATTATTTTGACAGTTAGTGAATGAACTATAAATTTACTTGAGATTTTAGATAAAACAACAACCTGCAAATTTTAAAAACACCCAGCGTACCCTGTTTAAGTAGACTTAGTGTAATTCTTATCATAAAAGAGGTAAGAATAACGGCTGAATCTATTTTCAAAATTTTACATTACTATATTCTGCAGCAAATTAATGAAGTTAATAAAAGTATACGTCAAAGTATACGCTTTATACTGCTGTGTTTCGTATGGTGCGTGTAGAGATCCGGAGACCCATTTTTACTGGAAACGAGACATTCCATATTAGTCCTCAGGGGTGACAACCATTTGCGTTTTCATTCTTAATCGAGAATAAATGTAGACGTCTATGGGCCACTGCATCCATTTATCATTGGGTCGACAGTTTGCTCGTATGTCACTCTTATTCTATTTCAAATCCGTTGTTAGTTGACCTCTACTCGGTGAAATGAATATTCCTACCAATTTTCAAGTCCCTAGGTCTTATGTTTCCAGAAATATCATGACGAGTCAGTAAATATGTGGAAATCTCTTCTATAATATCAACAACAGCGCCACCTACCGGCTCCAATCATGAATCCAAAGTTTCAGTCTCTAGGCCTTATGGTTCCGGAGATATCGTGATAGTACCAGTACATAGGTGGAAATCTCTTACCCTTGATCGCGACACGTCAAGGTCAAGCAATTTTCTGTTCTTAAAATGGCTCTAATTAATAAAAAAATATTTAATACTCTAATTAATCCATTTTATATTTTCTTAAAAATCATTTTAATAATATATTATAATAATATTCCACAACTATCACACAACGCCATCTAGTCCCAAGGTAAGCAGAGCTTGTGTTATGGGTACTAGACAACTGATAAACATACTTATATATTTCTAAATACATAAATATTATAGATAAATTACACCCAGACACAGAACAAATGACCGTGCTCATCACACAAATATTTGTCCTGGGTGGGAATCGAACCCACGACCTGCGGCATAGCAGTCAGGGTCACTAACCACTTGACCAACAGGCCTGACGATTGACTGATTTTACATTGCTACTTAGAAAGAAATCGGTTTGAAAAAACTTTCCGTCGACGTCCGGATGTTGATTTTGTACGTGGTCACGATAACTCCCGAAAAAATTGACGTATCGAGACTGGGTTTTTTATTAGCTTCAGAATTACATCAACTGGTTCCCTATTTCATATCAATAGCCCATTGCGCGTAGTTTGTTGAAGAAATAATTTTCATCTTTTATAAGCTTTATTGCTATTAAAAATTTAAAGGCACCTTCATATACCTACCTTCATATTTTTTTACGTGGTAGAGCCATGCTGCAGTTATATTAGTAGTATAGTTGTAGCACGAATGGGTCGGCTCGACCGGGGAAGGACCACGCTCTCACAGAATACCAGCGTGAAATAGTAGCTTAATTGCTGCTGTATTTCGTATGGTGAGTGTAGAGAACCGGAGACCCTTTTTACTGGAAATGAGGCATTCCATCTCAGTCCTCACGGGTGACAACGCATCTGCATTTTGATTTGTAATGGAAGATAGATGTCTATGGGCCGCAGCAACCACTTACCATCAGGTGGACTGTGTGCTCGTTTGTCAGCCTATTCTATAAAAAAAAAAAATATTTTTTTAGCCCTTGATAGAAAAAGGACAAATGTACCATACAGTCTATATCGATTTCATAGAGTAATAGAGCGTTAAATTTAAAACACATAAATAATATATTTTAAAAGCCAGGAACACAATTTTTTAATCACAATTAAATGAAACGCTCATGACAGGTACACTTTTGCATTTTCCAAATATTTTTGTAATATGATAATAGTGATGATGGTTCGGAGGTTGAATAGATGTAGGACTAAAGTTTTACTTACATTATCTTATAGAAGCTGAGTAACAATTAATAACAGACATGATAATGACTGATGGTGCTGCTCCTTGTACTCGTTTATGTGTTGTAAAATGATATGGCAAATTAACGGTATACTTTCTCTTTCAGCAGCCATAACTTATTTCTGCGTCTTTCGAATGCCACAAGGGTGTCGGAGTTCGGGGCATTTCCATCAGCCGTTTTCAGGCTTTCTAAGTCATGACACTTACAGGCTTATCATCTGTTATGTTATCATCACACGACGATATGAATGCTATAAGTCTTGACGTATAATAAAATGAAAAAATACCTTAGAGTAGTAACATACATAAAAATACTAAAGATAAAAAATAGAAAAAACGTCAGATGACGAAAGAGGGAACAACAAAGAAGGAAACGAATCGCATGCGATTCGTTTATAAGAATTAGCTCACAAGTATTTCAATTTTTATAACATTCTTACGGGATGACTATAGAGGAAGAAATGTTTTATTAAGTATGTTAAGTGTTATGTCACGGAGTAGTAATGATTTAATACAATATACTACCCTATATTATCGTCCTGTGGGTGCTGTAAGAGCTGATAATATTAAAACAGTGGTTAACAGTCAGGCTTCCAACCGCGGCAACTATGGATCTCCATGGACCCTCCTCAAGAGGCAACCCGTTTGATTACGATAGTAAACACACACAAATACTACCCTATTATCACGTTAGTATGTCACGTGATATTAGGTAGTATTTTTAGGGGATAGAATAAGATTATCTGCTATTCTTATCTGTTTAGACTTTATTTTACATTTTATAAAATCGTATGTCTAAGATATAAGTCTTCTCCAATTTTTTCTTAAATACATTAGAACAAATACAAAAAACAAGTGTAAATATAAGTGCCGAAACAAAAACATACTACTTAACATTTTATTACCTAATTTAATTTTAACAAACAACTTAATGAACTTAACAAAATTCTTATTTATGCACAAAGCACCGTGCTTTGTGCTCAAATAAGAATTTTGTTTATTACAAATAGATACAAGAAATTTTCTTCTCAATTTCTAATCTGAAATTCGCGTCAATTATTCTCAAACATGCAATTCTTTCTACTAAACAATTAAGCGAAGCAAATAAAAGACCGTATTTGCATATGCGCCGTGCACGGCGAAAACCATGAACAAAACACGAAGTGAGTAAATTTGTTCTTTTAATTAAACATTGAATTTAAAGTAGAATAAGCTTTGCAACAATTATTAGTTTTATTTTATTCTCTAGAAACAGCACGTATCTAGCTATATTTAATACATTTTCGCTTATATCTTCTAAATGATAATATAATATAAATATTTATAAAGCATAAGGAAACGGGAGATATTATCCACCTCTTTCTTCTTTACATCCATATGTCTACGCATAAATGCTCATTAGTTAACTTTTAATTTAACCCATCATTTTATTTCACTAATTTGGTCGATAAACTTCCTTAGGGCGCAAATTCAATTTTAGCTCTGTCGTCTTTTTCTCATTTATTCGTTCTAACTGTACAAACCACCAAAGTATTCCTTTCTTAATTCTGGACACTTCATCTTTTCGCAAACCACACTTTTCCGTTATAACACAATTTTTCACCCCATCATATTGAGTTACATAATTATTAATCATTCTTTTCTGGCGAGAAGTTAGAATGCACGAGTTCGCGAATGTTGATGGTGCTAGTGTACCCATGACGCCAATGCGTCAGCCCAGGCCTGGTAACTCTCTTACATTGTCGCTATATAATTTCCAGGACTGACCAAGCAAAGGCTGGGATAAGTCACTGATAGACTCTAGAGATGACAACCAATTGAATCAAATAGTAGTCCATAGAGCCAAGAAGAGTATCGACGGAGACCCGATAACCGCCCGAATCCCGAGTTCAACGATAGGTCAAAAAGGTAAGGTGCATAATCCTTTGTATCAGGAATCCACATGGGTGAAATAAGTCGCTATGCCAAGACAAAGTTTTAAATACATTTTTTGCATGATAGGTTACACGAGAACCAAAACATTCAGCGTGGTCAGGCGTTGAAATCCCCACGGAGTATGATCTCTATAAATGGGATCTGTTGTAGCACTTGGTTGTGGTCGATGAGTCAATCTCTTTAGACTTAACCTTTGTTGAATCTATATATAAAAGTACCTATAGGCTCGGCGTTGATTGTCGCTGTCTATGCATATCAAAAAGATGTAGGTACATAAGGTTTTCTACATTCAAGGCTACCGAGTCATTTAGAATAGATATTCTCTATTATGTACACAAATCTCCGGAACGAGAAAGAAAGGAGTGTTCCAATAAGTAGCCGGGGTAAGTTCAAATCAGATGTATCAGCCAGAGATTTTTTTTACTTTGTGTCTGGTTGTTGTTAAGAAGATGCTGTTGCTCATCTCTTAGTTTCCCTCTACCGTCTTTCACCACACTTTGGGACGATTTCTTTCTACGACTTGGGACGATTTCGCATAGTGGATATTCTTTCAACGCCAATACACATTGGTATTGGATATTTATGTTTTCCCACTTTATTACTGAACAGATCTGGGAAAAATATTTAAAAAAAAATATTTCAAGCATAAAACATCGTAATTAATTCCAAACTTGCAACAATTTGTAGGGGCACTTGTATTTTTCATATAAAATTTATTATATAAAGAATATGTAACAGAAATTATTTTTTAAATGAATCCATATTAAAAGAATGTTATTAAGAAAATAAATCGCGTCTAGTGTAATTCCAACAAAATGGTCGCATCGACAAGACTCAGCACCTCCCATTTAAAATTACATTAGTATTTAGATATTAAAATTACGTTAGTATTTAGATGTTGGCACTTGGGGTAATTAATTTCGTACATTTAGTTTTAGTGTTATTTAAATGCCAATTATTAACGTTAAACCAACTTAATAAATTAGATATAACATTATTTACTTTGTCATATTTTAGTAATTGTCGTTTTTATTTGAAAATTAAAGAAGTATAATCAACAAATAATACTATATCATTGTTATCCCCTACTATGTAAGGTAAGTCACTAATATATATAATAAACAGGAAGGCGTACTACCATAAAAACAGGACTACAATAAACAGGAAGGCACACTACCAATGACAACTTTTTCCGTTCTGTTACTTAAATATGAAGCAATAAATTTAAGAGCATCACTTCCGGTGTTGAAGTTTCCCGATGAATGTTTCATAATAAACACAATTGAAGATAGGTCACAAAATATACCGAAATTATCCTGTGATTTCTCCCACGCATTTTAGATATATTTAGTCAGCTCAAAACCAGCATCAGTTGTCGTGCGACACCTTGTGAAACTGAATTGATTTTCATAAAGTAGATTATTTACATTAAAATATTTAAAACTTGATCAATTTTAAGGATTATTTTTAAAAAAAATTTACTGAGTGTTGGCAGTACTGAATTAGGTCTAAAATTGGAGGTGTGCAATGATTTAAATAAAGAAAACATACCAGATTTCGTACAAGTTTTAAAAATAAATGCTCGTTGAGGTGCGATTGTATCTATTATAAATCTAAAATAACTTTAATGGAAATCTCCCCCTGGACACTTTATGAAATGTAAAATTCTTTGTACATGCATTTAAATTTGGTTAAGTAATGATTCGGTGATGGCTGGAGAAGAAATCAGTGACATAGTGGATAAGATCAGAATATCAGTTAAATGTTTCTCAAAAACTATTAAAACATACTGATTTTATTTAGTTAATTTGTTGTTAAAACTAAACTTGTATTTTGTATTGCAAGAATTAACCTTACCAGTTCCACCATTAATTATACTCCATATCATTTTAATTTTATTAGAAGCTAACTTAATTTTGTTATTCAAATGCAAAAGGCTGTGGATCACACAATTTTATATACTTTTAATTTTTTTTACATATTCCCGAAATTCAACGCTAGAATCATATGACATATCATAGTAAAGTTCATATCAAGGGTATACTGCAAAAACCTGCTCAAAATCAAAGTTTAGCGAAGTTAGTTTAGAGTATATATATATATATATATATACTTATATATATATATATATATATATATATATATATATATATATATATATATATATATATATATATATATATATATTTAGTGATTTGTTGTTTGTTGTGTATATTTAGTGAAAGATTATTTTTTATATTGTCTAAATAAGTACGGGTGACCGAAATCTTGAGATAAGGTTTTTTTTAAGTAAAGTCGTGCAGTTAGTCGGTTTTACATGTCAATTGCTAAAATGCAGTTTTACTGAGGTTATGCACGTTTTATATGGTTTATGATTAATGATGGGTAGCTGATAATAAGTACCTGCGATTTAAGTAATGATACAATTATAAAATAATGTGAAAGTTTTGTGTGGCAGAAGAAGCACGAGAGTAGAATAAATGCAGTAGAAATGCGGTCGCTAAGGAGTATGTTAGGACTGAATCTGAGTGACAGGGTGAGAAACTGTGTGATAAAAGAAGAGTGTGGTTTGCAAGATGATGCGGTGACCAGGATTAAGAAAGGAATGCTTCGGTGGTTTGGTCATGCAGAAACAATGAATGCGGAAAGACTGACAAAGCGAATATATGTTACAGAAGTGAATGGAGGAGTCGGAAAGGGGCATCCTAGGCGGAAGTTTGTCGACCAAATTGGCGATATACTAAAAATGGGCCAAATTAAGAGTACCCTTAACCGTCGAGCATGTATGCGTAGGTATATGGACGTGGAAGAGGCGAGAGAGGTATGTCAGGATCGTGCTAAATGGAAGTCTGTAGTCTCTGCCTACCCCTCTGGGTGACAGGCGAGAGTGTTTATGTTATGTTTTTATGTTTTTAACTTTTAGGATAAAGGTGTTGTAAAATAAAAGGTTAACATCACAATACAATTTTTAATAATTGATAAAATATAATAGAAGCAGTTTGAAAGTGGAGAAAAAGAGTATGGAGTAACTACTACTATTTCCATTAATTTTAACAATTACCTTATTTATTAAGAAATCACTCTTCTTCTCCACTTTCAGTTTCATTTACTGTTGCTTTTGGCAAATTTGTCAATAGCTTGATTGTCAACATTTAAATTTTCAAACCAACCGTGGGCTTCAAGCATTATTAGGTAGTAAAACAAAAAGCATTATTAGGTAGGGTTGCTTCGTGGATGGTGAGGTATACACATAATTTTCTAGAATAATAAAGAAGACCTACGGCGCAGGCTCGAACTTAACACCTGCCATTTCTATAGTGCGCTCAATAGAGAGGCTCACGATATCATTTCGCTCTTTATATAATAATATTATCTTCATCATCATCATTACAGCCCTTCATAAGTCCACTACTGAACAAAGACATCACCTAAGGAATGGCACAAAGCGTGGTCCTGAGACACCTGCATCCATCGACTTCCTACATAACACCTGCGCGCACACCGTTAATCGACAAGTAACATGATAATAATTTACTGGGTAATATTATAGACCTTATTCTGACTTTTGGATCTGCTTCATCGCGTGATATGTCGATTGCGTAAAAGTACTGACAAATTAAAAATGATAGTTCCCTTATCTTATTAATGTAAACGCATTTTATAATACACGAATAAATATGTCGCTGAAAATTTTCTTAACATTTTTATCATAATCGACAAGCTTGGCAGGAGGATTAATGATAGCTTTAGATTACTCTGTCTGTATATTTTAAGCATGGTAATTAATGACACAGTTTCGCTGATAATCTTATAGATTCCTATGAATCGTTCACCGAGAGAGAATGGCGGTAAGAGCGCGGTGCATAAAAAAGGTAACTTTTTTATTTTTCAACACTAGTAATTCATCAAAGCATAATAGAAAAAATAATAAACATGAAATGTATTTGTTGTTATGTTGATGTAGGTAAATAGAATGTTTCATTAAATAAACAACAAATAACAGGATAAGCAGTGCGCTACTCGGCGACTTTATTGTAATGTACTCGTATTACAAGAAATAACACTATTATTGACAAACATTGTTTCCAATTTCGATATATAACGTGGTATTATTCATTATTTTCAAAGCCACCACTTACAATTTTGGTTTGATTTAACTTAAATATTAAAATATAAGTTATTTAAAAATTTATTTAAATTTCAATTTTTATGCGAACCACTAAATCTACGTTTTTCCTTATGGAAATTTCATCCGATCACGATCAAAGATAGCCTCAGAGTTGACGATACACACCGGCCACTCACACTCACCTTAAAGATACCAATTTTGTAGTCACACGTTTCGGCCACAGATTTTTTTTGAGAAATATTCGTTAATGATCTAGCATTCGGTTATTAATGTGGCGATATTTAGATTTAAGATCATCAATACCATTTATTTAAAAAACAATCTCCAAATCTTTCGGATAAAGTATAACCTCAATCACTCCTGGCTTTATTTCTATTTGTTTGTTAAATTTCACTAAATTATTCTACATTTTGAAGATTAGTTCGGACAGTCAAATATACAGACTGACAAAAATTTAAAAAATTGTTAGCGTTGCATGTACTTGCTATATATATATATATATATATATATATATATATATATATATATGTACTATAATTATTCAACAGTGCACTATTTTAACTTATAATACCGGTGAAATCTATTAGAAAATCGCTTTAACATTGTTTTTAGGTTATTGTTAGATATAGATGTATTTTAATTGTTAATATCCCAGTACTCCATTTAGATGCGGTAAAACTAATATTACTATTGTAATCTATAGATTATATGAAATAAATCGACATGTATTTCATTAATTGTCGCTAAAATTGTTGGTGTATCCATTCTCCATACAAAACGAAATTGTCTCCTTTTTTGTAATTCGATGTTTTGGTTTTGCTGAAGCAAATTTTTTTCGATATGTTCAGTGTTAGCAAACTGTTTTCCAGCCATTTATTTACTCTAATTAAACCAGTTTCATTTAGTTTTTGAACAGTTTCCCAGTTCTTCTCGTGAGTTTTAGCTTCCACATCTTCAGACGTAACTGGCGAAGTTATTTTTAAAGTTGGAAATTTCAAACTTAAAGTAACTTTAAAAATACTTGTTAAAGACTTTACCTATTAAAATATACCAAGAGTTTAAAATAATATATATTCATTATGGGAAAGTGAAGCAAAAGGCCTGGTCTTACGAAATGTTAATGTTAACAGCAACAGTGCTTTTAAATCTCTAAATAGTGGCAAACCACACACAACAAACTTTTTAATTTTTTATTTCATAGAACGTTACCTTCACAGTAGGATTTTCTCCTTTATCGTAGGGTTTAGGTTAGTTTAAATGAAAAAAAATTATGAACTTAGATATATTGAGCTTACTGCCCATCAAACTATAATTATATGCATTTACAGAAGCCCAAGAACTAACAGCCAATTCTATGAAATATTTTTACTACTACCCGTTTTTGTCTTTACTTCCTTAAGATATTATCCATCATTCATTAATTAAATATATCGAAAATCCACTGCTGAACGTAGGGGGAACATTCGCCATAGTTCCCTCTCTCAGCAAGTGGTTTAGCAACCGCAATTTTTGTTTTATTTTGAGTTGTTATCTTGAAGATACTGTTGCCTATCTCATGTTTCATCTCTCACTGTCGTCTTTTACGATACACACGGGAGAGTTTGGGGTCTTAGAGCTTCTGAGTATTCTAATAATATATCATATTATTTGGTAGCAGGTAATGAATTCTTTTTCGCCACCGCTACACAGTATTATCAAGATCCTACCGAACGTTCATGATTTAGAAATATTTTCATCCAAGCAGATAAAGCTTGTTTGAATATAATCGATGGAAAATATTTTCGGCTAAGCAAGTGGTAAATCTATATAAACAAAAAATCAATTACAGCATGTACGAAAGATCATCACTTAAGAAAGGCTGGCCAGATTTTTGTGAACTTTCACACTTACAATTGGACCCGGTAAGTGGTATAGTTTGCGAAACGAACATTTGAAACGAAAATTAATAATATTATCACTTGATTTAGAAAACAATTTACTTCATAGTTCAAATAATAATTAGTCTAGTCTTATTTTTTTAAATATTTTTGGGCACATTAAGTAATAAAAAGAAATAACTAAACAAAAAAGAGTATATCGATGTCGATTGTTGCTAACATAGCGAACGAAATGACTATAGATTAAAGACGTAATGTCTTTAATATACAGTATAAATAAAGTAACGTCGTACGTAATACTGCTACAATAGGAATGTCATTTTTCTAGTAAGTCAGAACATATGAGTATACTTACTCTTATATTTGCCATAGTATTAAGATATCAAAGATGACCATTTGACATTTATATTCCACGCATGAATTACACGCCACACCTTTTAATAGATATGTCTCTTTTTTGTCTTATTTGAAAAGTAGGTTAGAAAAGCGAGACAAGTATACTGACTCAATTCATGTAGAATTGTAGGTTCTCTCTATGCATACGTATGTATGTAATTACTCTAAGGAATCCGTAATGCCACTTGCATGGATATATAATACACAATACGACATAAGAGGCAAAACAATTGTTCTTATAAAATCCTACTTGACTAACAGGATTCAAATTACTCAAGTACCACGGATTTGTCCAAGAGCTAAACATGAATATATTTATGTCTATTTTCTTAATAATTAATATATAATTTTACATATTTATTTATATGTATAATTATATAGACAGTATAATTGGTATATTGTCTAAAATATATTACAATAAAGTTTCAACTGTGTTTCATGAAATGGAAAATATGCGTAAAGTAAAAAAAGTCTCTAATTCTGAAATGCTACTTAATTAACGAGTATTTAAAAAGCGCATAAGTAGGGATATTACATTATGTATATATATATGACATTATATATATGACATTGCATATATAATTTTGACCTCCGATAAGGCTTTTTATGTTTTGTAAATATCCGGTAACTATTATAATGCCCTACTCCTATTCCTATTATTATTAATAAATATACGATTAAATAAAATAATTGTTAAGCATTTTAATATACTTAATTACAATATAAATAATATAATGAAATAATATAATTGAAGAAATGTGGTAGATTTAATTGATACTATAATATTTGTATACCTAAGGGTTAAATGCATCGAATATCATTTTTTAAAAGATCTATTCTGTTTCCCGTTTTCAAAAATAAATAAATTTGAATTTGAAAAGAAGACGAATCACACTGTTTTACTTATACTATTAATTACACATATGTATTTTTATAATTTAAAATAAAAAAGTAATTTTCTGCTATATTATTTTAAGTACAGGAATAGTTGCTAAAATAATAACGTATTTGTTATATTATTACATTTAAAATTTTATAGCATTTTCCCGATAATGCAAAGATTTTGTGTGAAATAATACTGTAAGGAGTTTTACGATATTATTTAAGCGAAGAAAAAACGTTTTATTTCTGGCAACCGTATCAGGATACGACTATACCTTGTTTTTACATATACATAATGAAAAATAACCTATTCGAATTTGACGCTTATGCCTAGTGTCTTTAGGTTTATTTTAGCTTTGTTTGACATTTTTCTAACTCACGTTGGTATATTATTTCTAAAGTTTTTTCTCAAAACTCGAAAACAAGAGCTTAATTTTGGTATTTTAGGTTAAACAATTCAATAATGTAAAGTATTATTCTTTTAAACAGTGATAGTAGAAATATGAATATGAATACCGAAAAGTAACTTTTTTTATAGGTGAAAAACGAGCACACAGTCCACCTGATGGTAAGTGATTGCAGTGGCCCATAGACATCTACATCTATCCTCGATTACGAATCAAAATGCAGATGCGTTGTCACCCGTGAGGACTAGGATGGAATGCCTCGTTTCCAGTAAAAAGGGTCTCCCGTTCTCTACACTCACTATACGAAACACAGCAGCATTAAGCTGCTATTTTACGCTGGTATTCTGTGAGAGCGTGGTCCTTCCCTGGTCGAGCCTACCCCTTAGTGCTACAACTATAATTCTAATAAAACTGCAGCATGGCTCTACCACGTATAAAACTTAAAAAGTGTATTAATATAATGTTCACTTTCACTAAGTAACGTCATTTTGAGGTCGTGTCGGATTAATTCAATTCTGCAGTCAAAGGTAGGTTTGATAACAAAAATATGTTTCAAAATATATAAATATATTTTTTTTTAAAATAAGTGCCAATTATAGCCACAATTTTAACCCGGTGAGGATGCGAAGAGGATGAGGAGCGAAAATAGTTACGTGAAAGTTATGGAGGCCCTGTATTTCTATTGAAGTTTAGATGGCTAAATGTTTATTTTTCCACAAACCACAGGGGATTATTATATAAGGTGAATATTATTTTATAGATTTTGATCAAAAACACAAGTCGTAGTACAAAATGTTTTTATTATATAAATTTTAGCAAAGGCCTAAAAATAATCAACTTTAGAAAGACCCTGCTGCATCCATAAAATGTAAAAAACATTAAATAAATCAAACTTCTCACAATCAGTATAATTATTTGGTACATATTTAGAGATCAATTAGTTTTGCTTACAAGTCACTCATCAGTTTTAGAAACTACCCACTTCAATCATTTGTTATTGCAGCACATACTTGGCAGAACGAAACAGTGTGTTCTGGGCAAATGTACTTATGACATTCTTCACAAACGTTGCCTGTTTTCCGATGTTGGGCATAAGGACACACTTGACACCTTTTTCGTACACCTGGAACTCTGATAGGTGGTTCTTCTTGAGATACGCCACTGAATTCTCCAATTCTTTTACGCGCGACAATATGTTATCATGGGGTACTTATATATCGGACTTAAGCAAAAAAGTTTATTATGCTTTCACTTGTTAAAAATACTTCAAAGTTTTTACCCTTATCAAGTAAAATATCTCTTAATTAAACTCTCATTTTATCATTTTTAGATTATGCTGATGTTTTTTTTTTTTTGATTTAACGGAGGAGCAATTAAATAAACTTGAGCGAATACAGTCTCACCTTAAAACCCTCTTAAAATTTTCATCCTTTCAAGTTATTATTCTTATTTTATCCTTGTATGTATTGTATACCAACAACGTGCACACTTTATTATTTTTTATTTAATACATATATTATAACCTTCCTACTGGAATAAATTTCATTATGAGATAAGTAGAGCCCTTGTTCAATCTTTTCCATTGTTTGTGTGTACATGAAATACAATTATTTTTATATGTCTCTATGAATATGTAGGTATAGTTTTCATATTTAGGTATGTGAAATGTTAACCAAGTTAAGGAGATGATTAAAGCGGTGGTATAAATTTGATTAAGTGCTATTTACCTTTATTGATGAAAAGGGTACATAATACTACAAAATAAAACAAAGTTAATTATGTCAAAAGTTGTATAAGCAGATATAATCATTATTTTATAACATACGAGTAAGTAATGTACTTCGCCAATACTGTCAAAAACTTAGGCGTCATATTTGATCACCATTTAACATGGACCACGCATATCGCTGAGGTTAGTCGTAAGGTCTACTTTACTTTGCATTTGCTTAAATGTCTACAAAATTTCTTACATCTTAAAGCTAAAATATCACTCGCGCTTACTCTTATCCTACCTCTCCTTGATTATACGGATACCTGTTATTTGGATGCTACAGAGGAGCTTCTTAATAAACTTGAGCGCTTGCAAAATCAGTGTACCCGTTTTATATTTGGGCTCAAGAAATTTGACCGTATATCTCAGTTTCGTAAGCAACTGAAGTGGCTCCCAATTCGACTTCGAAGGAACACTCGATTGTTATGTCTCCTCTATAACATTTTGCACAACCCTTCCTCTCCCATATACCTCAGAAGCCGTTTTTCCTTCACCCATCCTCCGGACAAACGATGCAGATCCCTTGTTAAAACTCTTCTTGACCTTCCCGTCTATAATTCTGGTTTTTACTTCCACTCCTTTTCAGTTCACGCGGTAAGGTTATGGAACTCACTACCGTCAAATATAAGAAATTCCGAAACTTTATTGGAATTTAAGAAACATCTTAGAGATAACTACTTTGCATCATGTTAATTAATATATATTATTCTAATAAATTAGTTTTATTTTATATATATCATATTATGTAACTATCGTATTTATCATCATTATGTATGGATTTATTTTATTTTTATTAATTGTTTTATTTTATATAATTTACGTAACATTTTGTGTATTATATTTTATTTCAAATTTGCAATTTCAATATAATTTCCTTTATGGGTCTACTGGAAGATATTTCAGCAAATTATGGAAAAAGTAGAACCTTTGTACGAAATTACTATAAGACTGCTTCTGTATCTTGATGTGTGTACATAAAATTAATAGATTAAAAAAAATATATGCAAATAAAATATGAAACTGGTAACAATTAATACCCACTATTTAAAACAGAGAAAGCGTTTTAGAATTATTAGTAGACACACAACAAAAGGCTTGTTATTGGTTCGAAGCAATATCGCACAACACTACACAAAAAAAAACTTCGGCTAGCTCGTGCTCAAATTAGTAGTCGGTGCTTTGTATGAACATACACAAAATGAAAACTGCTAGATAAAACGTTTGTGAAAACTTAAGCTTTCCAAACAAAAATTTACTTTTAGAATACATGTTTCACTAAAAGCTGAAATAATATCAAAAAATAGTTCCTTTACATTGCATTATGGTAGAGAGAGAGAGAGAGAGAGAGAGAGAGAGAGACAGAGAGAGAGAGAGATAGAGAGAGAGATAGAGAGAGAGAGTGAGTGAGAGGGAGAGAGGGAGAGAGAGAGAGATTTCAGGGCGATTGTAACCAAATGCAATCAATATATGGAGTTATTTTGCAATAACCGGCCAAATTTCAATGGTGAAGAAAAATTTATTTAAAAAATCTCAAAATTTTTGTGTTTTTTATCTTTTCAATTAAAAATACTTGGCAATGCATTATTTTAACTGATTCACATTCATAAATATCTAACGCCTACTATTTTACTACGCACGCACACATTCGTAAGGGTTGCTGGGTCGGCTAAAACGTTGTGAATTGAATCGCATACAGAGGAGTGCACGTACTCGTAGTTGTTGCTCACAAATCACATCTGATTTGGGATAACTTCAAATAAAAGTAGAAGCCTTACTTTCTCGTTTTTTAAAAAAAAAACTACAATAAGAGTATGTCATTGTTTATACAGGGTTACGGGTTAAGTCGACCTAGATCCTTTAGGGGGTTGTAGTTTGCACCATTTCCGACTGTTTCGACTATGAAACGCCATACCCCAAACTTAACCGTTTTCGAGATATTGGATATGTAACAAAATTTGGCAATTTTTATAAAAATTGCCCACTTTTTGTCTATTGTACTATTTTTTTTAATTTGTGCATTTTGTTTTATTTTTCTTATAATTTTTGTATAGTAGATAGGTTGCTTTGTTATTTTAAGCACCAAGAAATAAAGTAAATAAAAAATATGGGTCGTAGTTTATAGATTGATAGTTGAAAAAAGAAATAAATTTACACAAAGTGTTTTTTCTATATATAAAATATATATATATATATATATATATATATATATATATATATATATATATATATATATATATATATATATATATATATATAAAAGTAATATATTAGGTATATTTAAGAAAAACCTATGGCAGGTATGTGGCAGATGTACTTAAAAATATCTACGTTACTTCAGCTATCCAACAAACTATAGAAGTTTTAGGTTTATGAGAATTCCTAGAAAAAACCTAGGATGAAAGGCTCACAGGTCGTAGTAAAAAATAACGGTGTTGGGTGTTCAACAAGCCATTTCCGCGTTTTTGTGTTTAGTTTATTAGTCTACTTACGTGATTAGTACGTGGTAGATGCGATACTCAGTGATTTCTATTTATATTTCCTATTTCCTACTCAGCTTGGCTTGTATTTCTGGGCTGTTTTTCTTTCGATTCGTGACTGTGCTCGCTAACTGAACTTTGATTTGTGCTTTTGATATTTAACCGTTGAAGATGACGACCTTTAAGAACGAGGAATATGCTGATATTTTTTGTTTTTTTACGTTACGGATACTACAATTGTGTACCCGCACGAACTCGTGATGAATACGTAGCATGTTATCCCGGCCGCCGATGGCCAAATGATTGTTTGACAGAATTTGTCAACGACTTAGAGAGAGTAGCTCTGTTTCAAGGCGATGAATAAACCTGCGTAGACTATGTGTCAGTGATGATGACGAAGAGCAAGGCAATGAGATAATTCAACGTTTAAGATTGGATCCAACTACTTCTACCAACATTGTTGCCCGAGAACTCGGGACTCTCGCAGTAGAAAGTGTGTTTTACTATCCATATCGCGGGCCCATACGTATATCGCTATACGCCAGTAAAAGTTATCAAGCAAGAGGTTCCTTGGATGAGGTTCAATTTATGCAAATTCGTGATGAATGCAGATTTAAAAGACTCATCACTTCTGAGATATATCTTATTGACAGATGAGTCCAAATTTGATAAAGATGGTTTAACCAATTACCACGACGCTCATTATTAAGCACTGAAAGAACAGGGAAATCCCAATAAGAAACGGATAAAGGGATCACAACGACGATTCAGATTGAATATATGGATAGGCATAATATCGAACTGTTTGGTTGAGCGTCACTTTCTACCTGACAATTTAAATGGAGAACACTACGAAAACTTTCTAACACAAGATTTATCCGCCTTACTGGATGATTTAACACTCAATCAGATTGGAGACATGTGACTTCCGTGTTACGGTTGCCCGGCAAATTTCAGGAAAAGTGTTATACAATGGGCAGAGCCAAGTGATAAATTTGACGCATGAGTTATTTCTGGGAATTCTGATCATCTGATCATTCTGATCTGCCATAGATTTTTTTAAATATTCCTTAAAGAAAAAAATACTTTGTACAAATTTATTTCTTTTTCCAATTATCAATCGTCTACTTCGACCCAGATTGTTTATTTATCTAAGATCTTGGTGTTTAAAATAATAAAGTAACTTATCTAGTATTCAAAAATTATAAGAAAAATAAAAAAGGTGCACAGATTACAAAAAACACTCAGTACAACAGACAAAAATTGGCTTGTTTGGGGAATGGTGTTTCATAGTTGAAACAGTCGGAAATGATGCAAATTACAACCCCCTAAAGGATCCAGGTCGACTTAACCCGTAACTTTGTATATTTGAACTTAAGTTTCAAATTTGGCAACAAATCTGTATTACGTCGCTTTAAGTATTTTATTGAATATTAATCATCAGAAGTGTGTAAGCTAACTTTACGAAGAATATCGCCTTGGGAGTCCAGTATAAATATCTTTCAGGTGCTATTGGAGTTGATCTACTACTGTAATACTTCTGGCCCTGCAAGAACGCACATACTGAGTTAAAGTCGCTATCCATAAAATCCTGAAGAGTGTGTGATTTGAGACGTGGTGCTACACAACTGGCGATATCAGAAATCATATGGTTTCTGATATCGCCAGTTGTGTAGAATAGGAAGGAATATTTAAAAAAATTTATGGCAGATCAGAATGATCAGATGATCAGAATTCCCAGAAATAACTCATGCGTCAAATTTATCACTTGGCTCTGCCCATTGTATAACGCTTTTCCTGAAATGTGCCGGGCAACCGTAACACGGAAGTCACATGTCTCCAATCTGATTGAGTGTTAAATCATCCAGTAAGGCGGATAAATCTTGTGTTAGAAAGTTTTCGTAGTGTTCTCCATTTAAATTGTCAGGTAGAAAGTGACGCTCAATCAAACAGTTCGATATTATGCCTACCCATATATTCAATCTGAATCGTCGTTGTGATCCCTTTATCCGTTTCTTATTGGGATTTCCCTGTTCTTTCAGTGCTTAATAATGAGCGTCGTGGTAATTGGTTAAACCATCTTTATCAAATTTGGACTCATCTGTCAATAAGATATATCTCAGAAGTGATGAGTCTTTTAAATCTGCATTCATCACGAATTTGCATAAATTGAACCTCATCCAAGGAACCTCTTGCTTGATAACTTTTACTGGCGTATAGCGATATACGTATGGGCCCGCGATATGGATAGTAAAACACACTTTCTACTGCGAGAGTCCCGAGTTCTCGGGCAACAATGTTGGTAGAAGTAGTTGGATCCAATCTTAAACGTTGAATTATCTCATTGCCTTGCTCTTCGTCATCATCACTGACACATAGTCTACGCAGGTTTATTCATCGCCTTGAAACAGAGCTACTCTCTCTAAGTCGTTGACAAATTCTGTCAAACAATCATTTGGCAATCGGCGGCCGGGATAACATGCTACGTATTCATCACGAGTTCGTGCGGGTACACAATTGTAGTATCCGTAACGTAAAAAAACAAAAAATATCAGCATATTCCTCGTTCTTAAAGGTCGTCATCTTCAACGGTTAAATATCAAAAGCACAAATCAAAGTTCAGTTAGCGAGCACAGTCACGAATCGAAAGAAAAACAGCCCAGAAATACAAGCCAAGCTGAGTAGGAAATAGGAAATATAAATAGAAATCACTGAGTATCGCATCTACCACGTACTAATCACGTAAGTAGACTAATAAACTAAACACAAAAACGCGGAAATGGCTTGTTGAACACCCAACACCGTTATTTTTTACTACGACCTGTGAGCCTTTCATCCTAGGTTTTTTCTAGGAATTCTCATAAACCTAAAACTTCTATAGTTTGTTGGATAGCTGAAGTAACGTAGATATTTTTAAGTACATCTGCCACATACCTGCCATAGGTTTTTTGTATATATACATATATATATATATATATATATATATATATATATATATATATATATATATATATATATATATATATATATATATATATATGCGTCGTTCGTTGTGTATTGTCAAAAAGGTTCCCCTTGGGAACCTTTTGAGGAGTTTGTTCGTTTGTTGGTCTACTTATAGCAGCAATGGGCAATTTAACCGACTTCGAAAAGGAGGAGATTATACAATTGGGATGTATTTTTTTATGTACGTATGTTACGCGATTTGCAGATTGTGTACTGATTTTAATGATTCCTTTTTTATAAAATATGGTTGATTATACCTTGAGGATAGTCCCTCTAAATTTTGAAGAAAATGTTCCGTCCCTAGGGATGGGGAAATAGGGGAAGAAGTTTCATATTAGACTCATGTCTAAGTTATTTTATATCACAGATTGTAAACGAATTTCAAGGACTTTCATTACGTCTGGTAGAATTAGCGTAAGCTCTCATTTGTAAAAGTCTGTAAGCACGCTGCACATAACTCTCTTTTGGAATATTTGTTAAACATTTTTTCCTAATTTTTCTCTAACGATCTTTTTTTTTTCATTATTTGATTCCTCCTTCCGCCGCTGTCTCATTAGAGCAAAGCGCTTATAAGGTCTACCCATATTAACCCCTCAAACGGCAAGCGTCCAAATTTGACCGCTTCGATATTCCGTCAAAATTAAAGAGGTCAAATGTGACCGCACCCACCCACACCACTTTATCATACAGCAGCACAGCCCATCAATACTTATGTTTAGAGACTACTTTTCTATAAAAAAGGCATTATAGAATCAATATGAAATTTTCTATCCTCTAGTGGAATAAAAAGTCAGTGAGTTTATGGATATTTATTTCTAACCTACGTTCATTTCTTACGCCAATTTCGTGTGAATATTATTGTGTTGATTTTTGGATTTTTCTAGTGTTTTATTAGTGTATTAGTATACATACATAAACATAAACACTCACGCCTGTCACCCAGAGGGGTAGGCAGAGACTACAGCCTTCCATTTAGCACGATCCTGACACACCTCTCTCGCCTCCTTCACATCCATACACCTACGTATATATGCTCGTCGGTTAAGGGTACTCCTAATTTGGCCCGTTTCCAATAAATCGCCAATTTGGTCGATAAATTTTCGCCTAGGACGTCCCTTTCCGACTCTGCCATTCACTTCTGCAACATAAATTTTCTTTGTCACTCTTTCCTCATTCATTCTTTCCACATGACCAAACCACCGAAGCATTCCTTTCTTAATCCTGGTCACAACATCATCTTGCAAACCACACTCTTCTCTTATTACACAATTTCTTACCCTGTCATTCAGATTCAGCCCTAACATACTCCTTAACGACCGCATTTCTACTGCGTTTATTCTACTCTCGTGCTTCTTCTGCCACACCCAACTTTCACTACCATACGTTAAAGTAGGGACCAACACAGCATTTTGAATTGCCATACGCGCCTTTTTCGACACATTTTGACTCCTCACAATAGAGTGCAAGGCCCCATTTACTCCATTTCCCGCATTCACACTTTAGTATAGTGTTTTATTACAAAATTGTAATGAAAGTTTTTATGTTAATATTATTCATCTTTTTACGTAAATATATTTGAGTAATTTTTATAGAAATGATTGTGATTTTCACGCTGCCGACATCCGCTTGGTATGTTTTTTTTTTTTGTTATAAAAATACGTACGTACGTACGTAGTATTGAAGTAAAATCTGACCTTTGTTTAGGCCACAGGTTAAAAATATTGTAAAGATTTTATAGTTTCAAACTTCTTCATAGAAAGGAGTCTCTAAATATAAGTTTTGATGTTTTAAAGTGCTGTGGGTGGGTAATGATTGTGGGTAAGTAATTTTATTTTTTAACTGTCTTCAAACCTTTTACCACAAATTTACGAAACTTACGAAAACGACTTAAACAAAAATGGTAAGGAATACTCGAATTAGATATCTATTTAAATCAATAACACATCAGATAATTGAAATCATCGCGCCTGGGCTGACACCGACTTCAAAAATAACTGATTCGGATATATAAATATTTAAATAATAATATGTAATTGTGTATATTTTCCTTTCAATTTATAATATTTTCGTTTCTTAAAATTAAGAGGTTTTATATTTTTTGAAAAAAAAAAAAACTTTACCGAAGTAATTAGTAGAGATGCGCTGAGTAGCATTTTTGCCGAGTAACGAGTACCGAGTTTTACTAGGTTCAATTTTTTTCCAACCCAGCACTTGGCCGAGTAACTCGGTTTAATCAAATTCCTGTTTCGGGCGCGTAAACAAGTATAAACAATAGAGCGCGATGATCCTAAAAGCCCCATTGCTTTAGAATTAGTTCGCTATTTAAAATAAAATTTGTAGGTAATAAACAAGAGTCCTTTCGAGTGGTGAACAGGGTACCAAAGAAGATATCCAGAGCTGGCAGGTTTAGCACGAGTGTTTTTATGTGCACCTGCAAGCACCGTGTATAGCGAACGATTATTTTCGGAGGCTGGTAACGTCCACAAAGAAAAAAGGAATAGGTTGTTTCCAGAACGTGCAGAAAATCTAGTTTCCTGCATCATAATTTACCATTATTAAATTTTAAATATTGATTTTTTCATTAGTCTTTTCCTAATTTTGTCTCATTACTACTCATTCATTATCATTATTAAGATTGTCATAGATTTCCTAAATTAATAATGAATACTTTTTGATTAACACTGTTGTTTTAATTATATCCATCTACCAAAATATATTGCTTTACTTAAAACAAGTATACTCGGCATTAAAACCGAGTTATTCGGCCGTGTACAAGTATGAAAAAACCCGCCAAGTACGCCGAGTACCGAGTATTAACCGAGTACTCGGCCCATGTCTAATAATTAGTGAATATTGCTATTGACTGATTGACTGAATTACTTTTGATTCTCTTCAAAATTATGCAATGTTGGTTCCTTTCTAATATCACCACTGTCCTTCCTTCTTTCTACCTTCTCGTTATTTTAAAGAGCTTGAGTGTTACTAATGTAATACAGACTACTTTTGAGTAAACAATAGTTTTCAAATATATCATCGTATGGAACCCTCAGTATTGGAGTCATCGATGTACTTGATAGGTTTTTGGTAAACTGTGAGGAAAAATACACCTCTAAAAATAAAAAATAAAGTACTTTTGTATTTATATTTAACTGAAAAACTCATAGACATAATTATTACTAGGTTTAGTTTCTGAACTTTTCTTAGCCATGAGAACTAACGACGCAACTGTAGCTTTATTTTAATTGAAATTGACTGAAGATGTCCATGGACTGCTGTCAGTTTTGTAAAAATATATTAAAGAAGAAACTTAAGAATTTAGGAAAGCTAAGTCTAATTGTCTATAAAAGATATGAGTTATTAATATAGGCTTGATTTGGGTAAGAATTTATATAATAATTTTTTTTTAACTGCGCAAAATGATTAATTTCATAAAGTTTAAATAACCTTGGCGAACACATCGTAGACATGGCTCAGTGCCAATTTACTATGTTGCTCTTCTAGCATTATTGGCAAGGGCACTCTCCACAAACTCTGACATCTTTCCTGTCAGAGTTCATGGAGGGTATTAACTTATATAATTTTGTCATTCATATGTCATTCATTTTGTCATAATATTATGTACATGCTATGTGATATCTAGTGTTACGTTTGTATGCAATTATTATATCTATGAAATAAGCTACTTACTTCTGTTTTATAAAGTTCATCAGTATGTATGTACATGTATATAAATATACATTTAGGATAATTTTCACGTTAATATATTTATTATATACCGATTATAAGCCGATGCTGAACTAACATCGCGCCTGGTATTAAGTGATGATATAACATTATATAATAAATATTTTTTATACATACAGTCACAGCGCAAGCGGGGGAAGGAAAAAAAGCTGGAAAATATTTCATACTTTTATAAAATGCACTACGAACGACGTTCTAGTGTGGTTCGAACGCTTGGAATGTCGACAGCAACTGGGCGAAAAATCGCCGAGCGCCTGAAGAACTATCTGAAGTGCATAATATCGAATATCGAGAAGCCAACTCCTCATTGTCTTTGCTCAGGACTGACAGAATTAATTTTGATCAAGTTGATTTACCATTAAGGTTTCTAGCACGCCTCTCTATTAAGTCCAAAGCTGCTAAGTGGCCTTTGCAGCTTCAGCTCACTTGTAGCAGCAGATCACATGCACGAGTGAACTTGTGCTTTTTATCAAAGAAAAAAATATAGCTGTCCGAGAGCATTTCTTATTTGAGAAACCATTTTCAAAATTATATAAATGTAATAAATAGGTTGAAAAAGGTCTCGCTTGAAATTAATAGTAAAATAGCAACTGAACTAAACTCCAACAGAATATATGCTCGTCGGTAAAGAGTATTCCTAATATGGCCCACTTTCAATAAATCGTCAATTGGGTCGACAAGTTTATTGACCAAATACACATCTGTGTGTTCATTCTTTTAGATGATCAAACTACCGAAGCATTACTTTATTAAGCCTGGTCACAACATCATTTTGCAAACCACACTTTTCTCTTCTGTATTTCCGCTACCATGTTTTAATTTTGCCCTAGGTTTTTTGACAATTGCTATAAATACCTCAAATTAGTCTCTGAAAATCCTTGATTTAGGGCGTAAATTTAAAGAGTTAGAAATAAATCAAAAACTTTATCTTTTTGTTTTTTTTTTATTTTGATAAAGTGATTTTCTATGACCATAAATCGTTTATCACTTAAGTGGTAAGCAATTAATCAAAAGAAGAAATAGACGGTAAACATCATGATGCTGATGCTAAAGCTGAAGCACTGACTTTAATTTTTTTGGCTGCATTAGTTCAGGGTTTAATTCTAAAGCCCATTTATTTCGTCACATTTTACGTTTTTTAGTACACTGAATAATGTTTTCACCTCAGGGTTCGACAACAGCACTGCTAACAGAAGTGAAATTACGGTCCTGGTGTCTGTAATTTTCGTGATGATCTTTCAAGCTTAACACTTAATTCCAGTATATTTACGCTGATAACTTTGTAATTTCTTCCTCATATTTTGCTTCGAAAGGATTCGCTTTAATGAGAGTTTATTGTCACCATGTATATTGCATTTTTTTCGTAAAAATAACGAAATAACTGGACACGTGCGTTTAAAGGATGACATTCCAATCGCCGTGCAATTAGTGGATCTACATATTATATCAAACTAAAGACATTTTCATCTCAGTCAAATTAAAAATTTAGTTTCACCTTTATCAGATCGCTTCAGCCAATCCAGATTTCAAGAAATCTGGATTCTTTGATCATGAACTTCAATATTTTTGGGCGTATTTTTTTAAATTGTTGGTCCTTTGTCGGTGCCAAAAATTTTGTGATTTATCATCATTCCCTTCCATGTCTATCAGTTTTCCAATACGTTAGCTAAGCATTCGAAAATTGACAAGTAAACACTCAATCTTTATTTAATTTAATTTTTGTAATTCAGTCTTCCACCAAGTTGCAGCAGCGAGAAATTAGAATATAAAATTAAAAAAAATAATTGTGTACGTATCACTACAACAAGGCTGAATTGTGAGACACTCGTTGATGAAAGAAATAAATAATTTGGGTGAATAATAATGTGTTAGGAACTTTGGGAAACCTCCGACCACAAAAGAACGGCGAAGTCTATACTAAAATAGTTTAGCCAACTTTACATTAGATTTTACCCCAAATTACACTAAATCCCTTGAAACGTAAAATGGTCCTAAGCTATATTATAATTAACGGTTTCACCCCTAAAAGGACAAGATCCCTTGAAGTGGAAACACTGCTCTTAAGACATACTTTCTCACCTTGTTATTCAAATAATTCAGCGAAACAAAATATTTCTTATTTACTTAGCAGCTACAATAGCGTGACTTAAATAAAAATAATTGTAGCTCAATCTATTATCCAATAGATAACCAAAATAAACCTTTAACATTAGATATCGCCCACCAAGGACAATATGTCAAGTTGTCTTTTAAAATACCACCCATCATGAATACATTTTGAACAGGATATAAAAATTATAGATTCTTTAAAACTAAGAACACAAAAATAAAGAACATTAAATATATTTATAAGTTAAACATTTAAACATTAAAATACTTTTAACAATTTTTTTAGTAACTGTGAGAACCCGTAATTTGGCAAATGGTTGAATGAGCATAGAAATTTTTGCACGCAAGGTGATGACTGTGGTGATATTATCCTTGCCTGGATGTTTCGTCACAATAGCACCAAGAAGCCATTACAAGGCAGTGAGTCATCTACATTAACGAATAACACATCGTCTACTTTGGGCTCTGGCGTTTGGTCCTTCCACCAGTATCGCTATTGTAATTGATTGATGTAATCGTTCAATCATCGATCTCATAAATTTTGTAACACGCATTGTGTAAGCTGCCACCACCTTAATGGAGAAATGCTCGAAGCCTCATAATTGTAATCGGGAGCGGTAACCTAAAACCTAAAACATAAAATCATCGGATCAATTTCCTATCTTTGACAGTGGTCTGGAATTCAGGCACTCCACTTGTGTAAGCATCGTGGCAAGCTCCTTATACGTTAACGTGGTATCCCGTGGTAATGGAATTTCATTGATTTTGTTGCAGTTTCCCACAGGTCCCCAAAGTACGTGGTAGAACCATGCTGCAGTTATATTAGTAGTATAGTTGTAGAACAAATGGGTCGGCTCGACCGGGGAAGGACCACGATCTCACAGAATACCAGCGTAAAATAGAACCTTAATGCTGTCGTGTTTCATATGTGAGTGTAGAGAACCGGAGATCCTTTTTAATGGAAACGAGGCATTCTGTCTTAGTCCTCACGGGTGACAACGCATCTGCATTTTGATTTGTAATCGAGGATAGATGTAGATGTCTATGGGCCGCAGCAACCACTTACCATCAGGTGGACTGTGTGCTCGTTTGTCACCCCATCCTATAAAAAAGTGCGAGGTACGAGGAGGAATAAAATAGCAAGCTGTACCGTTAGTGGCTAAACTTTGTTATCTCCTCTCTTAAATATATTTTTTTTGTTTTGAATAAATCTTGCAGTTCACGATAAGCTCCCATGAAAATAGTACCATTGTCACTCCACAAATGCGTACAATGACTTTGCCTAACAATGAAACCACGAAAAGCGGCATGAAATCCTTTTGAGGTGAAAGTGATTTGGGCCTCTATGTGTGCAGCTTCGGTCACCATGCAGACGAAAAAGCAAATATATCCTTTATGAGATCGTACCTTCTTCTATTCGACCCTTGGTGGTACGAATATTGATAGGTCTTTCTGGGTGACTCTAAAGGAAGGAAGCTGTCTCATCAGTGGATTTTGTGTGGATGCAGCGCTTTTCACGCAAATTGTACCTACACCCAGTATCTAATATATAGAATGTAAGTAACTTAACATTAATGCTGAGTCAACAAGTAAAGTGTTTTTATGAGCCTCAACTATTATTATTCTTGTCAAAATCAAATTTTTGGGAATCAGCATTGAATGTTTCCTGTCTGCAGTGAAGTTACACTTGTTAAGCCTCCCACCAAATCTTAAAATTCCCTTGGCGTCTAGGACAGGATGTAAGGGAAGTATTGTACTAATTATTTTCCTTTTTTATTTTCTTTGTTATGCTTTAATTTCTTATGTAAAGTTTATTCTTTGAATTTCCTTTATATATGTTTCTATCGCATGATTAATTTCATATTTTCTTAAAATTTTACTATTGTGCCTTTCTTTCTTTGGTTTCAGCATGTTTAAAATCGTCCACAATAAGCAATCGCCCGAAGCTTATTTAACTTATTGAACAAAGAATATCGATTCAAGTATTTATTTTCGACTGTAACCATTAATACTTTGATTTCCTTTAAGTTTATTTCAAAAAAAATTCATTTATTTTGTATTAATAATTTGTCGATGCCGATGGATGCCGTCAAATGCCTTTTGTACGCCGATGATCAAGTTATCCTTGCGTCGTCGGCGGCCGAGTTGCAAATGATGGTTACATTAATGAACAGATCATTAAAAGAAAGGGGTATGAAAGTGAACGCAAGTAAGACGAAGGTTATGGTTTTTGAAAGAGAAGAAAGTAAAACTATTTGTGAAATAAGAATAGAAGGGGAGTTGATCGAGCAAGTAGACGAGTTTATATATTTGGGCTGCGTATTTAGCAGGGATGGGAGGTATGATAAGGATACAGAACGACGAATTAATGCGGGAAATAGAGTAAATGCGGCCCTACACTCTAATGTGAAGAGTCAAAATGTGTCGAAAAAGGCACGTATGGCAATTCACAATGCTGTGTTGGTCCCTACTTTAACGTATGGTAGTGAAAGTTGGGTGTGGCAGGAGAAGCACGAGAGTAGAATGAACGCAGTAGATATGCGGTCGTTAAGGAGTATGTTAGGGCTGAATCTGAATGACAGGGTAAGATATTGTGTAATAAGAGAAGAGTGTGGTTTGCAAGATGATGTTGTGACCAGGATTAAGAAAGGAATGCTTCGGTGGTTTGATCATGTGGAAAGAATGGATGAGGAAAGACTGACAAAGAAAATTTATGTTGCAGAAGTGAATGGCAGAGTCGGAAAGGGACGTCCTAGGTGAAAATTTATCGACCAAATTGGCGATTTATTAAAAACAGGCCAAATTAGGACTACCCTTAACCGACGAGCATGTATGCGTAGGTGTATGGATGTGAAGGAGGCGAGAGACGTGTGTCAGAATCGTGCCAAATGGAAGTCTGTAGTCTCTGCCTACCCCTCTAGGTGACAGGCGTGAGTGTTTTATGTTTATTTTAGGATCATTTTGCCACAAGAGCTACTGTAGTAATTTGGGCGGCCAAAGGCCTCGAGAAGCGCAATCTGTTGGATTCTGCTTAGACTGTATGTGAGACCATTGGTAAGGTTCCAGGCATTCAAGAATTGTTCAGTCGTTGTTCTATCGGCCACAAAGGTTTTCAACTTATTTGGATGACTTTTAATCCAAGCTAAGACAACTGAGGAATCTGTCCACACATATCAATTTTTAAGTAATTTCCGTCTCCATCATTTACGGGTGGGCGGTTTTATATGTGCAACTTTATTTTTAATTGTCAATAGACTCTCATATATACGACAGCTGCATAGTTTACCTTGAAAGCATCGCAAAAACTACCCTAGTGGCATCTTTTTTAGATCCCAACCATCGCAAAAAAGTTATTTGTTCTAAAAGTTTCAGCTTTTTCCGGTAAGTTATCTACTCGCTTTAACCGATATTTGTCAAACCTTTTACAATTGCTAAGTTTCTGCTCCCCGGAAAATAACGGATAACTGATATTGGTTGTATAAATATAATTCACCTTAATAGGATATTTACTTTATGATTGAAATTGAGATGCTTTTTAATATCAATAGCCTTACATATCTTCCTTGGCGGGAATAGATGTTCTTTCAACAGAGAAGGAGGCAGGGTACTACCATCTGCTTGAGATCCTGTAATTTATAAAATCAAAACTAAAGTCAAGCATATCACTGTAAGACTTCAAGACACAGTAAGTTCATTCTGCGTAGATCGGACTAAATGTAATAATTAAAAGCTGAAAATACTCCGGGTTATCACAAATATTGGGTCGTCAAATACCTAAGTCCCCCGTGACCACGGGTGCTGGAAAGCACCAAAAATATTGGATATTAAAATTAAGCAAATTAAACGCGATTAAATCCGTAAAATTTGTTTTATTTAATGAATAGTGACAATATTTTGCAAATGAATTCTATTAAAAATATAGTGTGTCTTAATAAATTGCAACCAATAGCTGCGCAACACAAGTCACAACTAAAATTTTACAAGTCTCAACTGATCAATAAAATTTCAAAACAATGACAAAAATCAGGCATAGGTTCCCAGTACCTTCGTTTTTGAGAAAATATACAAGAAGTTAATGTAACTTTACAGGTAAATAAAAAAAAAGTTAATCGTAACACAAATATTAAAATAATATAAATTGGCCTCATAGGAGGGAAATTTGCCATGGTTATCATGCTTGGCAAGCGGGTTGTAACAGTTTTTGTGTTTTTAGTCGTTATTAGCAAGACGCTGCTACCAATCATCTAATTTGTTTCCTACTGTCACCTTTTACGACACTCACGGGATGATATGGGGTAATGGATATTCTTACAGTGTACATGTGATTGACTGTAATAATGATGATAATGATAATGTATAAATCTTTCAAGTAATGCATGCCATTTGGCAAATCCTTGTAAAATATTAATCTGTAGATTCTAAAATTGCCGTCGGTGTTACTTCATTATACTCTTGTTTAATACATTTAGTTACCTTATTTAGTCTCGCAAAGACAAATTCGCTAGGTAGCAAAGAAAGCTTATTTGTCAGATTTGGAGATGAAACGATCATTCGTGGAAACTCGGACATATTTGAGCTTAGCCTAAAGCCAAATAAATAGGCATTTATTCGTGCGAGTACGGACAAGTTACGGTACGGGTGACAAGTTTAGTTATAGAGGTTTTAAAACATGCCATTTGCTATTATAAAAAATGCTTTATTAACATTTTGATCACATAAGTCAAGAATTTGGTTTGTTTAAAAATGATGTAGACGTTTTATTTTTAAGTTAAATCTAAAGGTTGGATTTTGCATGTCAAAAACTAGTTGTTTTTAAGATGTATTTGAAACTAAAGATCATTTGCGAACTTATCAATATCCATTGGTAACGCTCTGTCTGCTATACGATGAGATTAGAAACACGAGATGAGATTTGAAACTACGATTAAGATACACATTTAAAAATTAAGGGACAGCCATAACATACACAGAAGGAATTTGTGTTATTTACAAATGTTTGTTTTTGTTTTCATTAAAAAATTTTAATGTTTCTTTTTTTTAATTTTCTATACACTTGGATATATATATATATATATATATATATATATATATATATATATATATATATATATATATATATATATATATATATATATATATATATATATATAGAAGTAAGATGTTTCAAGCCGTGATATAGTTATATCCTTAGGGACATAGCGAAAAACCTATTCCAGACCAAAATGATAATTGGATTTTCAGTTCCTGTTGTATTGTTGTTAAATTTTTGACAGTAGTTTTAAAGTTGGGCTGGGATGGTTCTGAGCTACCTTAAGGCCTTTACAATAAAATGATATAAAATAAAATATTGAAAGAATTAGGTAAACTTTTTAATTTAAAAAAATCAAAATGTATAAGTTAAAATTACTTTTGGCTAATATTCGTACTCAACATATGCTTATAATTATTTCCCTAAATTAGTCTAGTAAGATGGTTATATTACTAGACCGTGCTTGTATCATAGTTATATTCCGGTATATAGCTATATAACGGTTTCAACCACCTTACTGATATCTTCTTTTTCTCATTATCTTCATTTTGTTATATATATATATATATATATATATATATATATATATATATATATATATATATATATATATATATATATATATATATATATAGTAAAATTTACCTTTTTTGAACATTAATAAATTTTATAAATAATTTAATCTTCGATTTAAATTAAAAAATTATAGCGCACATGATTAATCTAAACAACGAGTTTTTAAAAATAGCTTAGAATTACGAAACACATAACTTGCTTGCCTGCTTGAAGCGACATCCAATTAGTTGATGCGCCGTGCGCTTGAATGAGGCATTTGTACATGCCCTAAGGGGACACATACTTGTTAGAGCTTCTGATATTCCAATAAAGAATAATACGGAATAAAATACCAAGTATTAAGCGGTCCGTCATCGAGGGCCTAAAGTTCTAAAAATGAAATAGTATTTAATCTGTTTTTAATATAAGAAGTGGCAAACGAGCATAAGCTTAATGGTAAGTATCGACCGCCACCCATAAACAATTACAATATCAGGGGAATAGCAGGTGCGTTGGCCTTTTAAAAAAGAGTAGGCTCTTTTCTTGAAGATCCCTAAGTAGTCATCCCGTAGTCCTATTCTACATGAAAGCTGTTTTACGTGGTACGCTGCAACTATACTATAGTTGTAGCACGAATGGGTCGGCCCGACCGGTGTAGGACCACGCTCTCACAGTATATCAACGTTAAATAGCAGCTCAATGATGCTGTGTTTGTGTGTTATACATGTATGTATATAAAACACATTTGTATCACATCTTTATTAGCATTGTGGAAAAGCTGTATTCTGTAAAATTTTGGGATTTATAAAGTGAATGGGGTTTGCGGATCAAGTTATTTCTATGCGAATGATCGCTGAGAAGTTTTTGGTCACAAACCAAAAAGTTTTTTGGTTTGTGACAAAGGAACAGTGGACAGGGATGTATTGTGGCAAACACTGAACAACTCATTTGGGTTGAGCGATGAGTTTATAAAGGCATTGAAGTGTCTATATAGGGGCTTTAGTGCTTGTGTAAGTATAAACGGGACCTATTTGGACTAGTTTGGCATCCATAAAGGTATCACAGAGCCATGTAGCTTACTGGTGGCTGTTTAACAGTTGTTGCAAAACTTTGAAAGTTTAAGAATTTGGGTTAAGGCATTCGAGGGTTAACTCACCCAGTTAACCCTCGAATGCCTATTCTAAACTGATGATTAGGCATCATTTGCGTCGTCAGAAGTCGTGTAGCAAATGATAGTAACAGTAATAAAGAAGTCATTGAAAGAAAGAGGATGAAAGTGAAGGCAAGTAAGACAAAAGCGATGATTTTGGATATAGAAGAAAGTAAAACGATGTATGAAATAAAAATAGATGGGGAGTTGGTTGAGCAAGTGGATAAGTATGTGTATTTGAGATGTGTTTTAACAGGGAAGGTAGATCATAAGGATATACAACGACGAGCAAATGTAAGAATTCTAAATGCAGGGACAGGGGCTCTACACTCTATTGTAGAAAGACATAATATGACACATTCTGACTGATGTGAAGAAAGGCACGTATGGCAATTCACAATGCTGTGTACCCTCTACCTTATTGTATGATAGTGAAAGTCGGGTGTGGTAAAAGCAGCACGAAAGTAGAATAAATTCTGTAGAAATGCGGTTATTATGTTAGAGCAGAATCTGTATGACAGGATGAAAAAATGTGTGATGCGAAAAAAGTATGGTTATGACCAGGAATAAGAAAGAAATACTTCAATGGTTTGGTCATGTAAAACAAAATTACGAAGAAATTGTGACAAAGTAAATCTATGTTGCCGAAGTGACTGACAGATTCGGGAAAACGCGCCCCTGACAAAAGTTTATTGATGATATTGGCGATAGGTTGAAGATGGGCCAGATAAAGTGTACCCTTAACCGGCAAGCATGTATGTATAGGTATGTGAATGTAAAGGAGGCGAGAGAGGTGTGTGAGGATCGTGCCAAATGGAAGTCTGTAGTCTCTGCATACCCCTCTGGGTTGAGGCATGAGTGTTTATGTTTTATATATAATATTAAATATTGTGTATTGAATGTTCTCTCTAAATATATATATATATATATATATATATATATATATATATATATATATATATATATATATATATATATATATCTACCTCAAAGCAGTAGTTTGTTAATTACGGTCAATTTGTATTGTGCAATTTGTAAACATCGTCAGTATCTAAGTAAATAAAATTACAGTATCTTAACAAGTGAAAGCAGGTAACCAACTTCGTTTAAAGTTTTAAAGTTAGTTATACTAACTGAGGTTACTGTAATTCTTGTTATCCTTTTTTATATTTACGATAATACAAAAATATGAAAATAAAAGTGTTGTTCTTGTATGCGGATTTCATTTTAAATCGTTTTCTTGATATTTTGATTTGAGATCGGTTAAAGCCCTACAATTAGACATTTGCTTAGTCTACTTCTTTCATTGTCCATATTTGTTTTCTTTTACTATTTATAATACATTGTACAGTGAATACTCACAACGTTAAGACTGGCCAGATTGAGAACTAACTTCATCTTGCGCTTCAAGAACGCAAGGCGTCCAAGGAGCAGTGTGAGCGGTTGCATAGTTATTTTCATAGCATAATATTATATGAAATCTTGTTATAGGGTAATGCAACTGACATTGAAACTATTTTTGTTTTGCAGGAGAGGGTCATAAGCGCAATTTATAACTTAGTTCTGAAAGAATCCCTCAGAGAAAAATTTAAAGAAATAAATATTTAAATAACTTAGGCTCTCAGTGTTGTTATGAAAATTTTATGTATAAACCCGAAAACAAAAATAGTATTGTAAAATTCTGTAAATATTAAGAACAATCACTCTGCCCTCCTCACGCTTCTCATCACTCAAACTCGCTACCAGCTCCTCGTCTAAAAGTTTGTGCTTGTCGACGAACATATATTATCAGTTGCCATTCTCTTTACGAGGGGCACACTAAAATAATCGGGAATAAGAAGAACCATATGCACAGTATAGCCAAATTGTATTTTGTTGTTTTTCGAAGTATTCTTCGTTCAACTTAATGCACTTTTCCATTCGTGCAAACCAATCATTAAAACAATAATTGCACTCTGAAGTTGATGATGACAATATGGCGGATTTGTACGCTTCCACACCTGCTTCGGGGTCTTCAAAATTGTTTGGGTTCAGGTCAGGACTGTACGGAGGATGGCTCAGCTCAACGTTTTCCTGCTTAAAAAATCATTTATCTTCGGAGCCGTATGGGGGCTCGCATTATCGTGATGTAAGATGATGTGACGTTTCGGGTTATTTTTTCGGAGTTCGGCTATCATTTCTGGCAAGCAAACCATGATATACCACTCAGCGGTAACCGTTCTGCGTTCCTGTAAAGAAATTGTAGCAACATGCCCTTTTTTCGAGACAAACGTAGCGACCATTTTCTTTGCCACGCTGCGGGAGCGAACCACTTTCGTTGGTTTGACCTCGTCTTCGAAGACCCAAACTGCTGACTGATGTTTTCTTTCAGGTTCGTGTGAATAAATCCATGACTCGTCACCTGAGACGATATTATAAACGGCATTTGACTTCCCTCCGTTGAAGTGATGTAGAGTATTTAGGCATCAATCTACACGAGCCGCCTTTTGCTCTTCGGACAAATTGTGGGGAACCCAGCGGGAAACTAGCTTTCAAACACACAGCTCATTATGTAATATCGACTGAATTGCAGTCATTTCGATACTGATAACAGCCGAAATCTGCTTGTATGTCACATGATGGTCATCTAATATAATAGTTCGCACAGCTGCGATGTTTTCAGGCGTGACCGCTGTTCTTGGTCGACCTGCAGAAGAAACAGTGCTGAGCGACACACGACCGCGTCGGAACTCGACATACCAGCGGTATATTGTCGTTTGACTCGGTGCTTCAACATCATAAATCGAAACAAGTTCGCTGAGACATTTATTTTGAGATAAGCCGCGATGAAAATTGTGAGAAATTATTGCCGGAAATGTTCAAGCGTGAGCTCCATTACCGTTAACGACGTGTCAACTTTAAATCAATATAGTTTTTGTTTTTAAACATTTTTTTAATTGTTTGAATGTCATTAAGATTCTAAGAGGCCAGTATTCAAATTATAAAAAGGTTTTATTGTAACTCAGTCCGAAATATTCTATTCCCGATCATTTCAGTGTGCCCCTCCGTATCCAACCGGTCAATGACAGCGACCACTTCTTCCTGACTATCATTTCGCCTGCGAGCCTGTATATGTTATTAAAATTGTATGTTATTGCATAATATAATAAGGTTATATAAATCAGTTCATACATATTTCATATAATAAATTCAAACACAAAAACAAAAATAGTTTTATTAAAAATGGTGATGTACATTCGGTAAATACTAGGAACAAGCACAAATTAGTTATGCCAGTTACTCGATTCCAAAGTCAGTAATTAAGGAATTACTGACTCTTTGGAATGGAGCAATGGATACACTTTTAAGACAAAGTTCCTGAAAGCGTGCATATAATGTCAAAATGTTTTAAAATATTTATTAGAAAATTTTTGTATAAATACTATATTGTAAATTAAACTAGTCCCAGCTTTGCAGTAATTATAAGGCAATACCGCGGGGATGTATGTGGCTCCAATAAAATGGCGTTACATGTCATACCGCTCAGGTGTCTAAAGATTTCCTAAAAAAGCGGTCTTGGTGCGTAGGTATCCTACTGGAAAGTTGATAAATTTTCCATAAAAACTCATTACAAGAAGAGGGGATATCAAAATACCCTAAATCGGTAATTGGCTAAACGGTGGAAAATATTCCGAGAGATTTGGAGAAATAAATAATATTTTATAGAGTAACGCTTCGTCATTTAGACAATAAATTAACCAAAAAATTCTGCGTTCCCTGATTTTTAAGTACACTACAATTTTCTATATTTTGTAATTATAATAATGTCCTCCAGACCGAATTTCGGTCACGGCGGCCTGCCTCAACGGAGGCTAGCCATCGGTGCAGGACAGGATTATAGTGCCCAAGTTTATGCGCAAGCACAGGTGCACTCTCTATTCCCTCACTCTCGTAATCCGATGGGACGGTAAACCGATACGACCGGGAGAGAGATCAGGCGCAGAACCAACGGCTTTACGTGCTTTCCGAGGCACTCTGGATGAGACACCGCTAACTTCCTGACTCCGGGCAGCTACCGAGAATTTCTTGACAGAAAAACTCAATACTTCATTTTTTGGCCCGACCCGGGATTTGAACCCAGGACCTCATGATCAGCAGTCGCACTACTACAACCACTAAACCAACGAGGCAGTTTGTAATTATTTCATTTTCAAACCGCCAACACCATTTTAGCCCATTTTGTATATGCCGTATTAGTACAGATACTAAATTCTCACTGTAAAATTGACAACACGCGAGCAACCCTGGTCCGATCCTCCTCGCTCCGCCAATGAAGTTGTAAATTGCCATTTTAATCGTTAATTTACCACGTGCTCGCCATTTAAGCAAAACTTCGTTAGGGTATGATCATGTCGGAAGAATAAAAATATTTCATAGACGTAAAGTCAGCAAACACTTACTGTCATAATGTAATGTCATTCACAGAAATAAGGAGGCCTGTGTCCAGCTGAGAAACTTATAATAGGCTGTAATTTCATCATTATCTACATTACGGCCTATTGCTGAATGTAAGTCATCCCTATACATTTCCATAGCACATATTTGCATAGTAAATGATTTGTAATTTTAATGTAATTATTAATTAAATATGCATAGAGCATTTACACATATATGTATAACGAACATTTGGTAATTTTAATTAAATTAAATTTCATACACCAAAAACTTTTACTAAAAATTGCGTACAAACTTCGCTTCTGTCTACAGTAGTAATCTACCGTTTATTGATTTGTCCTTCTTTCACGCGGCTATAAAGAAACGAATAGAAATGTATTTGCATAGAGATAGTTTATGAGCCGGAGATGAAATAGGTAGATTTATATCTCGGAAAAATAAAAGGTTTCTGTGGCATGGATTTCGTGCGTGGTTGTGTAAATACCTCATAGAAGAGAACATAAATCACAGCCTGAAGGACTTCCGCAGCAACGAAGATCTGATAGAGTGTATTGTCGTTTTACTCGTAGGCGACATTATACAGACACTAGTTATTGAAAGAGGCAAACCGAATCAACTTCTAGCATATCTAAAGGCGTTGCATTGTTCAAGAATAGTAAAACGACATTATGCATGTGCAAATTTATAATGACTAAGAATCAAGGGCCAATGCAAATAAGCCGATAAAAATCAGCAATCTTCGGTTGGAAACGCAGAAAGCAATATTCAACTTTCACAAGAATTTTGCCACACTAAGGTGACAGAAGACGAACTTATTGCTTAAGTTGACTGTGTCACACAGCTAGGAATCTAAACCCCCCTTAGTTTCCGATGCAATCCCTTCAGCAACTTTTCACGGTCCTTCTACATCCAATCGCACCCGCAATATTTTATGGAAGCTACAGAATCGCAAATCTAACCTGGAACTTACTTTTTCTAAAAAATAAAAATCCAGAAACACTATTAGATTTAAATACTTCATACCAATTTTTACTTATTTTCTACACAAGAGTTACGAGAAAAAATAGTAATGGAAAGTAAAATGTATGCTACTGAAATAATATAAAGGCCACTATTCTGACTAGAGCAGCAAAAGGAGAGTACATTTTGAATCCTTGCATTACAAATATTCCAAATAACTAACCATATCAAATTACAAGAATACAGTTAAGAACTAAATCCCAGCTTTAAAAATATTTCAATTATTTTAGGATGAAGAATCGAATGGGGATATGTTTCTAGTTTTTTTTCATTTTTAGAAATTCAAGAGATATAATTTTTATAAGTGATCAATTTTAATAAATATACATTATGTGAATTCAGAATTTACACATACTAAGATGCTTCAAAAGATGCTCAGAGAAATTGTTCGGATTAATTCCAGCTGCTGAATTTCACTACCGTACACTACAACAGAACTCGAAATTCCAACCTCATCATCTCGATGACCGGCGGTCCACCACTGTGCGATATACGTAGAATTTTCTACCCCGTATGACCAAACTGTGAAATTGACTGTCGCTAGCGATTTTTCCGGACAGATACGACTTAGGGACCTTCAAGAAAAAAGCCTACTTCTTTATAAATGGCCACAATGCGCCCGCAATTCCTATGATATTGCAGATGTTCACGGGCGACGGTGATCATTTACCGTCAGATGAGCCGCACAATCGTATGCCACTTCTTCCATAAAAAATACGTATGTTATGCATAATTTGCTTTGAAATTTCTGCATTTTTGCTTTTTATCATCATCATCATCATCATTACAGCCCTTCACAAGTCCACTGCTGAACATAGGCCTCCCCCAAGGTATGCCACAAAGCACGGTTTGGTCATGTAGAAAGAATGAATGAGGAAAGACTGACAAAGCAAATATATGTTGCAGAAGTGAATGGAAGAGTCGGAAAGGGACGTCCTAGGCAAAAGTTCGTCGAACAAATTGACGATATACTAAAAATGGGCCAAATTAAGAGTACCCATAACCGACGAGCATGTATGCGTAGGTATATGGATGTGGAAGAGGCGAGAGAGGTATGTCAGGATCGTGCTAAATGGAAGTCTGTAGTCTCCTCCTACCCCTCTGGGTGACAGGCGTGAGTGTTTATATATTATATATATTCGTATATATGTACATATTATTCGTATTGGATATTTCGCTACTGCATAAGTAAAATATTTAAAATTTAACTTTGACGTGAAACATAACACTATTTCTTGCAGTCTTTTAATGATGAATATTGAGCGTAATACCGGTCGTAATTTATGATTCAATAATTTACGATTAGTATGAATCCAGTGTTTCCGCATTGAATTCAATGCCTTGGCTACGAGCCACTTGGTTATCTTTTCATGTTAAAATTATCAAGTTTTTTTTATAGGACAGGGTGACAAACGAGCACAGCAGCACTAAGCTACTTTTTAACGCTGGTATTCTGTGAGAGCGTGGTCCTTCCCCGATTGAGCCGACCCATACGTGCTACAATTATACTTCTAATATAACTGCAGCATGGCTTTACCACGTATAAAGTGTGAGTGCTACTGTAATTTTTTTATAGGATAGAGTGACAAACGAACACATAGTTCGCCTGATGATAAGTGTAAGCTGTGGCCCATAGACACCTACATCTATCCTCGATTACGAATCAAAATGTAGATGCGTTGTCACCCGTAAGGACTAAGATAGAATGCCTCTTTACAGTAAAAAGGGTCTCCGATTCTTTACACTCACCATACGAAACACACCAGCACTAAGCTACTATTTTACGCTGGTATTCTGTGAGAGCGTGGTTCTTCCCCAGTCGAGCCGACCCATTCGTGCTACAAATATACTACTAATATTGGCTCTACCACGTTAAAATTGTATTTTTTGCTGAAAAATACTATATTCCACGAAATAAGCATTAGATTTTGAAGAGGTAAGTTAAGCAAACAATTTCTCAAACATAGCGCTTATTTATCTAAATTATTTATTTAGATGGATCATATTTGTGATTTTTGTAGAGACAGCAAAAATGTGGAACAATATGTCTTAGTTTTTGTTTATTCTAGATTAAATAGATGTATAAAAATACTGCTATAATATGAACTGAAAGTTTATCGTTGATACAAAGTGCACTAAGTAGACTGAGCTGGTACGTTTATTTAGTTATTAAAAGCAAATGATGGAGCTTCGTTTTTTAACCGAGTTCAAAAAATATATATTTATTTTAAAATTTAATTAATAAAAAGTAAATGGCTAAATACCAACCGGTTTAAATGATTGCTTATTTATTAAATATGCTATGGGTAGTCTTTAGGGGTGGTCCAGTAAATAAAAGAAGAAAAATTCTATCTTCAAGGTTGGAAAGATATGGGGTGAAGATTTTAATGTAACAATTAAGACAACATTTTAGTTGTAACTAAGATGTATTGATACTCTTTGGCTTTAACCTTGAACTTGTGTTATTCCTTAGACCATTATTTTATTTTAAAGTCGGTTTGTACTTTTCATTCAAATTTTAATCATTTGGGCGGAGAGTAGCGTAGCCGTCTTATTCACGACTCCAATACAATTTTCCAGAACTTTTTTTCTTCTATGTCCTCTGATACTAGTTTCCACATTTGTGAACCATAGACTTAAAACTAGACCGAAAACGCGTATTCAATTTTTATTTGTCATTGTGTGCGTTAGCTAAAGATGTACATTTTACTTACATGTACTATCGAAAAATGATGAAAAGATTAAATAAATGTCTTTGATCCTAAATAATTAGTTTAGTGCACGAAACTGAATAACTTCAAATATTTACTGAATTTTTAACATGATATTCTAAAAGAATTAAAAGAAATCATATAACATAAGAACGAAAAAGAAATCGTATAACAACAAGAGACTTGTGCATAACGAAATATATCCCATATTACACAATATCGTTATACAGCAACAGCATGGCTTCGTTAAACGTCGATCAAAAACCAGTAATCTATTGTTATTTTCCAGCTATTTGAAAATATTGATGATCGCGTACAGGTCGATGCAGTATATACAGACTTCGAAGGGCCTTCGATAAGGTGGACCACAAAATGTTACTAAATTGAATAGCTTACAATGGCATTCGGGGTAATTTGTTACGATGGTTTGTTTCTTATATCACTAACCGTTGTGAAAGGGTTGTAATCAATGGATACCACTCCAACGTTACGATGGTTACCTCCGGTGTACCTCAAGGATCTATTCTCGGGCCTTTGTTATTTATAATGTTTATTAATGACATAAGTAACTGTTTTCTCAACTCAAAATTTTTATTATATGCAGATGATCTTAAAGTTTATAAATCTATCCATACCATAAAAGACTGCATTCTTCTCTAAGAGGACCTAGATAGACTGACAGACTATTATAATAACAGTAAGCTTCAGTTAAGCATTCAGAAGTACAAATATCTCAGTTTTACTAAAAACAAAAATATTATTAAATTTTCGAACTCACTCTGTAACGTTCCTTTAGCTAAAGTGGATTCTATGCGAGACCTCGGTATACTGTTTGATTCAAAACTGTGCTTAGACTTACATATTGAATAAATTGTAAACAAAGCATACAAACTATATGAATTTATTATGAGATCAACTCGCGACTTCAAACGGACCTCTTCATATCTTTGTTTATATAAAACCCTAGTTCGCTCTCAACTTGAATATGCTGTGTCCATTTGGAATCCTTATTATGATAAATATATACACAAATTTGAAAATGTTCAACGCCGGTTTCTAAGTGCAATATATTTTAGATGTCATAAACCTCATTTACCGTACGACCAGTTACTCAGTAGATACAATCTTCTAACCCTCCACTCTAGACGTAAGCAATTGGAGTGTATGACATTGTTTCATACAGTAAGATGCAAATTTGACTGTATTGAATTAAACAATCTGTTATGTTATGTAGTACCCAGAACTGTCCATAGACGTCGGGTGCGTGCGGGTAAACTCTTTGCCGTAAGTACCTGTCGCTCTAATACCGGTATTCGTTCACCGATTCGGCGTATGGTTGGCACATAAAATGAGATCTTCGAGCATATAGACATTTTTACATGCTTAAAGGAAAAGTTTCGTGGTCATTTATACAAGACACTTTTCAAATAATAACTTCGTTATCTTAGTCACATTATAATATCACTGTTGACCATGCTTTGAAATTTGTATAATACCTTCTGTACAGCTGTATGTCTCCTAGCATCTGAATTATCTATCCCAAGAGTTAATCTGTGAACAGCACTATGGGCTGCATTAGATGCGTATATTAAGTTACTGTACTATCTATATGTAATGTATATAATGTAGTTGTTAGCTGTTCCATTTTTAATAAAACAAAAATAAACAATGTTCCCGGTAATAAACAGCACCTACCTGCGTTTTTTTGGATTTTAATGCAAAATGTACAAAATCCTAAAAGTCTCTACAGAAGTGAGTCTACCGAATCATCATCATCATCATTACAGCCCTTCACAAGTCCACTACTGAACATAGGCTTCCGCCAAGGTATGCCACAAAGAACGGTCCTGAGCCACCTGCATCCATCTACTTCCTGCATGTCTTACCAGGTCGTCACTCCATCTAGTGGGGGGTCGCCCTACACTTCGCCTACCGGTACGAGGTTGCCACCCGAGAACCCCTCTTCCCAACGCTTGTCGGTTCTTCTATGGCTGCTATGGCCTTCCCATTGCCACTTCAGCTTACTAATCCATTGGGCTATGTCGGTCACTCTGGTTCAACTGCGGATATCCTCATTTCTAAGTTTATCATGCAGAGAAACTCCGAGCATAGCCCTCTCCGTAGCTTGCTGAGCGACTTTGAGCGTCCTCATATGGCCAGCTATGAAGGACCACGTCTCGGTTCCGTAGGTCATCACTGGCAACACGCACTGGTTGTACAACTTAGTTTTCAGGTTTTGAGGTATACCTGACGAGAAGATGCGTCGTAATTTCCCGAACGCTGCCCAGCCGAGTTGAATCCGTCGATTGAACTCTCGGTCGAAGCTGGACATACCTAGTCGGACTATTTGTCCCAGGTAAACGTACTCGTCAACAACTTCGAGCTTAGTGCTCTCAACAAATACCGGCATAGGTGTGACATGGACATTAAACATAACTTTGTTTTGTCCATGTTCATCTTAAGACCTATCCGTTGAGAAGCACCATTGAAGTCATTGAGCATAGTGCTTAAGTCCTCCAGCGATTCTGCCATAAGGACTATATCGTCGGCAAATCGAAGATGAGTGGTGTACTCGCCATTGATGTTAATATCGTATCCATTCCAGTGGCTTGAAAACGTCTTCCAATGCAGCAGTGAGGAGTTTCGGGGAAATAACGTCACCCTGTCTTACACCTCTCTGCAATTGGATTGGTTTCGTACTCTGGTTCTGTACCCGGATAACCATCATAACCCTATTGTACAAACACTTCAGCACTTCAATATACCGAATCAACTTACACAATTTTCCCCAAGAATCAGATCGGAAAACTGTATTTTCGAGCAATGACAGTAAATATTTAGAAATAATCATGGATAGTTGCCTCGGAATTTCTTTTTAAGATAATGATAATCAAACATAAATAATTAGATACTTAATTAAGCAAATACCTATTTATATTTATAAAATGTTTTGCTGGTAAAATAAAAAACGGGGACACGGAGTACATAATAGCTGCATTATTTTTCATATTTTAAGTATAACATTTAATAATAAAAATATTTAATAAATAATAATTTAATACATTATAAAAGTTTATTTTAACAGGCGACTTAAATATGAACGTAAACTTAATAATTTAAGTAAGGAAACATGTAAGAATCAGTTAAATAGGTTTGCTCTGTTTAAAGGCCAATTAATGAGGCTACTCTCTATTTCATCTGTCTCTAAAAATATAAAGTAATAATATACTTGCTATCGTTGTACCTGCATGGATTTAAATACATAATGATCTTATTTTTATGGGATAGGGTAACAAACGAGCACACAGTCCACCTGATGGTAGGTGATTGCTTTCGCCCATAGATATCCACATCCATCCTCGATTACGAATCAAAATGCAGATACGCTGTCACCCGTGAGGACTAAAATGGAATGCCTCGTTTCCAGTAAAAAAGGGTCTTCGGTTCTCTACACTCACCATACGAAATATAGCAGCATTAAGCTACTGTTTTACGCTGGTATTCTGTGAAATGACCGAATGATCTTAACAGAAACTAGCCAAATAAATACGCAAGATATATTAAAGTACATCAAGTGTTTGATGCACTCTTTATTCTCTCAACCTATGTTATCCGTGTACAGTTATGTTAAGAAAACGATCTCCCATCCAGGGTCTGACTGCGGCAGGTGCAACTTTATCTCACAGATCTATCGATCCGCGCATAGCTTCTCTTCTCTACGACTAATGCTGTAGGCGAAAGCTATTAAGATTTCGGCACAATGTCGTCGGTCATAAAGCATGAATCGGGCATCGAGCGTTGTGAGTATGAAGTACTATTGAGTTTATACTATCCTGGCACACTGAACCGCGCGTCTCATGCACGGGCGTCTGGCGGCACTTCAGGAACTTTGCTGTATATATATATATATATATATATATATATATATATATATATATATATATATATATACCTAACTACCATGACTGCCTCGTTGGTCTAGTGGTTGTAATAGTGCGACTGCTGATCATGAGGTCCTGGATTGGAATCCCGTGTTGGGCCAAAAAATCAATTATTGATTTTTTCTGTCAAGAAATTCTCAATAGCTGCTCGGAGTCAGGAGTTGTTGGTTGGCGGTGTCTCACCCCCGTGCCTCGGAAAGCACGTAAAGCCGTTGGTCCTGCGCCTGATCTCTCTCCCGGTCGTGTCGGTTTACCGTCCCATCGGTTTTGTGAGTGTGTCCCGTGTATTGCGCATACACTTGGGCACTATAATCCTGTACTGCGCCGATGGCTAGCCTCTGTGGAGGCAGGCCGCCGTGGCCGAAATTCAGTCTGGAGGACTTTATATCTAACTAAACTAAGTTTAATCAATGTGACTTAGGAATATAATCCGAAGCTCCGCTCAACCCCTTGGAGAATATAGCGTGACACTATGAATATTGTATTAGTGTGACACGTGTGTGAGGTGCGGATGGTTAAGTAAAGTTATACATTTTTTTCCATTGATAAATAGATACTTAGTTGGGTTCATAAAAGCTTAATTAGTTTTATAACGTATAAAAATCTATCTCTACTTTTATCAAAAGTTTTTGAAATTAAATTTTTGAAGTCTTATTTTACTAATGCACTTACTGTTACAAATAATGTAGAAATGGCTTATTTTAATGAAATTGTTTCATTCTACTTTTTCTTTTATTCTTCTCAAGAAAATGTTTGGTGCAAATTTTTAATTTCTTCTTTTTATTTCAACCATCCTGCCCAATAAACTAAACCATTTTTTTCGATTAAAAATCCGAAGGGAATCTGTTCGATAAACGGCAAAATAAAATTACATTTAAGAACGCTAACCGAGCACTTATTTTCATTCCGTTGTGTGGGAATAAATATAAATAATAGGTCTATCGATTCATTATAAACGTTCAAAATAAATATCGGCATTAATTTTTATATATTTGAGGCAATCCCTAGCGTATATGTAAAATATTTTGCATAAAAATGTTTTTACCAAATTCATGCAAATTATCAACAACGTGACCTTTTTCTTTGCAAAATATCAAAATTAATAAAGAAAATTGAAAACATTCTATAATTAAAACAGTATATAACATAAATTTTAACCAAAAATAGACGCGTCTTATTATTGATGACGTCTCGAGAATTTACCTATGAAATGTGAAATTATCAGGATTATTTCTATTACTAATACCACAGTCGTTCACGGAAAATGTAACCATTTTGGAAAACTATAAATTACAAAAATTAATACTATAATAATCTAAAAGATGACAAAATATCTAGGAACTTAATTCTAGCGGGCCGACTGGTGCCGACGAGTCAAACCTGATAAAGTCATGAGATTTGCTATCCTTTTCCATTTTGCTATATTGCCATAAGAAATTTTCTTTTCACTTACATACTATGTCCGTCTATTACTTTTCTAAGTCTATGGCGTAAGCACAGTTTTTTTATGTACTTATTTTCAACATCATCATCCTCATTATTACAGCCCTTTACAAGTCCACTGCTGAACATAGGCCTCCCCCAAGGAATGCCACAGAGCACGGTCCTGAGCCACCTGCATCCATCGACTTCCTGCATGTTTTAACAGGTCGTTACTCAATCTAGTGGGTGGTTGCCCTACGAGGCTGCCACTCGAGTACCTTTCTTCCTCCACCGGTTGTCGGTTCTTCGATCTATATGGCTGGCTCATTGCCACTTCAGCTTACGAATGCGTTGCGCTATGTCGGTTACTGGTTACACTGCGGACATCCTTATTTCTCAAACACACACACGCACATTCACACTCACACACACACACACACACACACACACACACACACACACACACACACACACACACACACACACACACACACACACACACACACACACACACACACACACACACACACACACACACACACACACACACACACTATTTATATTATGTGAATTAAAATACTAGCATCTTCTAATGTAGTTGGCACAATTCTTGTTATATTTATGCGCATTGAGACGTGCGTATCGACTACTGCTGAAATATGATTCGTGCTCGTGAAATTTTAGAATTTTTATTTGACATTCTAACTGTTGTCTGTTTATATATTTTTTCACTATATGTTATTGAGAGTGAGTTATTAATTAATAGACGAAGCTATTGTAAAATTATACTTAGTGATACAATATTTCTTCAACCTTGACCCCTAACATATAATTTTGATAATATATAAAATATATGATGATTTAATCCGTCCTACTTGTGTTCGTAACAACGGATAATCCGAGCATGCCCGTAGTAATTTATTGTGGCGGAACATAGCGTAGCTTTTATTGCCTGATTCGATGTAATTTTTTATCGATGAAACATAGCATAACTAAATTACGTAGTGTAAAAAGTGTATTTGATTGTGATTTATTTCCATGGCTGTTCCTCCAGCTGCTTTATAATAGAAGAATTTGGACGACCGAGCATTGCTCGGCATTAGAAAAAAAATTACACCTATTTAGAAAAACTTGTAGAGCAAAACATTATTAATAACAAACATAAAATTGATTTAAAATACGAGAAATTAAACACATACGAATGACACATAAATATACTGTGATTAAACATTTTTCGACCAAAACCATTGCAGTCGCCTACAACTTTAGATAGACGAGACCCACAGTGGATGACTGATGAAGGAAATTTAATTGACATTGTGATAAAAAAAAGATAATATGCACGTATTATCAAAGCAATCGCTGGCTAGGTACTACGTTTCATAAGCATTTTTATTTATTTTTAAAGAAATATTTCAGATAGATTTATCGCTTCTATAAGGATATAATTTAACAACCGTCTACTGATTGAAGTGATGATTAATTTATATTCAATTTTCTGTTATCTATCATTGATTAATTTCAGTGTGTTACCTGCTTACGGCAAATATGCTTGATATAATTTAACATTTGGTCGGAGTTTATAAGAATAAAATCAGTTACGAGTGTTATTCTAATAATGATTATGTAATGATGAAATGAGTGAACTATGTAATGATTACGTATATGTCTTATGTCTGCGAATATGATAAATTATTTTTCTAAAAATAATACTCCGTTTTCGGTAACCTATTTTAAGAAATTTTTGACTTAATGAAACTAGAATCTAAGACCAACTTATTAATAGATTATACTTTTAACCATACACTTAAAAAAGTTAAATCCGAATTAGTTTTAATTATCTAACCGTCATACTATAACAAAACGCCAAACTTTCTTGCACTACAGTTTCAGTTTCTCTACGAAAAAGATTTGAAAAATCCTAATTAGGTTGGGAACTTAATGTTTAAGAGCTGCTTTCCGTAATGAATAACTAACAAAGCCACAATGAGGGCGCAAACCAAATTAGTTTTTTTTTGACTTTATGATATAACGTTAAAATTTATAATATTTTATTTCGTTTCTGATTGTTCTCTTATCAAATTTTACTATTACGTGTTACTGTATAATATGAAAACTTTCGTTACATTTTGTGAGTCATTCTACCTCTATGATTGATTTTTTAATGTGGTATTTTACAATAGTAGCGCTTTAACGGTATTAATAATTTTAATAACTTGTGCGTAGTTAGTAGCGTAATGTCAAAAATAAGAAATATAAAATTTTGCACTGAGTTCAGAATCCGAAATCATAATATACTACTTAAGTTATACAAGTATTAAATTTTCTTATTTATTTCGCTAGAAGCTGTAAAGCCGAGTTTTAAATTATTGCTCTGCAAAACGGTCCAGTAAAGGTTAATGTCAGTAATCTAGATAAGCTTAAAAAGTTTGTAAAGGTATTTATTGTATCCAAGGCTAGTACAATTAAAGCTTCCTAATTCTTATCTGATTTTCCGTGGGATAAATATTTAAGTTCCGCTTTATAATTAAATTAGGGGGTGCTAAGAATCTCCGGTGTAGGTTCGGTTGCCACCTACGACGACTCGACCTGGCAACATATAACGCACGCACCCTGAGGACTGACGAGAAGATACTGGAGCTGGTAGAAGAGGTAGACAAGTTGCGCTGGCATATTATTGGATTATCCGAGGTCCGAAGAGAGGGGGAGGACACGGCAACCCTCGTGTCCGGCAACTTGTTCTATCACCGGGAGGGCGACCATCTGTCCCAAGGAGATGTCGGATTTATCGTCCACAAGTCTCTCGTCAACAACGTTGTAAAGATTGGGAGTGTATCGACGAGGGTCGCGTACCTGATAATAGAATCACCAAACGGTATTCGCTGAAGGTCATTCAGGTTTACGCACCAACCTTGGCAAATCCCGATGAGGAGGTGGAGGAAATGTATGAGGGTATTTCCGGAGTCATACATTCCTCCAAAACCCACTACACGGTGTTGATGGGAGACTTCAACACAAAACTAGGCACTAGAGAAAGCGGTGAGCTGAAGGTAGGGAAATTTGGAGTAGGGCAACGGAACCGAAGGGGCCAGTAGCTGGCCGACTTTATGGAGAAAGAGGGACTCTTTATGATGAACTCTTTCTTCCAGAAGCGACCCCACAGGAATTGGACCTGGTCGAGCCCCGACGGTTCGACAAAAAATGAGATTGACTTCATTATGACGACCAGACGCCAACTGTTCAGTGATGTCTCAGTGATCGCAAGGGTGAAAACCGGCAGCGATCACCGAATGGTTAAAGGCACACTGAACCTAAACGTTAAGTTGGAGAGGTCTCGTCTAATGAAGTCAACGCTCCGTCCCCCTCGTGCTCTACTCCAGAATCCCGAAACCTTTCAGCTCGAGTTACGTAACCGCTTTCAGTGCCTAGAAGATTGCAATGCAGTGGACGATTTGAATGACAAGCTCGTGGAAACTGTCCATGCGGTCGGAGCTAAGTTTTGCAAGACCCGCCGCAGAAGAACACAAAAACTCTCCGATCACACTCTTAATCTCATGGCTGTTAGACGGGAGATGAGGCTGCAATCGTCAACAGATTTGACAGCATACAGGCAACTGAACAGACAGATCTCCAAATGCATGCGGCGAGACTTACGCAACTTTAATACTTCTCGTATTAAAGAAGCGATCGAGCGGAACCAGGGCTCCAAAGTCTTTGCCAGAGATCTGTCTGCCAGAAAGAGCCAACTGTCAAAGCTGAAGACTGAGTGTGGCAACATCGTTTTCGGGACACCTGAGATTCTGAGTGAGATTGAGAGGTTCTATGGGCAGCTGTACACATCAACGTTGGAGCCACACTCAAGTGTGAGTAACGATCCAAGAGCAAGTCTTATCCGACACTATTCCGATGATATCCCGGACGTCAGTCTGAGAGAGATTAGAATGGCTCTCCACCAACTTAAAAACGGACAGGCCCCGGGCGAGAATGGAATTACAGCGGAGCTTCTGAAAGCGGGTGGAACACCGGTACTTGAAGTCCTTCAGGAGCTCTTCAATTCCGTCCTCCATGGCGGCACTACTCCGGAGGCGTGGAGCAGAAGCGCGGTGGTTTTGTTCTTTAAGAAAGGCGACAATGCTCTCTTAAAGAACTACAGACCGATTTCCCTTCTGAGCCGCGTCTACATGCTATTTTCGAGAGTCATTACGAATCGTCTCGCACGCAGACTTGACGACTTCCAGCCTCCCGAACAAGCCGGTTTCCGAAAAGGCTTCTGTACCATAGACCACATACATACCCTGCGGCAGATTGTACAGAAGACCGAAGAGTACAATCTGCCACTTTGCCTGGCATATGTGGACTATGAGAAAGTCTTTGATTCCGTCAAAATTTGGACGGTGCTACAGTCCCTTCAGCGGTGCCACGTTGACTGTCGGTATATTGAAGTGCTGAAGTGTTTGTACAGTAGGGCTACGATGGCTATCCGAGTACAGAACCAGAGTTCGAAACCTATCCAACTGCTGAGAGGTGTAAGACAGGGTGATATCCCCGAAACTCTTCACCATTGCGTTGGAAGACGTATTCAAGCTACTGGACTGGAAAGGATACGGTATTAACATCAATGGCGAGTACATCACTCACCTTCGATTTGCCGACGATATATTCCTTATGGCAGAATCGCTGGAGGACCTTAGCACTATGCTCAATGACCTCAATGGTGTCTCCCAACGGATAGGTCTTAAGATGAACATGGACAAAACAAAGATCATGTTTAAGGTCCATGTCACACCTATGCCGGTAGTTGTTGGGAGCGCTGTGCTCGAAGTTGTTGACGAGTACGTTTGCCTGAGACAAATAGTCCGACTAGGTAAGTCCAACATCGACCGAGAGGTCAATCGACGGATTCAACTCGGCTGGGCAGCGTTCGGGAAATTACGACACATCTTCTCGTCAGGTATACCTCAATTTCTGAAAACTAAAGTGTATAACCAGTGCGTGTTGCCAGTGATGACTTACGGATCTGAGACGTGGTCCTTCACTGCTGGCCGTATGAGGACGCTCAAAGTCGCTCAGCGAGCTATGAAAAGGGCTATGCTCGGAGCTTCTCTGCGTGATAGGCTCAGAAATGAGGATATGCGCAGTAAAACCAGAGTGACCGACATAGCCCAACGGATTAGTAAGCTGAAGTGGCAATGGGTCGGCCATATAGCTCGAAGAACCGATAACCGATGGGGAAGAAAGGTTCTCGAGTGGCAGCCTCGTACCGGTAGGCGTAGTGTAGGGCGACCTCCCACTAGATGGAGTGACGACCTGGTAAGACATGCAGGAAGTCGATGGATGCAGGTGGCTCAGGACCGTGCTTTATGGCGTTACTTGGGGGAGGCCTATGTTCAGCAGTGGACTTGTGAAGGGGTGTAATGATGATGAAGATGATGATTATAATTAAATACACGTTGCAGGGATATAAATAAAATTTCTCTAAAAACGATTCCCAAACCTTAAAACCAATCATTAATAATTAAAATAAATTAAAATGTATAATAATAACTTAAACTCTTATAAGAAAAGTATTTGTAAGCCTTTCATAAATAAATATGGAGGAAGAATCTGAGGAAACTCTTAAGTCTGCGGCCTAAAACCGCACAACGTAGGAACCCATTCCCTTGAGGTGAGCGGTAGACTCATGACACGCTCTGCGTCTAGTAGCCGTGTTGATCATGCAATCGGTGGTGATGCCATACATTTACATCCCGTCTGCAGGAACGGTGGTCTGGCAGTTGGTGGCACTCACGAAGCACTTTTTATGGCCGGTGTGCCTAGTTACCTAAACCGAGTGAAGTACTTTCACTGTGGCTGTATTTGATCGAATTCTGTTCAGTGTTTACACGCATTGACGTGCGTCACTTCGGTCGATTTTTGTGCTTACGCACTACCAAGGGGCTAAGCCCTCTTTTACCTGTTATTTTGCTGTGTACGACGGTCCAGTTCCTAACTTGACGTATCCTTCGAGGGAGCACGTTAGTTGGTTGGCGCTCACCACCCACGGTGTTTGTGGAGCCGAGCCACATTTGTTTTTTAAAATGGAGAGCGAAGCTATTGTATTAGGTATAAATATGTATAAATACTAACTTAAAACACTAATAATTAATCACACTGATTCAATTTATTTCGTTCCGAAGTTTCGCTTGTCTCGCCAAATTCAATACTCCCAGGCGCAGAAAGTTCGAGTGTGTGGCTTCTAGAAAGCTTAGTTCTTCACTTCGATACTAGATGGCGCTGTTGATCGAAAGTCAACATTGACATTTTCTAGGAAGCCCTCCTCGCTCTTGTCCCCGACACTTGATGGCGCTAGTGCCAGGTACCTGACGTCAACTTAGGCGCGCAACAATAATATATATATATATGTACAGTATTAATACAAAACCTTTAGAAAGATCATTTGAAAAGACCAAAACATATTTGGTTATTCTAGTTTACTCTATTAATGTACATATATATATATATATATATATATATATATATATATATATATATATATATATATATATATATATATATATATATAGTTAGATAGAAAAGTAAAATAATATATGAGGGGGAGGATACTTTAAATTTAAACTATCAACAAGTTCATTAGGATCGTTCAAATATACTTAATCAGTGTTTGACATATTTTTAAAGTTACTTAATTACTGCCTTGCTTTTTCTTGTTTCAGTTTCAAGAAAGAAAGGTTTAATAATTTTTAAACGTAATATTTCAATCCTGAATTGCGTTGTATCTTTCCCGATGCAATAAATCCTCTTCTGTGTGCATTAGTCTTATCTATATATATCTTCACTAAAATAATAGTATTACAACATTGTAATACTATTATCTTAGTGATAATAGTGTGTTATGTACAATTCTTAATAGTACAAACGTTAACATTTCTGCATTTAGTAAAACAATTTCAAATATCGTTTTAATTTTTAATATTAAACACAGTAATGTGGTAATTTTACCACTGTACTGTGTACTGTGGTAATTAAACCCACAGCAAGCTTTCAATTTTATTTTGCGCTGTTTGTCTTTTGTCATGTAGTGACAAAAGACAAACAGCTTTTGATAGTGTAGTTACTATTGAAAAAAATAGATAAGAAAGAATATCTAGTGATACGTTTGGGAAAAGGTAAAAATGATCCACTTCTTAATGGATTATATTTATCGATGTACATTTCTAAATAACTTACGGACTCGATAGTCCAATCTGACTCAGACGACTCAAACTCTTAACATTTTTTATTAATGTTTCAACAAACGAGTCGTAAGCTAGCGATAAGTCTGTACTTCGTAATATAGCGTTATATTTATTATTAAAAGACAAGGGAATTTTCCTCATTCTTAGTCAAATAATACGAAACAAATAATTCAAAATTGATTTTAATGGACTTTTGTTTTGACAAATTGTCTTTTATAAGTATAAGAACGGTTTCGGAAATAATTCTGGTGAAATACGATTACTATTGTATTACGGAAAGCATTTGCTATTATCTGCACGTTATTGTATTCAGTACGTATTGTACATATCGATTTGTAAATAAAACTCTTTAAATGAGAAGAATATCTTGAAACGTTAACATTACACGTTTGACAGTAATACATAATTTAATTTAGCAAGTACTAACGTTTATTAATATGAAAATATTTGTGACTACGTTTTATAGTTTCAGCTTTTCGGTTTTAGGATTTTATAGCAATTAAATTTTCAGAATCAAGTATGCCTAGTTAATTTTTAGTACGGTTAATATAATAATAATAATACAGTACTCGCGTTTAAGTTGCAAAATATTTGTGATAACGTTTTATATATATATATATATATATATATATATATATATATATATATATATATATATATCAATCACAAATATTTATATATATATATATATATAAATATTTGTGATTGAGTTTTGCGTTTTCAGTTTTATATAGTAATTTATGGTACAGGTATATAACAATAATAATACAATCGAATAAAAATTCGGTAATCAAGAAAATAAGTGATTTTACGTATGAATATAGGCGTGTTCAACACGCTTTGTTTTTATTAAAACATACCAAACAATTTATCAAATGTTAATGTTAGATGAATACAACCTACATAGTCTAACGTTCCACCACCGCGACTAGAGCTTCTTATCTCATTTCTGAGGGGATTTTGAAGCAGAGGAGAATGGACCTAATATCTTCAGAAAAAAAAATATTTTCTAAGACACGCAAGGTTTCTCACAATGTTTTGCTATACCACCGTGTACGTAGTAACGATTGACAATTTCAGTAATGCCGGTGGGATAGAAACCCGGTTGCGAACGTATCCGTATAATGGTTAAATAATGAATTTCAAATATTTGTCTTCTGATTGAACTTCACTCGTCACTTGTAAAAGCGTATTTAAGTTTTTTAATTAAAGCAAGTCATTCACTCGCAATCTTACCTATTTATAATACAATATTAAATATTTCATACTCAGGTATGTGAATAAGCGACTTAGGGAGTTTTGCAAAACTAAAAAATCTATGGTTGAAGTTTTTATTATAAAATCTTTTCAAAAACGACGAACTCCGCATGAACGTTGCCAGCGCATATTTCAGAGATGATAACTATATCGCTCCCAGTTGACGTTTTAGTTCAGACAATAAAAAATAACAAGGTGATAAATCAAGGCTGTAAGGTTGGTGAGCCAAAAGCTTAGCCGATGTTGAATATTTTAATATAAATTGAAAACTAAATTTACGGATTTTATCGCGTTTATTTAACTGATTTTACTTATTTTTAACGACGACGTTTCGATGCCTTACTTAGCCGATGTGCTGTTCCTGGTTTTGACAGCGGAGTGCGCGGACGCATTGTAACGGTGAAGCAATAGCCCGCTGGGGTGGATTCGGTCGCTTTTTGAGGACGAGCCTACTTGAAAAATTTTGCGTGGACCTGCTTGAAGTATTGGTGATGTTATGCATCACCTAACGCGAAGGTGTACGTATAAATTCTGGTGAATATTTCCCATATAATTTAGAATTTCTTCATACGTGATTTGCCTATTCTCTTTAATTTCAAAACTTTCACTGCTAGTCGTTACCTTCCTTGAGAGCCGTCAAAGCTCAACTTCATTCTGCATCTCTCAAAATTTGTCGACCATGCTTACTGTTGCCTTATAAGTGTCTTTCTCAAAAAATACATTTGAAATCTGTAAAACAATTCTCTCTGTTATATTCGACTTTTGTTATAGTAAAAGAACCCCAATGTAGATCCATTTTTCGATGAAATATAATATTTAAACTTAGCTCGTAAAAATGTTGAGATAATTTTAAATTGAAACATAAGTACATATTTTGACTTGTTAATAACAATTATAGTTTTTTTGTTTCTCGTAAAATATACGGGAAAAGTTATACATTTACACAAAACAAAATTATAACATTTAGCTTATTTTTATTCTAATAAAATGCATTTCTATAAAGACTAAAAAAGAAACATTGTTTTAAATTTGAACCTGAATGATGGGATGAAAAATTGTGTGATAAGAGAAAAATGTGATATGCAAGATGATGTTGTAACAAGGATTAAGAAAGGAAAGAGTGACAAAGCAAATTTATATGGCAGATGTGAACGGCAGAGTCGGGAAGGGACGCCCTATAAAGACGAAAGTTCATCGACCAAATTGGCAATATTTTGAAAAGAAGAGAAAGTTAGAAGTTCTCTTAACCGACGAGTGTGTGGCTAAGGGAGGCGAGAGAGGTATGTCAGGATCGTGCCAAATGGAAGTCCGTAGCGGGTTGGCTATAGACATCCGGTACTTGATTTTGATAATGTATTTAGTCTAGGAGGCTTGTTAGGTTTAAACTTGAACCTATTACACTGTTTTTAGATGTCGTAAATGCGTTTTGAATTAATTACGATAAAAACAAAGTTCACTAAAAATTGTGTTATAACGAAACGCAAATATGTCAATTTGTTCTCATATTATGAAGTAGATGTCCGGTACTTGATTTTTTAATTTTGTTTTCAATTTATGAGGATTGTCAAGGTTAAGCTCGAACCATTTACACTGTTTTTGGATTTCGGAAATGCCTTTTCAATTAATTACGATAAAAATGAATTTCACTAAAAATTGCATATAACGAAACGCAAATATGTCAATTCGTTTTTTTTTAACACAGATACACTCATAAAAAATTAAACACTCGGAACCAGAGAATCCATTTGTGGTTGGAGACGGGACTCATATACATACAAATTGAGTCGCAGTGAAGAGCAGTCAAGAGCTTTTTCAGAAAACAAAACTATAACAATTCACATTAAATTACATTTACCTACTATCACTCACATACACACACACACTTTCAATCATAGGCAACCAGACTTTATAGATGAGATTGGTCGAATCGGTTCTAAAACCAAATTAGCACACCCCGACTCCAAGTAGTCTTGTCTGCCCTACCCCTTGAGTGTTTTTGTAAAGCTGTAGGCACGGGGGAGAGCAGCCCCCGAACGCTGCAGCAAATCGCAGGAACCTAAGCGAGCCGTAGCGGTCGAGGCTGGTTGCCGAAAGTGACCAATAAGCTGAAGCTGCGGAGGCGAGCAAAATGACAAACATTACTTGAGTAGAGCATAACCAGTAATTTTCCCTACCGATAATGTTGCTCCAGCTGCAAGTCTGTGGGATTTGGATTTGACTGTGTTAAATTAATATACCATCACACTCTGCGTACGTTGTTAAACAAAGTGGTGGATTTGGTTTTAAATTGCAACATTTTTTAATAGCAATCAAAGAAGTAGGATCACGCGCCTAGAACCAAATAATTTACTTACTGAATATTTGGAGGAAAATATTGTTATTATGCACTTGCGAATGAAATTCCTTCCAACGTAATACGTGAGTAGAAATACGACGTCTAGAGTGAAAGCTCCCTACGTATCATTTTATGAAATGTTAATAACCTCAGCCTTGGATCGTTCGTCACATGTCGCAAAAATATACAACCTAAAAAAAGTTAATGGTTAGGTTTGTTATATGCGATGTGATCAAGCTCGATTTAGGCCTCCGTAACTGCTTCCGATTCCTTTAAAAAGTTATAAGTAGTTAAATTTTGGCTAGAATACAAATTCTGGACAGGGATCTGGACTTATACTGAGTTTATAAAGTGAGTAAAAATACGTTTTCGCTACATTTAGTTTAGTCATATAAGTCAGTTGCAATCGTTTGATGTTGTTGTAATAAAGATAAATTAAGCGTGTCGATTTAACCAGACAAGAAACCATAAAATTTTAAATGTAATGGATGAAGTTTAACAAATTATTAATGTACCTCTAGGGTAGGGGACTATACACGTGTTTTTTGCATCGGATCATCGATTCAGTTAAGAGAGACAAACAAGCACATAGTCGACTTGATAGTACGTGGATACTGTGAACTTTAGACATCATTATCCATCCTCGTTTAGGAATCAAATTACAGATGAATTGTCAGCCCTGAGGATTAGAACATGACTAACATTTAATAAGTAAAAAGTTTTTACTATAGAAGTTAAATGATAATCGACCTTACAGCTCACCTGATGGTAAGTGGGTACTGAAATCAATGAACACCTGCAAATAACTTCCAACAAAGATGGATTCAAATGCGTTATCACTTCTGAGGATTAACATGAAATACTAAATGTCTGTAATTATACTTGCAGATGAGAAGTCCTATCATATAGTTAAAGATAAAATCAGATAAGTTAGATAAAATGAAATTTGTAATGAAGTAATATATATATATATATATATATATATATATATATATATATATATATATATATATATATATATAACCAAATAATGTATTTAGACTAGATTTTAATTTAGGTAATTTGTGTAGAATAATTTGCCTTTCTAGTTCTTGGGTAGTACTAAATTATTTCAGTAAGTGGTTTGAGATTAAAAATTACGTCATAAATTTATGGTTGTATTATTTTTATTTAAAAACAGCATATGGTTGGGTTACGGGAGTGAGACAGAAAATTCTTAGAAAATCAAAAACTGAACAAACTTACAAATTTACATCAATACATCGCTACATCCGATGGAACCACTAAGAAAAGCACTTTGCCCACTCGTCCTTAGGGTTCTCTTCGACGGAATTTTGCGCAAAAATGCAGCCGCTGCTTGCTCGGCATCCATAAAACGTTTTTCTTTTATTTTCGGAAATAAATAAAAATTGCAAGGTGGGAGGGGGGTTAAGGGCTATAGGGCGGGTGACCCAGTAATTCCACGTTTGACGTCGCCATTTCGTCGATTGTTTGCTTGACGGTGTGCGACGAGGCGTTGTCGTGGTGAAGGATTCTATTGCGAGTTCGTTTCTCCAGAACTTTTTTCAAGATACGTGGCAAACGATTGTTAGTGTACCACACTGCAGTTACTGTTTTTCGATCCTCTAAAACAATTGTTGCGTAAGGACCTGTCCTTCCGAAGAACGAGGCCACCACATTTTTTCCCACGCTTCGACCTCCCTTCACTTTATGGCATCACCTCGGAAGGAAACATGCAAACAGCAGACTGTCTCTTAGTTTCAGGATCATAACAATAAATTCAACTTTCGTCACCCTTACATATGTCGAACACAGCATTTGAGTGACGTCCGTTAAATCTTTGAAGCATTTCACGACATCAGTCAACACGACGGATTTTTTGGGCCTCTGTCAAATTATGAGGTATCCACCGCGCACAAAGCTTCCTGACTGCTAAATGTTCATGGAGGATTTTGTACATTTGACTTATACAGATGCCTAAGCTTGTCCGAATTTGCTGATAAGTCACTATTTTGTCAATCTCTATCATACGCCGCACAACACTGATCTTATATTCAGTCGTCACCGTACAAGGCCGTCCCTCACGCAAATCATCGTTGAGATTAGTGCGACCACGTTAAACTCATTAAACATGTTGTAAACAGTGGCACGAGATCTATCATAACTTCTTGATGACTTAAATGACATCGAAAATCATAAAAATCATTGTATGAAAATTTTCTCGCGTTAAATTCGTGTTGAATTGACTGACATAGACAATTTTCAATTTGCCGCTAAATTGTAAACAAATGAAAAATTAATAAAATATATAGACAATAATATTGGAAAAGAGTTCAATTTCAAAATTTGAACTTATTTTTTATCATATCGTTTACAATTGGACAGTTCTAAAAACTTTCCTTGTCACCCTCGTATATAGGTATATGGGTTAACAATTTCACAATAAACTAAAACGGTCTAAAACTGATACCTTTTACGAGCCTCTATTTATTGGTTTCTAAAGACTAAAACTAATGAAAATGTATTTTATCCTACTCATTAAGTTCTAGACAACGTCACTCCATATGCTAGAGTAAAAAAAGTCAGGTATATCCCTCCCTTTCTTCCCGGAAAAATAATTTAATTGTATTTTAACTAATTCCGTCTACGAGATATAAATCTGTAAAATATGGACAGACAGATAGACAGAAAGTAGAGTGAGAAAAATAGTCCTCCGTTTTACCCTACAAGAGCGGAAACCTAAAACAAATAAAGAAATGTGAGTACGTATATGGCGGTGGAATGTCGTTAGGAAGATTGATGAAAAACATGAAAGCGTTTGTGAAAAGAAAGGGTTGCCTTGATCTAAGTAAAGATGGGCTCAGATATCCACATATGGTAAGAATTACATAGATCGCGATAATAACATTGGTAACTTGGTATTTTTCTATTTTAACACGGTTACTTGAAATCATATACTTAAGTGTTCTGGTATGATTACAGAAATTTATTTCTATTTTATACGTTAAACGTCATCGTCATTATCATTACAGCTCATCACATGTCCTCCTCTGAACATAGGCTTCCCACAATGAACGCCAAAAAGCACATTCCTGAGCCTTATACCTTTATCGACTTTCGGCTTGACTAATTTTTCTGTGACTCTCTGTCTTCCGTCCGGTTCTTTTACTTGGTTCGCTTCAATTTACCATCAGATTTAAAAAAATACCCCATATGGCTATGTTACCCATAAAAACGTTCCCCACAACGTGTTCCCAATAATTTGTTTTACCTATTATGATAAGTAGATTCCCAAGGTAAACAACATTAAGTCTGGTTTAATTTTGGGATAAGGCTGAATTCTGACAGATATTCGATGTCGTTGGAAAAGAGCTCATCTCCTATTTCAAAATATAAACAAGATCTATAAACCTGTTAGACATTTTTTCTTAGTTGAATAATATTTAAGAATATACGAGCATGCTCTTTTTGTCAATGAGGACATCGTAGACGTTTCAAAAAGCCGCAGCTGAATATTATGAATAAAGTTTATTTACCGTTTATATTTCTAAGCTCTATATTTATAAAAATTTATATATACGTTAAATATGTGTCATTTAACGTATACACGTATGAATATATGTATATGTTGAATGATTATAATGAAGACTTTTTTGATACGTAATGCAAACTAAATAATGCAATATACAAACTAAAAGGTTGAGAAATAAATAAAATGCTAAGCATTAGCAGTCATCTTGTTTTCGAGATTAATGTTTTATTTTTTTACATTACAAAAACCAAATCCAAGTTTTCTCCTTTCCCTCGTAATGTTTTAAGAGAAAGTGAAACTGTAATCTCAATGATTGTGGAGTGTATTGGGACGCTGATACAGAAATTGTTTGCGTGAATATTATGTTAGAGTAACTTGCTTTCGGATTTATTTCTAGGAAACCATGTTGTCCGCTTCGTTAACACATATCGAATGTTAGATTTTTCGGTTCATAAACATAATACCTTCTCATATTTTTTTCTTTTTTATTTTTTTCCTTATTTCAGAACTAAATTAATGGTTGATATTTTTCAAAATAGATAGGTTATTTCATGAAACATATTTACGGAAAAAATGGAAAAGACACAAGGTTTAGACACAGATTTGTAAAAAAAATATTTCAGAGCGTGTTAAAGGCTTTAAAGATTGAGTGTCGATAATCACTAAAACAAATATAAATTTCAGATTAAAATAATTGCTGTGTACGAAACACCGTGCAACGATATTCTTTCAGATGTCTTTTAGTTTATCGGTAATGCTCAGACAACTTATAAGGTCTGTAAGGCAGATTTATATGGGCGTTTCGCAGAATAAACGTTATGAGTATGCCGAGGCCGAGGGTCTTCGGATCGGGCGGCCTCGTGGCGGACTCCGAGTGACGTCAACCGACTTCAGTCGTGGCAGACGAATAACGCATGCGTTGTACCACCGTCCCCAACCCCTCACACCCGCACCCGCCACTTTTCAGGCGGCACAGGATACCTCCACACGCTTGTCCGCCCGCTTTAACTTTCGTCCCACCCACGTCGAAGGAGTATCAGACCTAGAGAATTGTAACTTAAATAGTTCCATTAGTGCGTGACTTCTAATAACTATATACGAGGACTTACAAACAGTTAGTGCGACATTTTCAAGCAAAATATGCTGTTATCGTATAAAAGATCAGGTAAGCTTTGAATATATTAAGCTCATGTTACTGTTGATTAATTTGTAGTTTTGCGCCAAATTTCACAAGCGTTATAATTTAATACGCGTTTGCAATTAAGTTATATTATATAGAAAATAATTTAATTAATTATAAATACTTTAAATAAAAATAATTGAATGCAAAACATACCATATTATAAAATTATTATCGAGGTATTTACAACAATGTGCGATGAAGTGATCTAGGGAATAATTCATGAACGAATAACATACGAATTAGTACGCGTTATGTTCGGCGGTTGCGTAACTAAGGTACCGGAAACAACTTTCACAGTTACATTACCAAAAAAATTAGAATTTTTATTAAATTAGACTTAATTATGAATATTAAAAATAAAAATATTATTAATTATGCAGTAATAATGCCTTTTCTCATAGTGCGATGTTTGCCATTGTAGCCACAATTGTCGAGTGGGTTGACAACCACGTTTTTTGTTGTACTATTGCTATTATCAGAAACATACTGCTGCCCTTTCCCTACCTGTTTTCCTCTGTCACCTCTTATGACACCCACGGGAAGATGCGAGGTAGTGGATATTCTTAACCGCCATGCATTTCTACGAGATTGTACAACCAGTGCGTGTTGACAGTGACGACTTATGGATTCTGAGACGTGATTCCTCACTGCTGGCGGTAAAGACAGCTCAAGGATGCTCAGCGAGCTATTGAGAAGGAGTTTCGAAGTTTATCTGCGTGATATACTTAGAAATGAAGATATCGTAGTAGAACCAGAATGACCGACATAGCCCAAAGGATTAGAAGCTGAAGTGGTAATGGTCCTGCCTTATAGCTCGAAGATCCGACAACCGATGGGGAAAAAGGTTCTCGAGTTGCAATCTCGTACTAGTAGGCAAAGTGTAGGTTGTAGGCGCAAAATAGTAGCTTAATACTGCTGTGCTTCGTATGGTGAGTGTAGAGAACCGCAGACTCTTGTTACTGGAAACGAGGCATTCCATCTTAGCCCTCACGGGTGACAACGTATCTGCATTTTGATTCGTAATCGAGGATAGATGTAGACGTCTATGGGCCGCAGTAACCAACTACCATCTGGTAGACTGTGAGCTCGTTTGTCACCATATACTATAAAAAATAAGGTTGACCCCCGTTATATGAAGTTACGACCTGGTAAGACACGCAGGAAGTCGATGGATGCAGGTGGCTCAGGACCGTGCTTTGTGGCATGCCTTGGGTCAGGCCTATTTTCAGCAGTGACTCGTGACTCGTGAAGGGCTGTAATTATGATGATGATGATGAATGCATTTTTAAAAATCAAAGTTATATTATAAATATAAGAAAATTTTGAATATTTATGTAAAGTTATGTAGTTAACTAAGTTGTAGTTAACTGCATAAGTTTAAGCAGCTATATAATATGATAGCAGTGGAAAAGAATTCATTAATTTATCTCGTCCTGTCGGCGAGGTAAGGGCCGACTGTGGGCAATGCCAGAAATATCGTATACTATGTTACCGCCCAAGCGTAACTGTGAAGGAAAATCCTTCCTACAACGTGAGAGGCTCTCATTCAGCAGTGGGCTTTTATCGGCTGATTATGACGAAGATGAACTTGTTTTATCTCTTTTTTTAAATAAATAGTTTAACCCTACTCTCTTTTTTCCTGTATATTGGAAGCGTTTTACGTAGGTACTTACATAAAGTGTACATGGACCAAAATCCGGACTCGAAAGAACGAACTACAGACTATGGACAAAGTAGTCATAGTAGTCCGCAGTAACTCCACAAAGCAATTAGCTTATTTTGATTGCTTAATAAAAAAAATTCTAGCTCCGTTCGATAACGCGATATAATATATCCATAAGCAGTGTCACTACAATATACTTTCCTTATATGGAAATTGTTTTGTTATGGTCATGCTGCCTGGCATCGTCGTAAAATGAGAAATACTTTAGTCATTGCTTCTCAAACTGGTCTAGGAAGACGTGATATTTTTACTTCTCCAAGATAATGAACGACATAAGCCTTTCCTACATTTTTTGATCTTCTTAAAATACATACGTAATACATAAACACTCACGCCTGTCACCCAGAGGGGTAGGCAGAGACTACAGACTTCCATTTGGCACGAAACTGACACACCTCTCTCGCCTCCTTCACATCCATACACCTACGCATACATGCTCGTCGGTTAAGGGTAGTCCTAATTTGGCCCGTTTTCAATAAATCGCCAATTTGGTTGATAAATTTTCGCCTAGGACGTCCCTTTCCGACTCTTCCATTCACTTCTGCAACATAAATTTTCTTTGTCACTCTTTCCTCATTCATTCTTTCCACATGACCAAACCACCGAAGCATTCCTTTCTTAATCCTGGTCACAACATTATGTTACAAACCACACTCTTCTCTTATTACACAATTTCTTACCCTGTCATTCAGATTCAGCCCTAACATACTCCTTAACGACCGCATTTCTACTGCGTTAATTCTACTCTCGTGCTTCTTCTGCCACACCCAACTTTCACTACCATACGTTAAAGTAGGGACCAACACAGCATTGTGAATTGCCATACGTGCCTTTTTCGACACATTTTGACTCTTCACAATAGAGTGCAGGGCCCTATTTACTCTATTTCCCGCATTCACTCGTCGTTCTATATCCTTATCATATCTCCCATCCCTGCTAAATACGCAGCCCAAATATACAAACTCATCTACTTGCTCGATCAACTCCCCTTCTATTCTTATTTCACAAATCGTTTTACTTCCTTCTCTTTCAAAAACCATAACCTTCGTCTTACTTGCGTTTACTTTCATACCCCTTTCTTTTAATGATCTGTTCATTAATGTAACCATCATTTGCAACTCGGCCGCCGACGACGCAAGAATAACTTGATCATCGGCGTACAAAAGGCATTTGACGGTTAACTCACCCATTCTTAATCGGCATTCTTCAACTTTCAAATTTTGCAAACAACTGTCCATAAATAGGTTAAAAAGCGACGGGGAAGCCACACAGCCCTGTCTGACACCTTTATGGATGTCAAACCAGTCCGAGTAGACCCCGTTGATCCTAACACAAGCACTAGAGTCCCTATAAACAGACTCCAACGCCTGTATCAAGCCAGCGCTCAACCCAAATGAGTTCAGTGTTTGCCATAGCACATCCCTATCCACTTTGTCATAGGCCCCTTCCAAGTCCGTGAACGCACAAAAAACCTTTTGGTTTTTGGCCAAAAACATCTCCGCGATCATGCGCATGGAAAAACTTGATCTGTACATCCCATTCCCTTTCTAAATCCCGCTTGCACATCCCAAATTTTTCCATCAGTTTCTTTCATGACCCTTTTAATCAGTACCTTAGCATACAGTTTCCCCACGATGCTAAGAAGGCTGATACCACGGTAGTTTTTACAGTACTGCTGCGACCCTTTTCCTTTATATACTGGGACTATCACGGCTTTGCACCAGTCTACCGGTACCCGCTTCAGTTCCCAGCATAAATTAAACAAGGTGTGCAGCAGGCCTGCCACCACTTCCTCTCCAGCCCTTAGCATTTCGAGTGAAACTCTATCATATCCGGCAGCCTTACCTGCTTTCATGCTTTTCATTGCTTTCATTATTTCATTTATACTTATCTCGCTAACTCTTTCCTCTTCTTTCGGAGTTTCTATAAATTCTATCATTTCTAACCCATGGTCACGGGGGACTGAGGTGACTGACGTCCCGGTGTCTAAACTCAATGACTAAATGACTAAATCCAAGCATACAACTGCAAGACTTCAAAACACAGTTAGTTCATTCTGCGTAGATCGGACCAAAGACAATAATTAAAAAGCTGAAGGTACTCCGGGTTAACTTTGACATCGGGACGTCCGTCACCTCAGTCCCCCGTGACCATGGGTGCTGGAAAGCACCCGATATGTCGGGTATTAAAAATAAATAAAACGCGATAAAATCCGTAAAAGTAGTTGCAGTGATTTTAAGTAGGCTTTAATGTTAATTGTAATAATAATAATCAGTAATTAGGTTTGTCAGTACCAGTTTTGTTTCGAGATATAACGATCTCTTAAGAAAGAGAGCAATTTTATGGACTATTAGTCCAATATTGCTTTTTAATTTGACGCTCAACTTTTGTATTATTTTTCATGATTATTTTTATTATAAAATATTCGTTTCGTGTTATTGATCATCTAAACACTAAGAACTCTTAAATTATACTGTTTTATACAAGAATAACTAAAGTATTTCAGTAATTAAAATAAACCGTAATGATTATGATTTTCCTGACTGCTCTTTTCTCAATATCAATCAATTATGATAAAGTAAATTCTAGATAAGCAGACACACATCACACTCGTTTATTCGGATTCAATGAAAATAATACGTATTTTAACATGTGTACATTTATTTAAGGCCAGATTAAACAGGTGTCTAGGCAAATATATATTGAGGAACTAAACAATAATTGTAAGTCACACAGTTAGATCGTGCCGTGGTAACTTAAGGGCTAAGTGCTCGCTGTAAATTTCGCAGTACGCGAGCACCCCGGGGTCGATCCCCACCGGCACCAATAGAATTGTTAATTGAAAGATGTGCTGATTTACCACGTACTCGACGGTGATGAAAAACATCGTGAGGAAACCTGTACGTCTGAGAAATTATAAAATAATATTTCGAAGACATGTGAAATTCATCAACACGCATTGGGGCAGCGCAGGGGATATTTCCTTGCCCTTAAAACCTCTCAGAAATGAGAAGATGACTGTGCCCAGCATTGGAACGTATTTAGGCTGTAACTGACAAGTCAGGTCAAACTAATTCGTAGGTCTTAGTTGATGTTCGTCTAAGCTAAGTAAAATTTTCAATTAAATACCGAAAAATCAATTAAATACGGATTATTAAAGATAACTCTAAAACCACTGGTCAGATCTTGATCAATTATATGAGACCACATGAGAAGCATGAGCTTTCATATAAAAAATCATTAAAATCGGTTCATCTAGAAAAAGTTTTGAGGTAACACACATAAATAAACATACATACACATCGTATTGAGTACCTCCTCCTTTTTGAAGTAGGTTAAATAGAGACAGTCTATAGATATTAACCACTGTTTGGCAAAGGCCTTTTGACATTTATGAGCGGGTTTTGGGCGAGTGAGGAGTCCAACGGTCTTAAAAATGTTAAGATTGTAATTTCTTAGGCGTTCACCTCACCTCACGCGTTCACCCACGAAACTTAAAAATTATATAAGTATATTAATTGGAACTAACAGTGATCGAACCCAAGTTGCTTGCGTGTGTACTGACAAAATTGAAGGTTAGCACTTATCTATTGAACTACCTCGTCTATTAATATTTGTCTACTATAACCTACGATAATAACTGAGATTCGAATCTATAAATCCCTCTTTTCAGTTGGCAGTTAAGTCAACTATGCGGTTCTTGATCATACTATATTTTGTCGTAAAAACTTGGGCGTGAACTTCTATCGGACCGGAACCGAAAGGATGCGTAAAGTAAACAACTTAAATAGTAGAATATTTCGGTAAAGTACAATTCATCCCAATGCTATCCTCAATAAATAGTGATGTGCCATTTCAAATTCACCGAAATCCGTGAAAGCTAAATTTCTTGAACAAAAAATTTATAGTAAATGGCTGTACCTCAACTATGAACGAATTATTATTATTATTATTATTCTGAATATTTAAATACTAATAAAAATTATTGGAAGCATGGCGCCATTTAACGTCTGGGTTATTTTTTTAAAATAAAAACGAATTCGAATTTACATACATGTAATGTATTATAATTGAAGTAGGTAAATGTACTCACCATCCTATAAAAAGGAACTTAAAATGTTGATAAAGAGTACGCTTAACCGACGAGCATGTATGCGTAGGTATAGGGATGTGGAGGAGGCGAGAGTGGTATGTCAGGATCGTGCTAAATGGAAGTCTGTAGTCTCTGCCTACCCCTCTGGGTGACAGGCGTGAGTATTTATGTATGTATGTATTAAAATGTTAATAATGCATGCTAAGCCCAGCATACGTTTACTGACTTAATGTTATGTCTTAATTTATATTAGGGTGAAGATGGTTACTAGACTAACAAGTTCATATTTTGGAAGGACTGGTAATCATCTACGCTGTTTAATATGAATGAATATTTTATTATTTATTTTAATATATTTGAGCGTATAAAGTAATGGCGGCTCGAGAGAATCTACTGCTGCAAATCGTCCCGTGGGTGTCGTTATAGGCGACAGAGGGAAATGAAAAAGGGAAATCGGAGGAAGTATCTTTCTGATAGCAATTCAAAATAGTAAAAAGCTGTGGCTATAAATCATCTGCCAAGGGAGGCAACCCTGACAAATATCTATTTTATTCTTTAATTTATTTACTATAAATTTTTATAGTGAACAAATTGAAATGTAATTCAATAACAAATGAAAAATAACGATGTAGTTTTACCGAGCGATATGGCATATGTGGGATATTTGCTAAGTTGCAATTTGTGGGGTGGATCTTTGATTGGCAGAATGAATGATGATCAATGAACGACAATGATATTTGAGATACTTAATCTTATCTGTTTGAAGAATAACAAATAAATTAAAAGCGGTTTCAAAAGTAACAATGAAATTCAAAAGTAATATGAAGCGGAAAACACAGATATGCATTTATATAATACTTGTGGAAAGAAAATATTATGTCATATAAAAAGGTGAAACCGAATTCACTGAAAGTACCCTACTGCGATGGTAACAAATAAGCAATAAAAACATTCAGATGTACTTTGCCACCGTTGCCCTCTGTTAAATGTTCCATTAAATTTATAACGAGAAGAATAAAACAATAAAACACGTTTGTGAACAATAAAATGCACACTTTGTATTGGTTTTCCTCCTGTTTTTTTGTAATTAAATAAAACGTATTGGTTTTAATCTGAATTCAAAGTTGTACTCATCCTTGATATATTCAAAAAAAGATGGGTGCAACCTTTACGCGCGGTTAAAGTAAAACTTATATTTATTTCTGTTATGTATTCTTATTTATTATGATCCAGTACTTGACAATTATCCCATATAATAGTAAGTGGTGATGCAGTCGAAGATGATAAAGTGCATTGACTTAGCTTAATAAAACCTATTCGTTCTTGCCTTGAAGACTTCACACTTTATAATCAGATGGAAAAACATATACAGAAATGTTGTATCCCTTTGCGTTATAAATCGTATCTACCACGGGGAGTGTCCTGAGGAATTGTTCGGATTAGCTCCAGCCGCCAAATTTCACGAACGCACATCGCGTCAAAATTCAAGACACCATCCTCACCATCTGGATGCTTGGAGGTACACAACTGTAGGTTTTGCTAGGAGTTTTCTTCCTCGTACAACTTCTCTGTCGAACTGTTTACCACTGGCGACTTTTCCGGACCGATACGACTTAGGGACCTTCAAGAAAAGAGCTTACTACGGCAACGCATCTGCATTCTCCTGGTGTTGTGGTTGTTCATGAGCGGCGGTAGTCACTTACCATCAGGTGAGCCGCATGCTCATTTTCCCCCTATTCTATATAAAAAAACAGAAATTATTTCACTCTTTTGTTGTACGAACAACGTTGCGTAGCTGTCCAAAGCTGCTAAATGGTATTTAGCGGCACCAGCCGCTATATGGCAGCAATACTTTATGCTCGTCCGGACTAGCGCTATATATGGCTAAGCAGATATCCCGGCGTGAATTACTGCCACACCTTTACGAGGATCCTTGCAGCTGTTACGACCTTGTACTTAATGATACGCCCAAAGTTCAGATTCGAACCCCCAAACTGATGGTGCTCGCTATGTTGCAGTGATATATCTCGGAATGAAGTCAAGTGACTGTGGGACTGACTCCACTGGACTGGGTGCTGTAAAGTGCCCGTAACATCGCGAATTAAGAAAGTTAAAACTCAACGCGAAAAATCTTTAAAATTTGTTTTATTCATTGTGTAGTATTCGCGTAAATATAAAAAAAACATCAAACGTACTTAACTTAATTGAAACATCCGATTCTTGTTTCCGTCCTAAAAAAGATCTGAGTAACCCTCAAATCGCGCCCTAAAAGTTGAGAAGAGTCCTTATTTATAAGCGACTTATATTTTCTATTGTAATAAAATAGTTTTCTTATATTGCAACAATATTCTATGAATTATTAATTTTAATATATTTGTAAAATAAGCTGAAATTCTCTACTTTAATACTCAGTGATACTAAAACAGCAAAATTCGGTCAGCCTACCTGGCAAATATGGGCAATAATTCACTCAAAGTTTGTAACATCCAGTGCAAGATTAAAGAGATCATTTGTAATGCCATCTGGGACCATTATCTTTTGAACTTATTTTCATGTTCGCTGTTGTAGCTAAATGTACCTTTTTATATCTTTCGAGAACTTTAGAATATCTTTTTTCAGACTTAGATAGGACGAAATTACACGCTATAGGCTATTATAGCTGTGCACAGTCACAACGCTGCTCCCGTCTTAAGAGTTCATCTTTAGAAACTTTTTAGGAATGAAAACAGCTAAGGGTACACTATGCATAATTAATGTAGTACATCATATTTCCAGTATTTTTTTATTCTATTATTCTAATTTTAGATTATACAGTTCGCTTCCATATAATTTTATTTAAAACTACTTTTTGTTGTTCAGTATTTAGGAAAGTTTCCTTTTACTTAATAAAAAGAAGACTTACCACCTCACTAAATTAAACAATTGTTTAAACTTGTCTTAGATATTTGGTTGATTTACCATTGTAAATACTATTTAACAATATAAATTGTATAGAAATATCTATATATATGTTGCCAAATAGTATTTACAATAGAACAAAAACAGACGCAGGTACAGATATTTCTGTACAATTTATATTGCTAAATAATATAATTATTCCAGGATAAGGCAATCGGTACCATTATTCCTTAAGTTAATTTTTGTCGTGAAATTATTATGCCATTTGTGTTATTTTAAACTTTTAGAAAAGTTAGCTGATTACGTTTGTTATTTGATACAGTCGTATGTGTATTTCGAATACAGAATTCGTAAGCGATCGAGAAGTTTAAGTCAACATCAGTTGATATATACGAGTTTTAGAAAGTAATAGGATTTTTTTAGGGAATAACGTAGGCATATTTTCGGTTTTCATTTTGTGTTTGTGTTGATAAATATGATATAAGTATTATACTTTGATATATTATCATATAAATATTTTAATTTTCTCAGTTTTATGGGTTAGCGATTTTTTTTTACTACATTTTTGTTACATAATTAATAAAAGTAATACATTATTTTATTACATATTTATGTATATGCTGATATGTGACACACATATTTAACCCTAAATCTTCATAATAAGCTTGATTGCATTTTAACAACTGCATAAGGTAAATGTTTTGTCTTTGAAATATTAACACAAAACTCATTATTGTTCACGCATAAAGTCGCTTTCTGTTAAACAAACGCTTTTTATAGACCTTTGTTTATTGAACTCTTTAGTATATTAAATAATCCAACCACTATTTCTTCTCTTAAAGATAAAATTCAGCGTTAGTCTTCATATAATGAAAATAATCTTTGTTCCTCTACTTAAGTGTTGAGAATTCCTAAACACTTCACTAAATTGACTGACGTTAACCACGGCTACCTACAGATTAAAATTATTTAAATATTTTGGTTCCGATCTCGCAGTATGAACTTAAATATTTAAATTACTCATCTATTAAAATCAAATAACGACCTCAAAAACGAACGTTAGACTTTTGGAATAATTTTATAAATATTTCTGTAATTTTTGAAGTATTTGCTATAATAATATTTTATCAAATTAAAAATCAAAGCCACCTCTGTCCTTTAATTCTGCGGAAGACACATTCATCCATTTCAATCTGACTCGAACTACATGCATGCTTTTGTTACGCCCTGTTTCGCCAATCACGGAATACTGATTGGCAATCATTCACAATCACTCCGTTGAGACGGGGGTTTTGTACAAGCTCTTAACCGTCACGCATGGTGAGCTGATTAACGATCGCAGAACCAGACGATTCGCACCCTTGATGCTGCTCTCTGTCGCCAGTATGGGTGTTTCACGGCTGTCGTAAACGAGATAATATTCTATCGGATCGTCATATAACAAAAAACCTAATAAATTTTGTCACCACTAACGGATTTTTTTTTAAAATGCAAACTAAGGTTTGCTCAATATATGTAAGAAATTTATATTATATATATAACTTATATTATATATAAATTTGAGAAATGTTTACCTCACCCGAACCCGTGCAACTAGCTGATCAACCTCTAGAAAGAGAATAACGCTGGAAAATTCATTAAAAAACTCATGATATTTCTGGGAACCCAAATTTCATGGATTGTCGATTAATTTGTAAAGTATTCACTATATAAATAGACGATACTTAATGTGGGATGAAATGAGACGTCCTCAGGTGAAACACGTGTCGTATTTAGAGGCGAAACACGTATCGCATTATAATAGATGGTAGTGTGTCTTTTCTAGTGAGACCCAGACAGCTGTCGCCGACCAATTGATTCGGTGGTACACTCGGATATACCAACTCATTTCGAGAGTGGCTGAAAAAGAGATATTGAGATGGATTTATAACAAGTGAACTAGTTCATTTGCAAACTCGTCGCAAACTACCTATATCTAGAATGAAACGCACCCAGCGTTCTACCAGGATATGTAGGGCTGAGTAAAAACTTTAAGATTTAATTGTTCTTGTAATAATAATTCATTATATATATATATATATATATATATATATATATATATATATATATATATATATATATATATATATATAACATAGGTATAGAGTTATCACTTTATGAAATTTTGAAGTCTATTCGAACTGAAAAAAATATTAGCATCTATTTTATGGTGTCAACCAATATTCATCGTGGTCAATGATATATGTACCTATCAAACATCACAGATAAACATTATGTTGTAAATTAGAAAAATATTATACATTCAACTTGTTTTGTCAAAACTTCAGTCACTCTCATTTTGAATAAATATAAAAAATAAAATGTACCTAAATAATGCAGTTCAAGACATTTTACCCTTCACAAGGACACATCGGTAGACATGCCCGATATAAAAATGTTGTAGGTGTTACTAGTACGTCAGATTCTGAAAAAGTCAAAAACGTATTCCTGTGGCGTATTGTTACGCGCTAAAATCGATACACTAGCGCCATCTAGTGACAGGAACGAGAGCGAGGGGAGCTCTGCAGAGAATGACATCACACTCTCAACCGACAGCGCCATCCGAAGAACTAAGTTTCTAGAAAATCTATACTCGCAAACTCGTCTCTTTGCGCGCATTTACCTGAAGATTCGGGATGTTTCTTTGCTAATTTAAATAAATAGGCGCTGCAAGATGCGATCGGAGACAGAGTTGATTTGACGAAACAAGCGAAGCTTCGGAGCGGAATTAAGTGAATTAGTGTGTTTAATTATTAGTGTTTTAACTTTAATTTGTGTAAAGTAAATTAAAGTGTTAATTTAGGTAATTTTATCGGCAATTTTTATTGTCACGAACCTCAAGCTCGTAACAATTGGTGTCAGAAGTGGGATAAAATAATGCCGATTTTACCTAAGGGGGAAACGGAGGGTGTCCGTACCCGAAGTCAACGCCAGCAGGAGACGGACCAACGAAGATTTGGTGGCGCAACGCCACAGACGTCGGAAGGCCAGCCACCGGCTGCAGGCCCGTCAGTAGCTCCTACACCTGCAGCACCCGACTTAGGTGCTCTGATGGTGATGTTGCAGGAACAGGCTCGCCGACAGGAGGAACAGGCCCGTTGGTTGAAAGAGCAGCAGGAGGAACAGGCTCGCCAGCAGGAGGAACAGGCTCGCCAGCAGGAGGAACAGGCACGCCGATTGGAAGAGCAGCTGCGGGGCGGACAGGAGGAACAGGCCCGCCGGCAGGAGGAACAGGCCCGTCGTTTAGAAGAGCAACTCCAACGCGATAAGGAAGAGCAGATGCTCCTCATGAAGGACCTTCACGCTATTTTCGGAAAAGAGATACAAGCTCGTAACAGTATTATATCTGCCATGTTTCAATCACCTTCGTCCAAAATTTTCTGAGAATTTTCAAAAAAAAAACCAGTTAAACAGACATAGGACACGCTGAATTGACTGCACAAGTGAGTGATATATATATATATATATATATATATACACTAGCTAAAAGAACATATTATCTTTCTTATAAAAATATCTGTACAAAAATAAGTACTATTCTCACGATTATAACGTTCATTAATATGATGGCTTGTTAACTTTATGAGTCTCAAATTAATGAGTAGTATTTTAGTGAGACTCGAATGACATTTTTTCATATAATAATTAATGGATAGAAGTTCATAAAAGCTTTTACAGCTTAAATTTTTAATAACCATTACACATAACGTTAAAGTATTAAATAACAACTTTTCTCGGACCGCATCATACTCATTAGTACAGAATTTTGTTAATAACTAGCGGACTAGCGGAAATATCATTTTAAATTTGAAAGATCTATATATACTCATACTCAGTAAGTAAGTTAAGTGTACTATGCCTATAACTTTTGCGAAAGTGCATGCAATATGTTGACAAAGTTTTACCGCATTCTGATGAACGGTATGGCAGCACATACTCGTAAAATACGATTAAGCAAATATTAATTTTTATGTATTAGATTATTGAAAAATCAATAAAGGTTGACTAATTAGAAGAAGAAAATTAAATTTATGACTTATGGACTTCCAAATAAATAACCTATTTTCTAAAAGACCGGCAACGCAATAGGCCTTTCAAAAGTGCACTGCTGATCATAGTAGGTCTCCTTCATAGATAGTCCCATCGAGGCATATCTGCCATAGTTAAGAAATTTGGAAGATCTGCTACCGTAGGTTTTTATTATTTTGAGTTATCATGAAGCTACTGCTTCTTCTATCTCCCCCACTGTTTCACTTACTACACCCACGAGATGATATGGGGGTAATGACTAACGCCGCCATTACATGCAAATTTTCAGTAATTTCTATAATAAAAAGGTAGACCTTTATCTAGCAATGAAATATCTTGGGACAATGATTAAAAATATTCAATCCAAAAAATTTGTAAGTGCTATATAGCAAATATATTATTTTATATTTATTTTAAATAAAATGACAATATCATAGTTATATTTTAAAGTACCTGGGTGACCTAGCTTCGCTCGGCGTTAGAATATTTTTTATCAAAGACGAAGAAAACCTATCTAGATAAACATAGAAAAACATACATTATTTAAATACAAAATTGTATACACGCCGTTAGAACCATTTCCGAGAAGCACGTTACAAATATATATATATATTATATATATATATATATATATATATATATATATATATATATATATATATATATATATATATATGTATGTATATAATAAAAACATATTATATTAAAAAATAGTCCTCTTAAATTACACGATAAAACAAAATAAAACAATACTAAAATCTTAATAATATCCTGCAAATATAAGCATTTCAAACTTAAACCGAAATTTTCCGGCTAAATTCAACTCAAACCAAGTTGACCGTAAATAATCCCTCAGAAACTAAGTTCAAATGTGTACACCGCAATCGAGGTCAACCGTTTTCGCTTTAAACACCTATGAGGGAATGAATTTGAGAAAATAGTCATTTAAATGGGAACTTTGTGGTTCGCTTAAGTACATTTTAATACAAGAATTAATCAACGTGGCATGATTTAGCTTTAATAATTTTTAGATTAACGCGATTTCAATGAGAATGTCTTCGATATTTTGATATAATATTACAATAATAAAGAATTTTACAAGCCTGCTGACGGTGAACTCCTAGTTCACCATGGTCTGGCTGCCACTTGCAATTACTTTAAAAAAGGTTACAAATGCTTTATCAATCTGGATGCTTTATCAAATGGATGAAGTAGATTGCTTATGATGCTAAGATTCATTATTATACTGACCGTAAATCCTACGAAACGGAACGCAGCAACGGATTGCTGTTTGACTGACGGTAGGTAATTAATAAAGATGATAGAAAAACCATAATGGCACACGTCTCATAGATGTCATCTGATGTAATACAAGGCGAAATAATCATTTACAGATTAAAAAACTCCAGAAGGGATGATATTATTTCGGCTACTAAATATGACGGATAATAGCATATTCTTTCAACTGTGGGAGTCGATAGCTTATGGACTGATGATGATTATCTATTGAGTTGATTTACAGAGCGAGCACACATGGTAGAGCCACGCTTCAGCTATGTTATGGTTGTAACACGACCATGGAAGGATAACGCTCTCACAAAATACCGGCCTAAAATAGCAGCTTAATGCTGCTGTGTCTCGTATGTTGAGTGTAAAGAACCGGATATCAATTTTACTGCAAACGAGGCAAACTTTTATAGAAGGTGGGGCAAACGAGCATGCGACTCACCTAATGGTAACTGACTACCGCCACCCATGAACAACCGCAGCACCAAGGGAACTGCGGATGCCTTTTAATAGGAAGTAAGCTCTTTTCTTGAAGATCTCTTAGTCATATCTGTCCGGAAAAGTCGCCGGTGGTAAATAATTCCACAGAGAAGTTATACGAGGAAGAAAAATCCTAGTAAAACACACAGTGGACCGCCAAGCTTCCAGATAGTGAGGATGGTATCGGGAATTTTGACACGAAGTGCGTTCGTGAAATTTGGCAGCTGGAAATAATCCGAACAATTCCTCTTCAATTTCCACTCGACTTGCGGAGAGGACGTCCAGAGAGAAGAGAGCTTTGCGAACCGAGCGCTGTGTAAACCGTACATTCGGCATGGTGCACTCACACAGTGGCGCGGTCAACGGTGTGTTGCTCCCGTCATCGAGAGTCGAGTTGGGTAAAGAGAGGGCCTAATAGATCAGCTTTCTCTCTTGCGACGTGGGCCAGGCAGTCATCCTCTCTTTGTAGAGATGGAAGAGATGACTGACAGAAGTCCCCTTGGATAGCCTTGGCGAGAGATCAGAATGCACGGGTTCCAAAAGGAAGATGAACTAGATTCTCGCCAATTTTGTCGATGTGCTCCGATCTTTCCTTGGCAATTACTTTTTGAAGGACCTGGAGGCGGAATTATACTTCTTTTTAAGAGTGCTAGTGTTTACATCCCGAGATGTTCATTCGTCAGCCCAGGTCCTGTAGCATTTCTGCTTATAGCGTGATGTTATTTTACAGGAGCGACCAAACCATGGCCGATAACTGTCTCCGATGGGCACGACAGAGAACGGAATAAAAAGTTCCATACCCTGAAATACCACATCAGCGACAGAATCAGCAACAACGCTAGGGTCGTCCGGCAACAAGCAAACCCGCCCCCAAGGGTAGGATGCAAAAAATACCGCATCCCATCCCAATCGGCCGACCTATAGTGCCAAACACGGCGGCAGCCTCACGATCTCTGCGGATAGGATCTGCTGTAGCATGGAATCTGTACCCATTTGGACGTGATCGATGAGTCAGTCTGTTTCAGTATAACCGCTATGGGACCTATAGAGATACCCGTAGATGCGGAATTATCGTCGCTCTCTACGCGCAGTCATAGGATAGACAGGTTCACACCTTCAAGACTGCCGAAGCGTCGAAACAGATGTCCTCTCTGACGTTTACGCAAACTCCTGACCGGGGCACAAAGAAATGTTCTAATTTGTACCCCGGGTAGGAGAGATATGAAGTATCAGCTGTAGAGGACACTTGAGTATCGGTTAAAAAGAGCAAGGCCGACTTTGCCGTATCCAGATGGTAGCGGACAGCGTTAAGGTTTGAATGAAGTCCCACTCACTCACGCCTGTCACCCAGAGGGGTAGGCAGAGACTACGGACTTCCATTTGGCACGATCCTGACATACCTCTTTCGCCTCTTTTACATCCATATATCTACGCATACATGCTCGTCGGTTAAGGGTACTTCTAACGTGGCCCATTTTCAAGATATCGCCAATTTGGTCGATAAACTTTTTCCTAGGGCGTCCCTTCCCGACTCGGCCGTTCACATCTGCCATATAAATTTGCTTTGTCACTCTTTCCTCATTCATTCTTTCCACATGACCAAACCACCGAAGCATTCCTTTCTTAATCCTGGTCACAACATCATCTTGCATACCACATTTATCTCTTATCACGCAATTTCTCACCCTGTCATTCAGATTCAACACTAGCATATTCCTTAAAGACCGCATTTCTACAGCATTTATTCTACTTTCGTGCTTCTTCTGCCACACCCAGCTTTCACTACCATACATTAAAGTAGGGACTAAAACAGCATTATGAATTACCATACGTGCCTGTTTTGACACATTCTGGTTCTTCATAATAGAGTGTAGTGTCCCATTCACTATATTCCCTGCATTTACTCGTCGTTCTATATCCCTATCATATCTACCATCCCTGCTAAATACACATCCCAAATACACAAACTCATCCACTTGCTCAATTAACTCTCCTACTATTCTTATTTCACTTACCGTTTTGCTTTCTTCTCTTTCAAAAACCATCACTTTCGTCTTACATGCGTTCACTTTCATTCCCCTTTCTTTTAATTCCCAGTTCATTAATGTAACCATCATTTGCAACTCAGCCGCCGATGACGCAAATATGACTTGATCATCGGCATACAAAAGGCATTTGACGGTTAACTCGCCCATTCTTAACCCACATTCTTCATCTTTCAAAGTTTGCAAACACCGGTCCATAAATAGGTTTAACAGCCAAGGGGAAGCTACACAGCCCTGTCTGACACCTTTTTGGATGCCAAAGCAGTCCGAGTAGACCCCATTGATCCTGACACAAGCACTAGAGTCCCTATAAAGAGACCCTAATGCCCGTATCAAACCATCGCTCAACCCATATGAGTTCAGTGTTTGCCATAACACATTCCTGTCCACTCTGTCATAAGCCTTTTGCAAGTCCATGAATGCACAAAAACTTTCTGGTTTTTGGCCAAAAACTTCTCCGCAATCATGCGCATAGAAAAGACTTGATCTGTACACCCCATTCCCTTTCTAAAACCCGCTTGCACATCCCAAATTTTTCCATCAGTTTCTTTCATAACTCTTTCAATTAACACCTTAGCATACAGTTTACCCACAATACTAAGCAAGCTGATACCGCGGTAGTTTTTGCAGTCCTGCTGTGACCCTTTTCCATTATATATTGGTACTATAACTGCTTTACACCAGTCATGCGGTACCCGTTTTAATTCCCAACATAAATTAAACAAGGTGTACAGCAGGCCTGCCACCACTCCCTCTCCAGCCCTTAGCATCTCGAGTGATACTCTATCATATCCAGCTGCCTTACCTGCTTTCATGCTTTTCATTGCTTTCATTATTTCATCTACACTTATCTCCATACCCCTTTCCACTTCTTTCGGAATTTCTGGTTCATTTAATTCAGACGACTCCTCACTCATAAATACGCTTTCAAAGTATTCCTTCCATCTGTGTGTTTCATCTGTCCAAATTCGAAACTTCATCATTCAGAATACATTGAATGAAGTCCCCTGATACCGCAAAATTCACGGATAGCGTGGCAAGAGTCGCCTTGGTGTTGTTGCTCCGCTTGCCCCGAGCAGTTTATGTCGCGAGCGGAATTGCGCCTCCTCGGGATACGTGGGGCAGCCCGAGCACCCGTGCGTATAGGTTGTGGTACCACCCCAGTTTGAGCCAGCCCATCCGTGCGACAGCAATAGCTGCCTCGTGGCTCTACCACTGTTAAGTTGCATTTCATCTTAGTGCTTAGGCGTAACGATGCATCTGCATTTTGATAATCGAGGATAGATAGTGACGTCTATGTGCCACAGTATCAACTATCTATCAAGTGGAATGTGTGGTGGTATGTCACTGTGGATGTGGGAGTGGCTCTTTTACGTACTCATACTAGGTTTTTAGTAACGTCGTTTCAAAGCATAAGTAATATGCAATGAGTTGTTATATAAAACAATGTGTAATGATATACTGATTTTGTTTTCGTGCACTAAGTATTAAACTTAAAAAGAAATTCGTGAATTTTTTTAGAATGTCATAAATGTAATAAATTATAGTAAGGTTAAGGCTGAGGCTTTTGGAAGGCCCGTCCTATAAAGATAAGAAGCAAAAACCCAAATGTAATTTTTGGCTGCGATCTGTATCTCAAGGATTTCCATCATCCATATCTGCAATCTCTTTTCATCGTTTTTTTTCTTGCTCTGCTACCCTGTTAACAGACTTTAAATACATTATTATAAATTTTAGATTTAAAGGAAACTAAAAATAATAAACGTGTAAATCAGTAAAATCCTAGCTGACATTGAACACAAAATCATAATTTATGATGTTTCAGTGATATCTCGTAAGCCTGGTTTGAGTGTTTGTATTTACCTGTATAATGTATACGTGTTTGTTTTAAAAGTTTAAATTAAAGTTACAACCCATATACGTTCCACTACTGGGCACAGTCCTCCCCTCATTTCTGAGAGGGTATTAGGACAAGGCAGTGTCATGTTAGCGAACTTCACATGTCTACGAATTTCTTTTTCTTATTTCTCAGACGTGCAGGTTTCCGCACGATGTGGAAATTTAAAATTCAGTAAATTAAAATAAAATTTCTGCATTTTCGTATTTTAATATCATGTTATTACGATACGATGTCTTATATAAAATGTGAGAAAGGTATCGGTTTCTACTTGTTTTAAAATTTATAGTATAATATTTTGTTTTTATTTTGTAAAATAATAAAAATAACTCTTATATTCTTTAACAACTTTGGCTGTGGATCGCTGTTGTCTGTGGTAGGTATGATACCCGTATTACAAGTCATGAGGTGTCCACCTATATTATGAGCAATGCTATTAATTTTTATACAACAACAAAATAAGGATAACTATATAGAATTACACATTTGTCAGAGGTAAGAAAATAAGTGTATATGTAAATCTCACTAATGAAAAAAACTTAAACAGCAGAAAGTACGCTTGCGCGCCCTTGTGTGTGTGTGTGTGTGTGTGTGTGTGTGTGTGTGTGTGTGTGTGTGTGTATGTGTGTGTGTGTGTGTGTGTGTGTGTGTGTGTGTGTGTGTGTGTGTGTGTGTGTGTGTGTGTGTGTGTGTGTGTGTGTGTGTGTGTGTGTGTGTGTGTGTGTGTGTGTGTGAGTATGTGCGCCCATGTGTGCACCAACATGTATGTATGTGTATGCGTAAATGCGCAGCGTATGTGCGTGTTTTTGTATAATTTTCTGGTATCCCTCAAACAACTTTTGTTTCTGTATAGGTTTCTTTAAGAAACCGGTTTAGAAGTTTGTTTTTGCATTCATAATGATTACGAAAAAAAAGAGGGATAAAGTTTTATGTATTTTATATAAAGATAGGGTATATGAAGGAATATAAAGAACTTACGGTTAAATGCAGTTTTGATATGGATAGACGTTGCGGCTAGTTAGTTGCGTCGTCTCCATACTGAGATATATTGGGTCGAGGCATGTTGTTAGAGACCAGGGGTTAAAATGAATAATTGTCTAACTGTTAGTACTTGGCAATATCCATAAAGTTGGTCTGTAGGAAGCATACGAGGTTTAAAGCAACATAATTTTAGAACACCTCTCGTTCAAGTTGTATAAAATTACCTTTAGCCGCACCTCCCCGTGTGGATATTATGCAATGAGATACAATTGATAGACACAATTCCACATAAAGCATCTTTATGATTTTTGTATCTGCTATTCTTTTAAAATATAAATTAGTTTACGGACTATTTGACAGGTTTTCAAGTTCAAGTTTAGCTTGAAATATGAGATTATTACCAATTATTATTTCAAGTTATTTTATAGACGTCACTTTTTCAACATAGTGTAGGTCATTATTGGTTCTACTGTTGCTTATAATATCATGGAGTGGTTTAACAACTTTTTGTAATGTCCCGTTGATCTAGTAATCGTATGCAAGAGTGCTCATCGTATGGTCTTGGGTTCGAATCCCGAGTCAAGCCAAAATCAGTTATTAGGTTTTTCTGTCAAGAAATTCTTAGTAGCTATCCGGAGTCTATACGATGGGGTAGGTCCTGCACTTGATCTCTCTTTGGTCGTGTCGCATTGCCATAAAATCGGACTATGAAAGTGAGGGAATAGAGAATGTTTTTGTGTTTGCCTACACACCTGTGCACTATAATCTTGTCCTGCGCATCTGCGCATATAACTACCCTCTATTGAGACCACATGAGTAGATAAACGGAACAGAGATAGAACTTCATACTACCGCGCGAATCGGTTGCATTACTACAAGCAAGCGCGGCATGTGTGCGTGCCCACTGGCCGTTTATTGCGTACGCGGCGAGACTGGAAAAAACCGGTTACGCTGGCGCAGCCAGTTGACAAATCTCACTGTCAGTGCGACACACATTGTTTGCTTCGTTAGTTGCAAGTTTAAATATTTAAGAGCCAGCGCGCACAGGTGATTTTTGACACCGTGACTGTTACGTCACTCATATCAAGTCCCTGGATGTATATGGAGATGCGCACGTCGTAACGTGACATCTGTCAAAATCAAAGTCAAAATGTCACATTTTAGTACGCCGACTGGCGAACAAGCCTGTGACGAAACTGTCACTGCGCCGTTTGGTTTTTATAACAGCGCGCGCACGGGTGTCAAAATTGTCACTCTCCGCGTCGTACGTGTAAAATGACGTCGCCATCTACGCAAAACATGAATGCTCATGAAAACTATTTTCTTTTTTAATAAGCTACGGGTGACAAGCGATCACACAATCCACCTGATGGTAAGTGGTTGCTGCGGCCCATAAAAGTCTACATCCATTCTTGTATGCGAATCAAAATGCAGATGCGTTGTCAGCTGCGAGGACTAAGATAGAATGCTTCTTTTCCAATAAAAAGAGTCTCCCGTTCCCCATACTCAACATACGAAACACAGCTGCATTATGTTACTCTTTTGCGCTGGTATTCTGTGAGAGCGTGGTCCTTCCCCGGTCGAGCCGACCGATTTGTGCCACAAATATATGATTAATATAGCTGCAGCATGACTCTACCACTTACAAAACGATATTGATAATGATGTGCTTATAGAATGCTAAGATATTAGAAAAGAGACCAGCACTCTGTCATAAAAAATTGAAAGAGTATTCAGATAGTAATCATCTTTATTTCAAAATTAAAGCATGGGAAGAAATAAGCTGATTAATATTTTCCAATGTTAGCGTAACTTGTCGGCACAAGAAAAAACTGAAGCCGGTAGGTTTCACATTTATATTTCTAGGTATAGATATATTAAATACAATTATTATATTATTTAGGTACCCATATAGCTGAAACTAAAGTTGCATATCGGAAATAGTTGTTGTTTAATATTGTTAGTTTTTTTTTTCTCCTTAGTCAGATGAGTTCACAGACAGCGACCGTCTCTTCGAAGTTCATCTCGGCAAATGATGCTTCGATTTCAAAAAAAATTGTCACTGTCACCCTTCGTGAGCGCACTCAGCTTTGGAAACGTGACGTGACAATGACAAAAACTTGAATGTCACGGTGAAAAAATCACCAGCGCACTAGCTCTTAATGTAAAAACGTATTATTAATAATGGTTGTTTATTGTAGTGTGTGAACAATACTAGAAAAAATAAAAATATATCATACTTTAACTATTCTAAGCAGTAAAATAGGTAAGTTAATATTTGATTATTACTTTTTCAAGTAATAATAACCTTTATTTTATTGTATGATCCTTTTTATTTTAATAATGTTACGAGCTTAGGGTTCGTGACAATAAAAATTGCCGATAAAATTACCTAAATTAACACTTTAATTTACTTTACACAAATTAAAACTAAAAACACTAATAATTAAACACACTAATTCACTTAATTCCGCTCCGAAGCTTCGCTTGTGTCGCTGAGTTCGACTCTGTCCCCCGATCGCATCTTGCAGCGCCTATTTATTTAAATTAGCAAAGAAACATCCCGAATCTTCAGGTAAATGCGCGCAAAGGGACGGGTTTGCGAGTATAGATTTTCTAGAAACTTAGTTCTTCGGATGGCGCTGTCGGTTGAGAGTGTGATGTCATTCTCTGCAGAGCTCCCCTCGCTCTCGTTCCTGACACTAGATGGCGCTAGTTGACTTATTCACACAACACTGCCCCCTCCTAAGACATGCTCGTCCCGAGCATTATCGGTCCCATAATAACGCGCCAAGCGATCCACATGGACGACCTTAGGAGTCCCTCTTGCGCCTTTCTGTGACGGCTCCGCAATGTCAAGGGCTGTCCTACCCCGTGTTGCACCAACATTGTACAATTTCAGTGCTCCTCTACTACGTGTCTGAGGTCCCCGCACGGCCGCACAACTTGTACATGTACGACACCAGTCCTCGACATCGTTTCGATAATGGACCCAGTAAAACTGTTCTCGGACCTTCAGTAGAGTTCGTTTAACTCCCAAATGGACTCTTGAACGACCATTATGGCACAGCTGTAGAACATTCGGCACTTTAGCTTTAGGGACGACCATTTGCAAACGACAGCTGTCTCCTCGACCATTGTCCCATTTACGGCACAGGACTCCATCCTGAAGCAGCAAGCTGTCCCATTGGGCCCAATAGCTTTTCGTGGTTGAACTCATCGCTGAGACGTCCCTCCACTTAGGCTTGGTAGCACGGGCCTTTATCCATCCCAGAATCGGCTTGATGTCCGGATCTTCCTGCTGTGCATGTCGTAGGCTGTCCTTCCACCCGTTGCTGAGGTGGTCTGTCCTGAGCATCCTCACGGATACCACTTCCTTACCTTGCCTATTACAATGGTTGCCATCTTCAGGACAAGGTCTTCTTGACAATGCATCTGTGTTGCCGTGAGATTTCCCGCTGCAGTGTCTGATAGTAAAGTCGTATTCCTGCTGCTGCTGGGCGGTGCTGTTATCCGCACTTCCTTTCTGAGACCGTTCGCCTTCCCTTCCTAGGGTGTGCTTGGGGCAGCTGGACCGAAGATGGCCCCTTTCCCCACAGCCATAGCACCTAGGGCTGTATCTTTTATTGTGGTCGCGAACCGTAACTGCTGTAACCTCCCCAGCGTGATGTGAACGATGATCCTGTCGCCGCCAGGCAGTGCCGTTAGCTGCACTACCCTCCTGATATCGTTCACTTTCCCTTTCTGCGGTTCGCTTAGGGCAGTGTGATGTCATTCTCTGCAGAGCTCCCCTCGCTCTCGTTCCTGACACTAGATGGCGCTAGTGTACTTATTCACACAACAATAAGAAGGGGGTACTACACGTTGCGTTTTACCTTTTTGTTGTTATTATAATATATTATTAAACATTTGTAGGGTTGGTATATAGTAGGTACGCGTGTTATTTATTATATGTGTAATAAAACCATGAATAATATGTGTTGGCGTAATATACAAAAATACTAGTCAACATAAAGTCTCTTTAATAACGGATGTAGTCAAAACAAGTCTATTAATTATTTCTTTGCTAAACGACAAACTTTGTGTTGGCTTTATTATTATATTCCTATTATGTACTATTCTCTATCTATATAACTATTAAGTTTAGAACTTCATCGTTCCACCTTAAATACGTATCTACTTACAATTAATATTTTCGTTACGATACAATCATATATGCCGACGTTGAAACAGCCCCGTCGCACTGCTCTCACGATGGCTGCCGCACTTCCCTACTAAATTTCACGCACATATTTGCGCGTGTGCAAAGGTCATTCGCCCATGTAGTAGTAATAGGTAATTAATTTGCGAGCATTGTATGGAGTGTCCGGGGTGTGATTAGCGTTAAGATTTTTTATTTTTAAATTATTATGTCATTATCTGCTAATCCGACATGAACTATCCAACATTATTTTATCAATCGAAATATATGTTAGTAAAATTTTTAAAAGCAACTATTCACGATACAAAATCAAGATATTTAACACTTCAGTTATCCTTGGACAATTCAGTATTGTTAAGCACTCAAGTGGTAGGAATTTAAAGTATCCCAATATATACGAGCCGTATCAAAGTTAGTTTTTATACTAGAGGCTGTATTTTCTGACTGTATAAAGGCTTTATAAACGCTTCATGTCAGTAAACAATTGGCACAAATTATAGAACTTTATGCGTAAGTAGCGTTGTACAGTAGATGAACAAGCTTGAAAAGGCTGTATAATTGCTGTTTTTTTTTCGATGATGTAATAGCGACATCTTATGTCAGAATAAAAAAGACATATTCAACATATTAATATTAAACTGGAAGTGAAGTCGGTTTTAGATGGTGGTACAAAATTAGATATATGGTAAACTTGTATATGTTTTCTATCAAAAAATTGCCGCGCCATCAAAATAACCAAATAATATAAGGATAAAATGCCAAATACGGTAACTATATATCGGTTTTATAGGTTAGAATAAAAAAATGAACGGATATGAAGGTAAATATGGGCATAGTAATCATCAGCCAAACTCAAGATAATGTTAAAGGCTAAAATTAATATATAATATTCCTAAAATTATATTTTAAAATTTGTTTTTATGGGTCCTAAAATGGTGATAATTTACTAAACAACCAAAATGGTATTTCAAAGGTCTTATAGTCTTAGTAGGTCTACTATGTATGTTATGGATTCTATCATGCAGCCTTTGGTTTATATAAATAGAATATTTTTATTCCTTACGCACCTATACTCCTTTAGCAGTTTTTTCAACATAACGTATTATGTTCGTTAGAGATATGTATACAGATGAAAACTCTTGTCTTGGGAACACTGTTAACTTTTATTTACATTTAAAATGATTTTCTAACTGTGCCAAATCTTTTTGTTTTTTCCACGTCATTATTCATCATTACAGCCCTTCACAAGTCCACTGCTGAACACGGGCTTCCCCCAAGGAATGCCACAAAGCACGATTCTGAGCCATTTGCATCCATCGACTTCCTGCGTGTCGGTACAAGGCTGTCACTCGAGAACCTTTCTTCCGCATCGGTTATCGGTTCTTCGAGCTATATGGCCGGGCCATTGCCACTTCAGCTTACTAATCCGTTGGGCTATGTCATTCACTCTGGTTCTAATGCAAATAACCTCATTCTTAAGACTATCATACAGAGGAACCAAGATATCAGCCCTCTCCATAGCTCGCTGAGCTCACTTCCTCATACGGACATCAGTGAAGGACCACGTATCAGATCCATAGGTCATCACTGGCAACACACACTGGTTTTACAATCTAGTTATTAGGTATGCCTGACGAAAAAATGTGTCGTAATCTCCCGAACGCTGCCCAGCCAAGTTTAATCCGTCAATTGACCTTTCGGCCAAAGTTGGATTTACTTAGATACCCAACAATACAACCACAGGCATAGATGTGACATGGACATTAAACATGACTTGTTTTGACCATGTTCATCTTAAGACTTATCCGTTGGGAGCCATTATTGAGTTCATTGAGCATAGTGCTTAGGTCCTCCAGCGATTCTGCCATAGGGACTATGATATCAATGGAAAATTGAAGGTGAGTGATGTACTCACCATTGACGCTAATAATGTATCCTTTTCAGTCCAGTAGCTGAAAACGTCTTTCAATTCAGCAGTGAAGATTTTCGGGGATATTACGTCGCCCTATCTTACACCTCTCTGCTGTTGGATAGGTTTCGTATGCCGGTTCTGTACTCGGATAGTCATCGTAGTCTAGTCTAATATACAAACACTTCAGCACTTTTATATATCGAAAGTCAACTTGGTACCGTTGAAGAGATTGCCGCACCGGCACCGGCAAATTTTGACGGAATCAAAGGCTTTTTCATACGCCGTCCACATACGCAATACAAAGTTGCAAATTGTACTCTTGGAACTTCTGTACAATTTGCCGAAGGGTATGTATGTGGTCTATGGTACTAAAGCCTTTTCGGAAACCGGTTTGTTTGGGAGGCTGGAAAGTATCAAGTCTGCATGCGAGATGATTCGTAATGAATCTCGAAAACAGCACGTAGATACGCCTCAGAAGGAAATCAGTCTGTAGTTCTTGAAGAGAGCGTTGTCGCTTTTCTTGAAGGAGTAGACTACCGCACATCTGCTCCATGCCTTCGGAGTAGTGCCACCATATAAGACGAAGTTGAAGAGCTTCTGAAGGACTTTAAGTATCAAATTTGCTCCCACTTTCAGAAGCTTCGCGTTTATTCGATATTCGCCCAAGGACTTTTCATTTTTAAGGTGCTGGAGAACTGACGTCCGGGATTTCATCGGAATAGAATCGCATAAGATGTATTCTCGGACCGTTACTCACACTTGCGTGTGGCTCCAACAATGACGGGTACAGCTGCTCATAGGACCTCTCAATTTCGCTCAAAATCTCTTATTTCTCGAAAATAATGCTGCCAAATTTGGTCTTCAGCTTTGAGAGCTGGCTTTTTCTGGAAGACAGAACTGTGTAAAAATTTTCGGGGCTTTGGATTAGAGCGTGTGGGGACGAAGTGTTGACTTCATTAAACGTGACCTCTCCAACTTCATGTTTAGATTCAGCATGCCTTTCAACATTCACTAAACAGGTGTCGTCTGGTCGTCATAATGAAGTCAATCTCATTTATTGTCGAACCGTCGTGTCTTGCTGCTGGCCTCTCGGTTTTCGTTGTCCTATTCCGGATTTCCCTACTTTCAGCTCACCGTTCTCTCTTGTGTCTAGTTTTGCGTTAAAGTCTCCCTTTAACACAGTGTACTGGATTTGAAGGAATGCATGCTTTTAGAGATATCCTCATACATTTCATCCACGTCCTCATCGGGATGTGCCGAGGTTGGTGCGTAAACTTGTATGACCTTCAGCGAACATCGTTTGGTGATTCTGACAAAATGTACGTAACTCTCGTCGACACACACCCATTCTTTACAAAATTGTTAACGAGAGACTTGTGGACAATAAATCCGACATCTCTTTGAGACAGATGGTGCTCTCCTGGTGATAGAACAAGTTGCCGTATTCGAGGATTACCGAGTCCTCCCGCTCTCTTTGGAACTCAGATAATCCTATAGCAATACAACTTGTCCATCTTTCCTTTAAGGTCCAGAGTCCTCTCGTCAGTCTTTAGGGTGCGTGCGTTATGTGTTGCCAGGTCGAGTCATCTTAGGTAGCAGCCAAACCTCCACCGGAGATTTCTAGCACCCCCTGTCCCGCCGTTACCATGGTCACCATCGTACCCAGTAATAAAAGGCGGATTGAAAAAAATGGCGAATTGATTGGAAAGACATATTGCCATAGTTGCGAAGCTTGGCGAGCGAGTTGGCAACCGCAGATTTTATTGAATTTTGCTGTTATCAGAAAGATGCTGCAGCCCATCTTCTGCCTCAGTTTCCCTCTGTTGCCTCTTACAACACCCACGGGAAGATGTGGGTTCGTGGCGATTTTTATCTGTCACTACACGGGCGGGTTAGAATATCCACTTTTTTTACATTTGACAACATTTGTTCAAGAGTACAATATAAACACCACATTTGACAACATTTGTTCAAGAGTACAATATAAACACCCAACGCATGCAAAATTGCGATATTTGGTCACTTATACAGATTTAAATTGAACTATTATATTTTTGTAGAATACTATAATACATACATAATAGAACGGGGAAGTGGGCGGAGCCCCTGTAGCCACTAAAATGCCACTAACACGTCAATTCGCACGTATCATGGGATGATAGGACGTCAACATGAGATGTATTTTGACATTAAAATCGTTTCAAAATTTCGCATGCAAATTATTTAGAAAACGCCAAATTGTACCCTATTTACAAATAAATATGTATTAAAATCCGTCGGGTTTGTAGTAGTGATTAACTGATAGTAAGACGTAATTGCTTGTGTGTGTGCTCCCGGCGACGCCAACCCTCCTACAAAATAAGGTAGACAGCCATTATATTGTGTATTATAGTATTCTATGATTTCTTTAGTTTTACATCACCCTCATTGACAAAAGTCATAAAGCTACTATATTTACAAGAGTATACAATTATGTCATAAAAATAAGTTTTAGGAGTGAAAGTGACATTATAATAACAAAGCTATATAAGCAAGTAACAGCATGCAAAAAACAGCTTCTCTACAGCTTTAATGATATAAGTACATACAGCTATTAAGTGTTACAAAATACTTGAAGTTGTATACTAGAGTTTTCATATTCTGATAAAAACCCTAAGCTTACTCAGACCCCATAATACAGACTTTATATAACTTGAGCTGTATAATAACTCATATATCACTCTTATAAGGATACAACCTCTTTTCAATACTCTTATACGCTTCTAAAGGAATTTAGTGCTTAAATGAATTAAGTTCTAAGTGGGTTGGTACATTGATGTTCATAACGCTTGCGTGCTGCTAAAAACGCGACAAAATTAGTTTTATTCAATGAGTATTTACGTAAGTAAAATAAATCAGTAAAACAATGAAATCATTGGATATATTATTTCAGTATGATCTCATCTTTTTAAATATTATTAAATGTTTTTTGATAAAAAGATATAGAAAAAAAGGAATTATAAATGTTATGGTTAGATGGCCGCAGTGTATGATACTGAAGGTTAACGTAAATTGCACTTATTTTAGTTTTGTTAAGCACTTCTCAATGGGGATTAAGAAGAGCCGATTTGTCGCCTCGTGTCCTTAATTTATTTCTGCCTGTAATTTCATGCCCTTCTAATGTGAAGAGGGTGCTATTTCACAGCTTTATACTTTGATATAGATACTGGAGTGCTTTTGTTTAAGTTTAAAGGTAAAAAGATATGTGAGGAATACACGCAATTACAATGACCTTGTACCGAGACCCAAATTTACCTTCGTCGTGATTCAAGTGCTACCCCATTTTCAGACCCAATCCCGACCGCACATTCATTGTTATAAAGTTCAGGAAAACAAAAACAAATTTTTTTCACAAGCGTTTTTATTCTTCCATTTAAATTGTACTTATCAACAAGAGTAGTTAATAGTGCCTTCTGGAAAAGCTTACTACAGTCATTAAACTGTATCCGATTTTTAATCTATAAAGGCTAATGTAAAATAAAAGCTTCTTACACTGTAGTTTTGCCGTAACAGTTAGTCTGGTGAATAATCCTGATTCCTAACCACAGTGCCAATTATCTCACATCTTTAATGTTTATTTTGTCATCTGTCGGGCTTTACATCGGAATATTTCGGCATTATTATCTACTTTTGATCGAAAGCAAAGCGACGTTTTTGTCATTTCGGATATTTGTGTGCCCAATCGAGTGAAGAATGTGTTTAGACAGTAATTTATTTAAAGTATGTTCATTTTAAGGATACTACACATATTATGTAAGTTATTTTATAAAATTAAAGGTGACAAACAAGCCAACAGTCCAACCAGCCAGTCAACCTAATTAATGGTAAGTGATGTGGCCTATAGACGTAAACGTTTATCCGTGATTAAAAGAATAAAAGTGCAGATACTTTATCACCCCATAGGACTAAGATGAAATGGTTCATTACGAGTAAAACATATCTTTGGTTCTCGTCATGAATGATAAGAAACTCAGCATTATGCTTCTATTTAACACGGATATTCTGTGCCAGCTTAGCCCTTCTTCGATCAAAACAACTCATTTAAGTTGCAATCATAATACGCCGCAATGTGCCTTTATCACGTAGGAAGCACAAAACTTTACTTTGGCGCGAAAATGAATAACGAGTTAAATAAAACTAGTTTATACTTTCAGGTTAAAAAGGTAGTCGTGCTTAACTATGACATTGGGACGTCGAAAATTTCAATACCCCCATTACCATGGGTGCTGTAAAGTACTCGAAACGCCTAGAATATAAAATAAGTTAATATACGTTATAAATTCCGTAAGAACTAGTTCTATTTAAATATGTAGTTTAAATAGAAGAAATTTTTATTGAATATGGATTTATTAACAAACGTAGGTCTTTCTAATTCTAATCTTTTTGTATGAATTGTATTGTAGCGGCGCTGTCGTCGCGCCGCAAGCGAAATACACCGAAGCCTAAATCACGCTATCAACATTCCGAATCATAAACAATATATATAGAACATCTTCAAACTATCACACGGAGTGTTGACCGCTCCCCGGGCAGAACACCTTGCCCGGCGGGAGATCTCCCCTTTTCCTACCACGGCCACAGTGGTGACCCCGACGTGATCTGAACACACAGCCAAACAACCTTCGGAAACTTCAAGCTTCATCATCGTCATAGAATATACCCCACCCATTCGCTCCCGAGCAGATATCGTCTGCAGTCTTCATATCCCGCAAGCCATCTAGCTTCACAAGGTTCATCGCAGCACTGTGAATAATAATGCTTCCTGTTCCTTCAAGCTACTCTCTGCGCTAAGTGTTCGGCACGGCTCTGAGCCTTACTGCTCGCCTCTGCTTCACGGCACTTTCGCAGATTACTTGCCTTCTTCTCGACTCACCGCAGACTACAAAGCGATCTCCTGGCACTTGCACATTAGTCGGCAACAAGGCTGCGGTATCGACCTCCGGTCTGAGCAGGGGGGTGATGTAGCGGTGCTGTCGTCGCGCCGCAAGCGAAATACACCGAAGCCTAAATCACGCTATCAACATTCCGAATCATAAACAGTATATATAGAACATCTCCGAACTATCACACGGAGTGTTGGCCGCTCCCCGGGCAGAACACCTTGCCCGGCGGGATATCTCCCATTTTCCTGCCACGGCTACAATCCACACAGGTCACAGTCAATCACGTCGGGGTCACCAGTTTAGTGGTGGAAGGAAAAGGGGAGATCTCCCGCCGGGCAAGGTGTTCAGCCCGGGGAGCGGCCAACACTCCATGTGATAGTTCGGAGATGTTCTATATATACTGTTTATGATTCGGAATGTTAATAGCGCGATTTAGGCTTCGGTGTGTTTCGATGTGCTAGTGGCGCGACGACAGCGCCGCTACAGTATAAAGTTTCTTTGCTATAAAACTGTCTCACTATTTTATTTTTGTCATGGGATCACGTATATAGTGAAAATCCGTTATGTTAAGGTAAGCTGTTATCTTCATTATTAAAAAATTGCGTTGTTGCGTTCAAATAAAAATTAATTCAATGTAACTATAGTTGATTTATAACTATCAATACAAATACAAGAGAGACTGTTGTGTGTCATGTAATAGCAAACGGACGCTCTTCAATGACGTCCGCTAATGGACGTCATCTGATATTTTCTGTAATGTCTATTAGTTGCTGAGTTTCCTTTACTTGGATTACTTATGGTTTTATTTTTCCGTGGTATAATTGGTCTATTATTATCATTTTAACTTTTAGGCCTGCTAGAGATGAATAGGAAATAGAAGGAAGAGATTTTTGGGTAGGAAAGGTAAGAGGAAAGAAATAAGAGGAGTTAGCAGTTTGCGACGTGGTAGTTTTTTATGGTTTAAAGTCATAAAAATAAAAATATAAATTTCTTTGCAACCTTCCGCTAACTAAATACGATGATGTGTCTTACCTGGATTGAAGAGCACCTGCCACCCTCCCTCAATTGCATGCACTAACTCCGTCACCAATAGTCCCAGCACCACTACTGAGACACCACTACTCCCGGCACCACGGCGGCTACGGCGGAGACTCTCGGCGGCGGCTAACCGCTAACTTAGCTAAGTTAGCGGTCAGCCGCCGTAGAGTCTACATTACCTAAGGATGCCTCGTGTAAAGGCGAAACATGTGTCGTATTGTCGTCTATGGTGTGTCTTACCTGGAATAGTGGTATTGGAAGTAGTGGTGCCGGGAGTAGTGGTGTTGGGAGTAGTGGTGCTGGGACTAGTGGTGACGGAGTTAGTGCATGCAATTGAGGGAGGGCGGGAAGTGCTCTTCAATCCAGGTAAGACACATCATTGTATTTAGTTCGCGGAAGGTTGCAAAGAAATTTATATTTTTATTTTTATTATAATGGATTTCCGCAACGTTACAGTGGAGTAACGCCTGATTCTATCAATTGGTTTAAAGTCAATTAGGGTTGGCAGTGCCTTCTAATCCATTTTTTGCCACCAAGCAGAAGTGCACTACCCACTAAGATCTCCGGTTCGATGGTTGATTTGTTGATCACGTGAACTGTTAGCTCGTTTGTGACACTAATTAATTAAATTCTGGAGAATTCATAGATCTACGAGTTTTTATTGGGTTGACGTTTGAAAACAATCCGACCAAATGAAAAGGGCTTTAATTATTCCATACAGCAAGCACGTCTTATCACCATATTCTGAAACTCTTGATATGTGATAATGCGTTGGTTTTTTTTTAAATTAAAAGTTTAATTTTTTGACCACTTTGTGTGAAATTATGAACATCACAAGCTCAACATAGCAACTAGAATGACGTCTTAATCGTTACTTTTTATTAAAAGTTTAATTTTCCATGATTCTATAAGCTTTACGGGTTTTTAATGCGTAAACTTTTTCTATTGTATTTGTATTAACCACCGAAGAGGAAATAAATGGGTTTAAGTCATGAAACAGTAGCGGTCACGGACACTCCATGATCGATCCGTTTGCTTTCAAACTTTTCAGTCAAATATTGTCAAACGATCCTCGCGACTATAATAAAGTTATTTATACGGATTTTTTATCATTAATCATTCTATATTATCTTTATGCTGTTTCTAAATGTTTTCATAACATTTGTATAAGTATAATATTGTAAGTTATGCTTTTAAAACAAACTAACGCTGGGCTTCTTGCTGGTTTCACCCAGGACAGAGGTTTTTTCCAAACCAGTGGTTTATCGTTAATAATCTACATTTAAATGGCAATAAAACTACATTTATTAAATTTACAACAACGAATATTAAAAGTCTGAAGACCAATGTGTTTTAAATGGGGATTAACTGAGTCCTGTTCAACCCTCTATTATTTTTGGCATCACTCTTGACGCAAAGCCTCAGTGGGGCCCCCAATATATCCAAACTATCAAGCAGATCAGATCAAGCTCTGCAGCTTATGCTGTAAAAAAGCTTAGAGATCTCACTAGTGGCGAGACAGCTACATTAGTTTATTTCAGTTGTTTCCACAGGATAATGTCTTATAGGATTTTACTAGTGGGAAATGCGCCTGATTAAGAAACTATTTTTGTTTTGCAGAAGAGGGCCATAAGAACTATTTAAAGCCTAATACTGAGAGAAATTCTTAGAAAAAAATTAAAGAAATAAATATGTTATCTTTGGTGTCTCAATATATTTACAAAAATTTAATATTTGTTTACAAAAACAAAGGTAGTTTTAGTATAAGAAGTGATATACAAAAATCTGTAAAAACTAGAAACAAACACAAGTTAGTGATACCACTTTCTCGACTTCACAGAGTCATTAATTCATTCTTGGGGCAATGTATACGCTATTACAACAAAAATCTCAGAAAATATACAAAATATACAAATATACAATAATACAGAAAATATATCTCTATTACCAAGTTTTAATATTTAATTAAACAAAAACTGTATAAAAAGTGTTATATTATAATATAAATGAATACATGGTTGATAATAACCCTTGGGAATGAGGTGGTCGCTTACAAGCTACCTATTTCTAAAATAAATTTTGTAAATAGCTTGCGACCATTCATATCGTAACATTTATTTTTAAAAAAGAAGTCCCGCTGGGTTTCATGCTGGTTCTTCCGAAGACAGAGGCTTTTTTTCGAATCAGAGGTAAAGTAAAAATGTCTTTCAATAAGAATTACATGTCATCAATACTGAATAAAATGATTTTATTCTATTGTATAAGTTCAAATCTTATCGGGAAAATTTCAAAAATTACACACTTTTTGTTCAATTTGTCAAGAAGATCAAACAGACATATCAGTTGACCATTTAAGACTTAGAATTAGAAGTCGTCAAAATCTGTAAATTGATCCTGGAAATTGGGAGCACGTATCATGTCTGAATTCTAAACACTCCAAGAATAATAAATACGAACGTTGAAATCCCACATCGTTTTATACCTAGCAGACCGAGACTGGTACATCATGCACCCAAAAATATTTGATAACGCGGGACTCGAACGGCTACGACGTGAGGCTGTTCCCTCGTCGAATAAAAATACTACGACAGGAGATGCGGTTCTACGAGTTGCAGAGCAACCCGCACATGTAGATGTCGCCGTAGACCTCCTTGTGGTTAACTCAGACGACGGAGGAAAAGTCGCCCAGGAACAAGGAGCATATTGGAAGACGCGATTATGGAAGTGTGCAGTACGCCACTCAAGGATCAACCACGTCTTCCCCGCATGCCCCTAAGCAAGCGAAATCAAACTGTCGTGAGAGCTTTAAGCTCAATGCTAGTGATCTTTGTGGAAGTCAGCCGGGACTTTTGCGAGACTGACTCAATTATTTTTGGCGTCGCATTGGCAGTATGCTGTATTATTGGCGCCAAGCTTCCCACGACTGGACGTGATACTATACAAAGTAGCGCCATCTCAGCCTGGAATATAAGAATTGAGGAACGCATTACAAATGCTAGGGCTTTGGTTGGCAGGCTGACATCAAGTCGGGCAATAATAAGCCAAGAATTGTATGCATCGTCATGGTGGCGTTTGTTAGGACAAATGTCAATTTGTACCAGCCGGATATTATGCAAAAACTGACGGAACACACCTTCATTTACTGGCTACGCTTCGATGAACTCTTTGGGGAAACCGAGAGTTTTGTCTGTGCGATACAGGGTCAGATTATTAAGACCAACAACAATCGGAGATATACAGTCGACATCTATCGAGCTTGTCGTCATCCCGGTGAATCATCTAGGCATGTCCTCTCCGGTTATTCGGCTCTTTCTAACTCTGAGTACTTGCGCAGACACAATCTAGTAGCCAAGATTCTACACCTGGAGCTGGCTTTGAAATACGGTCTCGTGGACAAGAAACTGCCTTATTATAGGTACATACCTTCTGGCATCAATATAATAAGGCCGTGCTCGAAATTGACTGCGCCAGGCTCTACTGGGACCGGGCCATCATCATAGACAGGATGATAGCCCGGCCTTATTCTTGGGAATAAGCTTAACATTGTGCTCATGATGAAAAGTCCATTGCTGAACATATTGCTTAACAGAGGAATAGTTGCGACAGTTATAGTTTGAAACCACAGGTTTTAGTTCTTTGTTATCCTGGTTTGTTTCTTTCTGAAGTCTCGACACCCACGGGAAGATACGGAGTAGTGAATATTATTGCTATGTCCGTTCGTTTTAATCATGTAATGGCGGTGTGAGATATACGCATACATACCCGTATACTATAAATTAATAATGGATTCTCATTATTTAAATTTCAAACTGTAGGACTTCAATAAGCAATGACATAATTTTTCATTAATTTTACAGATGTCCTTCTTGGCGACGTCATTGACACTAGTATTTTTTAAAACCTATTTAAAAAGTTTTATTTCGGCTCCATTAATATTTATTTTTAATATTATTTTTTGTTATTCTTTACCTTGTAATATATACACGAAAATATGTGAATATAACATTGCGCAAAATGTTACTTAAAACATATTAATAAGAAACATTGTACTTTTAAAAGAATCTTTATTATGTTCTGCTTTGAGAAATGAAAAGCAATAAAGCTTAGTTTACTAAGGCTTCGAAAAGAGAAGCCTGATGCTGAATTTGTTAAAACACTCATTTATCAATTTAATTAAAATTTTACGGTTAAGAGGCTTTTTAACCTCTTACCTTCATGATACTTTTCTGTGAAATAATTTAATTTTGTCATGAGTAATCCCACATATAAATTTGAGGAAATATAACTAAACGTTATTTATAATACTATTACTGTCTATCAGTCCGTATCTCTCGGCCACCAAGCTATTCACTGAAGTGACTTGAGTCAGTCGGAGCTTACTCATTTCAGCATCACTTGCCTGTGGTGCGAAGGTTGGGATATAACAAGAGCTTAAAACATTAACCACTATTACATGCATTTTGCCTTAGATGTATGTATGTTTATATCATTGTAAGATTATATGCAAGTGTGTATGCGAAATTGGTATAAGTGTTGTCAGATTTGTCTTCTCTTCGAGGTATCATATGCTAGGCGTTCAGCTATAACGTTGCGAGGATGAGGGTTCGAATCCTGCTCGGAATATGCGTGTATGTAAGGCCCTAGTTGGGCCTTTATTAATTGTTCCGGGTCTTGGTGTATCCATTTTCAATTTTTGTATGTTATGTGAGAGAAATATTTATTAAATTATATAAATATCGATTACATCTTATGGTAATACGACAATATTGACATTATGACGTCGTCTTGTAAACATAATAATAATATAAAAGCAAGCCCTTTCCTCAAAGCGCCTTTTGACCAACGTATCATTTTGATAAATAATAATTGACTTCTACTCTTGCTACTTCTCTCTAACGATAAGCAGATTTAAGATTTATTATTACGTACCAAGTTCAATTTTATAACAGCACTTCTTACAAGTTATATTACTGAATGAATAAATAGTGCAGTATTTTTCTTAAATTAATTAATTACAAACAATTACAGTTTCATAACAGTCCGAGACCAAGACAATGCTGTCAAAAAACTGACAAATGTAATTATTGAAATAAGAAATATATGATCGTGAATATAATATATCCTATACTATTAAACGAGCAATTTTTGTATATATATATCTATAAGACCATCATCAGACCAGTCCTATTGTATGGCAGTGAAACATGGGCCGTAACTCAAAAGAATGTGCATACCATGCAAGTTGCCGAGATGAAGATGCTAAGGTGGATGTGCGGCGTTACCAAGCTCGACAAAATCCGCAACGAGTACGTGCGAGGAAGCTTGGGCGTGCGCGACATCGCTGACAAGATGCAGGAAAGTAGGCTGCGATGGTATGGGCACGCGAAGAGGAGGCCACCAGACTACGTAGGGAACTTGGCACTACAACTTTCCATCCCAGGTCGAAGATCCAGGGGCAGACCCAAAACACGATGGAAAGATGTAGTGGTAAAGGACATGAGAGAGTGCGAAGTCTCCGAAAATGAAGTCGAGGATAGAGCGAAGTGGAGGCGTAAGACAAGAAAGGCTGACCCCACCACCATGTGGGACACATAGCCAGGAAGATATATATATATATATATATATATATATATATAATATTTATATATATATATATATATATATATATATATATATATATATATATATATATATATATATAATCGGGATCTCGGAAACGGCTCCAAAGATTTTCATAAAATTTAGTGTCCAGGGAGTTTCGGGGATAATAAACCAATCTAGCTGGGATTTATTTTTAGAAATTGTCTTTTTGTCCGTGTTTTTAGGCAATGAAAAACTGCTACAATATCGTTAGAATAAGAAGGTAAATTTTGACAGATTGTTAATGATTATAAATAGCTTAATTGGTATAATGAGCGGTCACAGAATCGTAAAACTCCGGTTCGAACCCAGACCGACCGACCGACTTTTTCAGTTTTTTTTCAAGTTCCTTTCTTTTTTTAGAAAATCTATTTTTTCGAGACCTTTTTTTTGTATTTTTTAAAAACAAGAAAATTTAAATTAAAATAATTGCACTCATGATTTTTTATTCAAATAACCAGTTCCGTTTTTTCTGTCATGTCGCTGAGATCAAAAAATATTATTTATATTTCATCAGTATGTAATTTGTATCTAAATATAATTTCCAAAACACACGAATTAAAAAAAATCGAGTGAAAAATACCGAGCAAAGCTCGGTCAACCGGGTACTGTATATAATGTGTATTTGTGGACATAATTTATTACGATGATATACAAAGATGTACATTATTATTTAGTGAAATTAATTTCATATATATATATATATATGTATATATATTTCATAGTAATGATCAACGATCTCCCGGAGGTCGTTGAAGTTGCGAAATATCTTCTGTTTGCAGATGACCTAAAACTGTTTTTTTCGGTAGCGGACGTATCGGATTGTGATTGGAGTGTTACTAATAAATTATACTTAAGCGCAGCATATATATATATATATATATATATATATATATATATATATATATATATATATATATATATATATATATATATATATATATATATATACAACGTGGGGCCTACAATGGCGACTTTAATTTAACACACATATACGTTTTCACACTTTCATTTCATGACGAAATTATATTGCCATTAAACGACATTATTTAGGGATATATTTAAAATTTTAGAAAATAGCATATTAGAGCAACCTGTACTTAAAGAACTGTCGCGCAGTGATCATTTGCCGGGTTCACGGATCATAACATTGCATCATCGAAATTAAAACGAATAAGCAATACTATTGAAGGAAAGAAGATTTGTCGGCGAGCGGCCGGCGCAGGAGACACCTGCTCCTCTCCCGCACCCCGCCACACTGATATCGAAATATTTTTATAGTACTAGCTGAACCCGTGTCCTTGACACACTTGTTCATAGCAGTGCGCATAATTAGGTCGACTAATATTTTGGTGAATAATTCCGCGAAAAGACGCTTACCTATTGTTTTATTTATTAATTTTTGTGTAATTAGGTTATGGTACTGCGATAAAAACGCTTTGTTTTGGTTTTTTTCCAATTTAGTTGATACATTTACATCTCTTGCGATACGGACGCTTTTATTTGTGTTATTAGTGCTTGTGTAAACCTGTGATCGTGATGGCAAATACACATCCGAACTACACAGCAGCTGAATATGCGGACATGATCCTAATTTACGGAGAATGTCATCAAAATGCCGCCCTTGCGATTAGAACATATCGCGAGAGATATGGCGATACAAGACAATGCCCTACTCATTCTCGCACTATTGTAGGAGCTCTTCAGCGCATCCGCGAAAACCGACCAGTGGATCCTAGGTATCAACGCCCTGATCGACCGCCTACACGACAATACCCAATCCATTTAACTGAAAATGTGATACAACACTTCGAAGACCAACCCAAAACTAGCCTTCGCCAGAGTGCTAGGCATTTTCAAGTCCATCACAGAACCGTCCATAGGATATTAAAGCGCGAAAAGTGGCACCCATTCAAGTTTAGAAAAGTACATACTCTGCTATCGCGTGATCAAATAATAAGAGTTAATTATTGTCAGTGGTTACTGAGAAAAATTGAAGAGGACAGTGACTTTCTTTCTCAAATTTGTTGGACTGATGAAAGCACGTTCACCAGAAACGGCATGTGGAACCAGCACAATCTGCACCACTGGGCACCAAAAAAACAAAATCCGCGCGTTTGGCGGGAGTCAGCCCATCAGTACAGATTTTCGGTAAATGTTTGGGCAGCTATTCATGGTGACAACATCATCGGACCCGTATTCATTGATGGGGCTTTGAACGGCGAAAGGTTTGTTAATCTATTAAATAATACGGTGTCAGAATACACAAACAACCTAAACGTCCATCAATACCAACGAATGTGGTATCAATTAGATGGCGCGCCTGCACGCTCTGTAACAACAGCCAGGCAGTGGCTAAATGACACGTTTGGTGCACAATGGATTGGTAGATTTGGACCTCGTAGGTGGCCAGCAAGATCGCCAGACCTCACGCCACTCGATTTTTTTTTCTGGGGGTGCATCAAAAACGATGTATACGCGGAGAACGTGGATTCGGTGGAACAATTACGCCATCGAATGATAAATGCGTTTGAAAAATTGAAGGAAATGGCTATAAGTGACAATTTATTATCAAATGTGCGAGAAAACATGAAACGCCGTTTAGTTCTTTGTATCTGCCAACAAGGTGGCCTTATTGAAAACAAGAAAATTTAAAATAAAGACAAATTAAAGCAGTGATTAGTGATAACAGTTAACAAATAGTAACACGAGAGTGTGATATGATACGTGTTTGACTAAGCATCTCCACTGTAGGTACCACATAGGACGCGCGCCACCACGCCGATAAGTTTCTTTGATAGATTTGCGCGGTTGCCAGCCCGCTAAACGCTGCGTTGCCGCTCCGAGTTAACGTAAACCAACTAGGTAAGTATTTTCATGAATGAATTTTTGCAAGGATGATTCCAATTTTAGTTACTTTTTTAATATTTAGTTTGTTTGAAAAAAATAATTTTTCAATTTACGAGTAATTTTAACTTTTTAAAATGAATATGATTAATGGTCACTAGCCCTACCCGTGTATTAAATTAAAGTCGCCATTGTAGCCATACGTTGTATATATATATATATATATATATATATATATATGTCCTCCCCCTCTCTTCGGACCTCGGATAATCCAATAATATGCCAGCGCAACTTGTCTACCTCTTCTTCCAGCTCCAGTTTCTTCTCGTCAGTCCTCATGGTGCGTGCGTTATATGTTGCCAGGTCGAGTCGTCGTAGGTGGCAACCGAACCTCCACCGGAGATTATTAGCACCCCCTGCCCCGCCGTTACCATGGTCGCCACCGTAGCCTGGAATAGCGGGGCCGTCAGGGACTGGGGGCCGTTTTTTGCGTCGTTATTCATGGGGGGATATTTGCCATAGTTGCCACGCTTGGCGAGCGGGTTGGCAACCGCAGTTTTTTTATTTTATCACAGTTGTTATCAGGAAGATGCTACTGCTCATCTCCTGCCTGTCTCCCTCTGTCGCCTCTTACGACACCCACGGGAAGATATGGGGTAGTGGATATTCTCAACCACCACTACACGGCTCACACACACACACACACACACACACACACACACACACACACACACACACACACACACACACTATTGTAAGTAGATTTAACCCATAAATAAAATATACTTTCAACAGTAAAAGACATCGCTACATTACTCAATTCGTACATATCAATACATTGGAAACTATGAAAACGAATTTTCGGTGATTTAGCCGAATATTCGGTAGAGCTGTCGAATATGCCGAATACCGAATATAAAAAGAATATTCGGCCCATCTCTAGTATTTATCACTTTATTTATTAAAACTAATTTTTTTTTGTGAACACGCTTTAAATTTACATAAATATACGAGAAACCAAATTTGACATATTTGTTTTCGTTACTTAGTTGTTATCGTGATCGAATTCATTCATGAAAAAATAATTAATATATCAGTTTTGCAAGCTCTATTGTCTCTAAATAAATATTTCGTAACTGTCATAAATAAATAAATTATACAAGAACGTACCAAATTCACCTGTTTGTGACATGCTTTATTTTCGTACAATATTTAAGGCAATACTCGAAATATCAATGAGAATAAACAGAGCTTACCATAATTTTAAATTACTTTAAAACTGAAATGCGGTTGAAATTTGGCGAGATAAATATGAACACGATTTTGTTTCTATTTGTACTCCACTCTCCAATGAGAAATAGCGGAATTTTATTTAAAGAAAAGGTCCCACATTAACTATTGTTATCTTTGATCATTACAAAGTTTAACTCGCCCCATTAAACTTAGGAAACGTAAACTCAGGAAAGTACATACTTTTATCAAATAATTAAGTGACTGAAATTTTATTCATAAATTATATTAAAGGTAAGCACCGAACATTTCTGGAACGAGAAAGTAAGTCGAAATAAAGAAAAAATAATGTTCTCCCATACTGACTACATCACATTCGATGCTGCAACTACAAAATATAAGTTTGAAATCGCCTTTATTATTACGCTCCAGTCTATATTAGCAGCGTCCTTTTGTAGGTTTTTCAAATCCATTTCCTCAAAAGAACGCTGCAGAAGTATCCTTGATTTGGCTTTAGGTAGTCATATTTTATAAAATTGAAACAGGAGATCATGATATGAAACGGCATTGGCAGCACGTTGACCAAATCTATTAACATGATCGAGAGAAGAAACGATAATCAAATCAGGAAGTGATGGGATACAGTTAGAGAAATATAAATTTCAGATAGAGGAAGGATATCTACATTGGCTGCTTCTATAAGGGACTTAAGCCGAAGAGATCGGGCATCATTCTTGAGAAGGCAAGTATTAAAGTCGCCCATTAACACTGTATGTGTATATAATAGAGTTAGCTCTTCAAGAAGGTTGTCCAATGTAGTAAAATAGTCCACTTTGGAAGCAGGAATATAAAACACTCCAAGGAGTAATTTGTTGTGCGAAAGAAGTACTTCAACAAATAATTACTAGGCTTCGTTCTCAGCTTGAGATAGAGATGATAAACAAACAATAGAAAAATGAATATGAGCACGAATGTAAATGATACACCACCACCGCCTCGCGCAGTACGGTCGTTGAGTATTACCTGGAATCCTGGAATGGAATAGAATATAGAAGGAAGACATGGCTTTAACAATGACTCTGAAAGGAGATTTGCATGAACATTATTACTTTCAAAACTAGCTAACATATCGGGAATGGATCTGATCGACTGAGGAAGAACCACGCTCTTACAGAACACCAGCTATTATAAAATAGCAGCGTAATGATGCTGTGTTTCGTATATATGTGAGACGAGTTATTCCATCTTAGTCCTCACGGGTGTCAACGCATCTGCATTTTGATTCGTAATCGAGGACAGATATATGTAGATGTCTATGGGCCACAGCCACTACTAAACATCAGGTGGACTGTGTTGCCGTTTGTCACCCATATCCCATAAAAAATCATAAAACATGAAATATCACAAAAGCACGGTTTTACAGTACTTCAAAAATCATTATCGTGTAGTTAAACCACTATCAGGTGGACTGTGTGCTCGTTTGTCACTCAATGTAATAAAATAAGCATTTCGCGAAAAGAAAACAAATATCTAAATAAAAATTATAGTAGGTTAACTGACCCTGCACACGCTAAACACATCTGATTTGTTTTTTTTTATGTATTGTCGTTCTGCTATCTGGTTTATTTTATAATATACTTGTGAAATTAATCATCCATTTGCCTCTTCTATATTCGGACACAAAAGACTAGCGTTTTCATCAAGAAAATTCGTTTCCCAGCGTTTTAAACCATAGCGGTAGCTAGTTTCATTGCTCGCTGGGTTATTTTAGGCTTATAGAGAAGCCGTAAGGTCAATGTTACTATTTAGTCACCAAAGCTGATTATAGGTTACGCTACGCATTAGCTGGAGGTTTTTCACTGGTGATATTACTAACGTTCTAGTATTACTTTTTTTATTATTACTTATTTTTATATTGATTACCAAGTTTTAAAACGGAAAATCCATTGTAGTGTTGCATAACGAGTCACACTCAAATATGCAGTTCGAAGGACCGATAACCGTCGGGTAAGATGAAGTTTGCGTTTGATAACAATCTTTGTATTAAACGAGTTAGTTCTTTGTAGCAATCTTTGGCTCGGCGATAACTGATAATTCAAACTAAAAAAATTATTTTATTATAACCCCATTTATTACGATGTGTATTGATACTTCATAGTGTGACGAAAGAATTTTGATTGATTGATGTATTTTTATATAAGCTATACCAACGAAAGTATATATTAATGGCATGTCTATGTTTATTTTTAATTATTTAAATAAAGTATTAAATATTGAACACATACAGAAAATAAAGTTATAAAGCAGAGTTACCATAGCATCTGCTTATTTCATTAGGATATGCATTAGATACGGAATGCTTGCATACTACTCAATGATATGGAATAGTAGATATTCTTACACCGCCACTAAACGGTACATATTTATTAATTGGTAATCTTTGCAATTCTATTATATTATTATATTATTGTATTAGGTGAATAAGCATCTATCAGGTTATTTCGTGTCATTACTGATACGAAGATCTAGTCGAATCTAATGAATGGCGAATTAAACATAAAAAAATAAATAATAAATATCCAGATGATGACCGGAAGTGTGAATAACAGTAATAATTTATTATTATTATTATTATTAATATAATTGAATTATTATTAAATATTTATTACTAATAAATCTTTGTGATGATAATATCGTGATTTTTTATCATCCTAAGCATCCACAATGACGACGGTGAGGACGAACACTCAGGTGAGCCGTATGCTCATTTGCCTCCTTTTCCATAATAAAAATGTACTTTTCCTTTTTTAAAATAAATACAAAGATACATTCAATAAGTTACCGATAAATTTAAGGGTGAAAGACTAGTCTACCTGGTGGTAAGTGGACGTTGTGGCCCACAGACATCTACATCTTATTCTGTCCCACCAAATTTTATCACGCAATGCATCTGACCGCCGAGAGACTACTTTACCGTACCGTAAATATTTACCTTGCGATTACGGCAAAGCATTCCAATTGTGGTCACTAGGGTGTATTCTTAGACTGATGAAAAAATCATAATTATGTTATTTATTTATTAATCTTTTTGTTGGTTATTCTGAAAGTAATATATAGTACTTCTGTTATGTGATATGTTAAAATAGCCTGTACTTTCTTAATTTACATAGATCAATATTGTAGTCAGCTTTATGGACAGAACATGAATAACCCTCTCAATAGAGTATAAGAGTTAAATGTTGTAAAGTGGTAGACACAGCAAAAGTTCTAATTTGGATATGTTAAATTACGTTACATAAATAAGAATTAACGCAAAATATTTGTATCTTTACATTTAAACGAGCAATTCTTGTATATATATATATATAGTCTCGGAAACGGCTCCAACGATTTTCCAAAAATTCCAGGGGGTCTCGAGGGCAATAAATCGATCTAGCTAGGATTCATTTTTAGAAAATGTCGTTTTGTCCGTGTTTTCAGGTAATGAAAAACTGATACAATATAAGAAGGTAAATTTAGACACCGTATTAATGATTGTAATAGCTCAAGTGGATATCGGGCCTTTTCAAAATCGAAGTGCCCTGGTTCGCGTCCTGTCTTCGGTCTGACTTTTTTCCTTTTTTTCAAGTTCAAGTTCAAGTAAAAAATACTAAAATTTAAACTAACCTAATTGCACTCATGACTTTTTATTCAAATAACCAGTTCAGTTTTTTATATTATGTTAATAATATCAAAAAATATTATGCGTGTTTCAACAGTATGTAATTTATATCTAAATATAATTTCCAAAAAAACCGAGGAACTCTCGGTCATCCAGGTACTTAAATTAATAACAATATAGATACGTATAGCCTTACTCTAATTTATGACATAATTTTTCCAGGCGATATTTGATTTATATCATTGACTCTATTGATTACCATTATTTAAAAATAAAAGACTTTTATTTTCTTACTTTCGCTCGATTTGATTACCGGCTCTGACAAGTGACTTAAAATTTCACAAATGCTGCTGTACAAATAGTTAAATAAATGTAAACTTGTCGTTAAGTAAATATCGATTTTCGAAATTCAATGTCTTTAATATTCCATTTGTATATTATACAAATTAGATTCTTTTTCAAAAGTTTGTTTCATTATTTCTAGGTTCTTTTCGTAACAATAATTCTTTATAAAATGTTTGAATAATGAAAGGAAAAAATAAATGAATTCGACAATATCAAAACTCTTAATAGGTACTAAAAGTTTCGAGAGAAAGACTTGAGTAACACTGATATTGAGGGGACTGAACTCATTGTTATAAATGAATCTCGCTACTGTAAAAGTTCATATATATTTCTTTTTACGAAGTATTTTTAGGGTAAGAAATATTTGCTAATCCGTCTAAGTAGTAAGTTTTGAGCGCATTCCTATAAAGTTGAGGTGCTATTTTATGCAAATTTGTGTTTCTGTTGAATTTTTTTGTGATACTTTAGATTACAAAGTTTGCATTATTAAATTTTATAGTTGATCATCATCTTTGTATATTTTTAAAGCCATAAAAAAGTTGTAAAATGTGTTTTATTCGTAAAGTAATTCACTACGAATGTTTGTATTTATGAGCTTCATCGCAATTTATTGCAATTTTACAAGAATACTCAATAACATATAATCAAAATGGATGTAGAAAAAATCACCCCTAAGCTGCTATGACAACAAGCCTACGTACAGATCTTCTTATTGCATTTACACTTGTCACAGTTGAACCGATATGAATTTTAAGCATTTTAAGTAATGATTTGATCGCAGACCTAGAACAAAAAAAGTTAAACATTTATTTATCATTTGAATAAACGAATTTTAGTCCTCAAATGGATTTCTTCACTGTAAAATTTCGAGCAACTCGTCGTCTAATTCACAATAAGCTACTTCACTATTATTTCCTTCAATATTATTTTTAAAGTTGGCATCTTCATTATATTTAATTTCACAATTAGTTTCAACATTTTATTAAATTTAAATTACAGCCTATGAAAAGTTAGCAGTGAATTTTATATATTAATGTTTTTTTTAGAGAATAAGGATGACAAACGAGTGTGATGACCTATTGATTTGAATTTATTTAAGGTACTTCGAAAATTAGGGGGGCTCTATTTTAGGCTCTAGCGGCCTCGATCGGCAGCTACACATGCTACTGCACTGTTTGCGGCGTTCGTCTGTAAGAGCTTTAACGACAGTTTATCAAGACGTTTTTTAAAGAATAACGCTGACAAAAGAGCACACAGTCCACTTGGTGTTAAAGTGGATGCTGTGATCCATAGACATCCGCATCAATCCTCAATAAATAATCAAAATAAAGATGCGTTGTCACCCCTGAGGACTAATACCTACGGAATGCCTCATTTCCAGTAAAATAGGTCTCCGGTTCTCTACATTCATACGAACACCATACAAAACATAGCAGCATTAAGTTGCTATTTCACACTGGTAAGTTTAGAAAAAATTACACCATTTATTTTAAGACAATTACTATGAAATGCAATTATAAATACATTATGCGAAACAGACACATACGATTGCTTGTCGTATTATATCATAACTTACTCTAAATCTGCAGTATAACTATCAGACTTTTATCACACAAGCATACGGCTCCATTATTATACGTCTTAGTCTCAATCCGACATCAGTAGGATTTGTTTTTTTATCCTGAAACAAAAGTTTTGCTCGTTGTCTTTGAACTTGTTTTCTCCACCGTATTTTTATTTTACTAGTCGAAAATAGGAACTCATCAATTAAGCTCAATGTCAATATTTCTTTGTTTACGTTAAGTAATGTGAATCTTGCCTACATAAAGAGAAATTCATATATTACCCAGCTTGAGTGGAGAGAGAGAGAGAGAGAGAGAGAGAGAGAGAGAGAGAGAGAGAGAGCTTTTGGAGGAGCATGTAGCGAAGTGTAGCGGGCAGCGAAGCGACGCGTTCAGCATAATATATTTTAAATAGCCGTAAATGAAGACATTGTTCACTTTGGTTTAAGATTATAGCACGTTATCTTAAGAGGATACCTTGAAAATAAATCGAAACTTTGGGGGCGTGGCTTATTCCTTTGTCGGTGAAGCCAAGGGACGCTTGCGGGAGTGTCAAAATGAAAGTGATGCAATGACTTCGTAGTACGCTAATTATGAGATAGCCATACCGAGCAAGCGCTCGGAAAAAACTAAGTAAGCGCCAAACAACATTTTTATTTATTTTAACAAAACTTCGTTATGGATTAAAAAACTGGTTTATGAAAACTTAGATATAATTATTTACTATGCCTTAAAAATAATATTCGTAAGAATATTGTGGTGTCATCGAGAAATGTAAATAATTAGAGTCTACTTTGCAATTTTTTTCTATCGAGAAAATTACATGATATCGTTTTTTCCTCTTATGCAATCCAAGGTCATATAGTCAAAAATCATATACCAGAATTTTGGTTTGTAACCTATTAAACTTTAAAAAATATGTTAAGTAGAAAAACCACAAAATTTTCGAGGTATCACCTTAAGTAAATCCTTTACAGGTGCTTTGAAAATACTGATTTTATATCGGTCTTCACCACCGGTGACATCGGACACCGGTGACACCAAATATATTTAAGGCTTACCAAAAAAAAAACCCGGCGTATTTCGATAAGTTTGACAGGAAAAGAATGAAAGCCCTCTGTTCCTCTTGTCGACCAATGATAGATGGAGGTGAACAACAGCTCCCACGCATACTATACGGAATCTTTTCTATTTTAATGTTCATTGAAAATTCTTTACCACGTTGTTCAATTTCAGTGATTCTGTTTTTGTTAGAAAATCAGCGGTAATATATACGGCCTATAAATATGATTTTATAACTGGTCAAGATCTGATGATGGGATCTATGAGTAAATCACAAAATTCTTCAATTTGCAGATGCATCTGCACGACGTTTGGACGAATAATTATTTACCACATCAAATGATATCGATAACTACTTATGTTACTTTTACTTTCTTTTAAGTCGGTTTTTACTATTTCAAGTAAAAAGTTTGATTATACATATTATTTAATATAAAAATGTGAGTTTAAATATGAGTTGAATAAGTTTCTGTATTAATTCCGAATCGATTTCATTTTTGCTTGCTTCACAGCAGCAGTCTGAAATAAAACCCTCGTGTCCATATAGGCGCCACACTTGACATAAATCTCGTTTCAATGGGAATTGTCAAGCCTATCGAGTCAGCTTCTCTTATATTTTTTGTGTCGTCAATGTCCTAATTTCATTCAAATTGGTATAAGCAAAACAAAGGAAACACCATTTAGGTGCAATATAATATATTAAAAGATAAAATAAAAAAACTTAAAAATGGGCATACATTGTCGGCAGTACTTTTTTGTTTGTTTTAAATTACGATCACGTTGTCATCATTCATCAATACATTCGTTACAGCCTACATTTCTCAGTTTAGTTTTCCTCTTTTGCCTCTCATGACAACCATGAGATGATATGGGGTAATTGTGGATTATCTTACGTCGCCAACGAGGTCTTAAATGTTGTCACCAAAGGTAAAATAATAAAATCTCGTTAAAATAAAGTGGTATAGGTGGAATAATAACTTTTCTTTTTTATACCTATGACTTACCTTAGTGAACCTTAATAATCAGCCAATGAACCAATGAACGAAGAGAGTTTTTTTTTATAGAAGAGGGGGGCAGTCGAGTATGCAGCTCACCTGATAGTAAGTGTAGACCATCACCTATGAACAACTGCAACACTAAGGAAATTACAGGTGCATTGCCAGCTATTTAAAAGGAGTAAGCTCGATCTTGTAGGTTTGATATACTTAAGTCCAAAATTCATTCTGCGTTTTAAAACAACTTTATTTACACATTAGCTTGCCAAAATATAAGCTTTACAACAGTGCAAGAAAATTAACGTGTTAATAAATATTACATACTTACTTATTTACTTACTTACTTATCGTCACGCACAATCCCTAACGGGGTAGCCAGAGAGAACAGATCGCCAAGTGTCACGATCCTTACATACCTCTTTCGCTTCTTTCAGGTTCATTAACTTCTTCATACATGCACGTCTAGGTATCCGAGTACTCTTGACCCTCCCCTCTTCGAGCAATTTGCTCACATGGTCTTCGAAAGTTAGTCTCGGTCTACCTCGACACCTTTTAATATTTACTTTCGCTCTATATATTTTCTTCACCATTCGGTCTTCACTCATTCGTTCAACGTGCCCAAACCATTGGAGTACGCCCCTATCAATTTTTGTGATAAGGTCATCTTTCAATCCTGCCATATTGCGAATCTCTTCGTTTCGCTTTCGGTCGGCTATGGTAACGCCACACATTTTACGAAGAGATCGCATCTCCACTGCATTCAACTTGCTTTTATGCTTCTTCTGGCATATCCAGGTTTCGCTGCCATATAACAAAGTCGGTACCAACACTGCGTTATGTATTGCAAGGCGTGCACTCTTCACCACGCCCTGCCTTTTTACTAATGCATTCAGGGCACCATTGACTTTGTTTCCGGCAGCGACACGCCTATCCACATCTAAATCACATCTTCCATCCCGGCTGAAAGCACTCCCCAAGTATACAATTTCATTTACCTGTTCTAGACATTCCTGATTTACCCATATTTCACATTTCGTTCTCTCTTCGTCCTTTTCAAATACCAGAACCTTAGTTTTATTAGCATTCAAACGGAGACCTTTAATTTCACATTCCTCTTTCATACACGTGACTAATACCTGCAGTTCTGCTTCTGATGGTGCAATAAGCACTGCATCATCAGCATACAGCAGACAATTAACTTTTATGTCACCCAATTTCACACCCAAACAGCTATCTTTCAGCTTCTGTAAACAGCTGTCGAGATACAGTATGAACAGCCAGGAAGACATGACACAACCCTGTTTTACGCCCGCTTGGACGCTAAACATGGGTGACAGGTCATGCCCTACCCGCACACAGGCTTTACAGTCATAGTAAAGTGACTGCACAGCCCTTAACAATCGACCATCCACACCATATCCCGGCAACAGTTCCCACATTTTCTTCCTTATAACCTTATCAAATGCTTTCTCCAGATCCACAAAAGCACAGAAAATCCTCTGGTTAACACTCAGAAGCTTCTCCGTGATCATGCGGAGAGAAAACATTTGATCCGTGCATTCTCTTCCAGGTCTAAATCCGCATTGTGCCTACCATAAGAATCTTTCCGATTTCTCTTGCATCCTGCGTGTCAAAACCTTCGAAAAAACTTTACTTGCTAAACTGGTCAAGCTGATCGCCCGATAGCACCCGCAGTCAAAATGTGAACCTTTACCTTTATATAAAGGCACAATAACCGCGGATCGCCAATCATCCGGGACATCTCCCGTCTGCCAGCACAAATTGCACAGCAGATGAAAGCTGTCCCAGACGCGAGGCCCACCGTACTTGACCATTTCAGCAGTAACTCTGTCTAGTCCCGCAGCCTTACCACATTTCAAACTTCGAATCGCACGTTCAATCTCTTTCATGCTGATGACCTCAGTGTCATCGAGGTCCGTGTCTGGCGTGCCAGTCACGGCGTCACCCCCGGATCCTTCACTAAGATCATGACACGCATACAATTCACTATAAAATTCACTCCATCGCTGCATGACGTCCGATTTTTCTGAGAGGACGTCATTGGTTCTCGAAAGCACTTTGTTCATTCTTAAAGCTGTCGCACCACTCCAGGACCTTCCAACCTCTTTCCAGAAGAGTTTGGAGTTTTCCCTAAAGTTGTGCGACAACCTCTCGTCCGCTTCTATTCTACACCTTTCACGTACTTCCTCAATCAATGTTTTCGCATGAACTTTCTGCAGCTTATATCTTTCTTTCATCTTCTCTCTCATATGCTCATCGTTACTAGAGGCCAAGTAGTCTAACCATGCTTTTTTCTTCTTTTTTACAGCTTCTTTCACTTCATCATTCCACCATGCATCTCTTCTTTTACTACTACCTCTTTTTGTCGTACGACATACTTCTTCCGCTGCACTTACCATTCGATCCCTAAGGTTCTGCCATGTTCTGTCCACACATTCTTTCCTGCCATCGATGGTGTCAAGCTTTTCGGCTACCCTCGTGTGATATTTGTCTCTCGTATCCGCTTCCTGAAGCTTCCAGCTCCGGATGCGACAGACCGACTGTGGTTCTGTTACTGCCGTCCGGTGGCGCCAACTCGCGAACAAACCCCTAAATCTAGTAATTACTAGATAATGATCCGTTCCCAGGTCAGCACCCCTGAACACTCGTGTATCCATCACCTGTTTTCGCAGTCGGTCATCCACCAGGAACAAATCAATCATACTTCTCTCATTCTTTCTTTCTCTAGTGTACATATGGATCTTCCTGTGATTAAACATAGTGTTTGTCACAAGAAGACCCTTTTCCTTGCATACAGCCAGTATAAGCTTGCCAGCATCATTAACCCTTTTATCGCCAAACTTTCCAAGCACCGACTCGTATCCTGGTCGAGCGATACCTACCCATCCATTCAAATCACCACATACAACAGTTCTTTCGTTTCTCTTAACCAAATCTAGAACTTCTCTTACATTCTCCCAAAACTCCTCCAGCTCAGCCCTGGACGACGAAGCTACCGGCACATAAACAGCCAAAAGGAATAACTTCGTCAGTCCCATTTTGAAGCGAACCCAGAGAAGTCTTGAGTTCACAACCTTGTATTCAGTCATAAGATCGACCAACCGGGACGACAACAGCACTCCCACTCCTTGGCACGCGTTCTCGCTTTCCGGGACTCCGGACCATATAGCTAACGTCTCGCCAGGGAGCTCTTCAATACCACTGCCTTTCCGTTTGGTCTCCGACATACACACGACATCTAATTCTCTTTCTTTCATTATTTCGATCAACTCATTCGTCTTATCTCTCATGCCCACTCTAACATTCCACGTGCCAACTCTGCACTCCGTCCTCCACCTTCCGCCGAGTCGGGCTGTGCGTGACGGGTGGCGGTCCCCATCGCCGCTTTGCGCGCTGCATTCCACACCAACGGGGACGAGCTGGTGTGCGTCGCCTTGGGGGGACGCCCTAACCCTCGTTCGCATGGGTGCGCAGCTGTGTAGAATTGCAGCCCTGAAAAGAGCTGGCAGGGGTCGCGACGAGCACGCTTCTACAATGACCCCCAAATATTACATGATGACCTGATTAAGCTTAAGCAATATGTACTACATCTAATAATATATCTAGGGACAACCGTATCAAGATCCGTCTTCGAGTATGTAATATACCGTTTATATGCATTAAGCAAATTTTTAGATCGCTATGCAGTTGTTTCGTCGTTTACGACTGCGTACATCGTCGTGTAGTGCAACGTACAACAAATAAGAAATATATTTTTGCCAGCGTCACCTTATCATTCAATTAAAACGAGGGTGTCGACAAGAGATGAGTGAATAGCCTTCTGTTATATTAAGCAAAAGCGCTTTATTTTCAAGGCCTCAGTACCACTTGCCATAAATTATAATTGTACTAAGAAATACTTCTAAAGGAACCGGAATAAGCTGAAGGCAGTTTAAATTGCTTTTATACCTTATTTTTATTAACTGTGTTATTAATCTTGTACTTAATTTAACACTATATCTTTGAAATTAATAGTGTAACATTAAAATTAAACCACACAGCTTGGAATAATAAAGAAGATAGTTTAAACTGTGGCTATATTTAACCATTTGTGTTTCTCGAAATAATTCAAGTAATACAAGGCGTGTGATTAAGGAGCGAACTTATCTGCCAACGTCACTACAATCTATTACGATCAATTTTCGGGAGCCAACTACTGACTTAATTGAAGGACGGTATTTCTGAGGCCAAAGTTCCATCTATATATTATCATATCATTCCAATCTCATACAGTTTAAGAAATTGGTGCTCTAATAAAGTGTATGCGAAGCAGTTATGTAAATATAGACAGGAGATTAATGTGGGAAGGGATCGATATATATATATATATATATATATATATATATATATATATATATATATATATATATATATATATATATATATATATATATATATATATATACGTAGGCGGTCCCATAATGAATTGGCCTAACTATGAACCAATGAAGGAAATGAAACGAAACCAATTTTATTTTTCAATATAGTTACCATGAACACTAACACACTTCTGACATCTGTGAATCAACATCTCTAAACCTTTATAAAAATAATCACAATTTTTATCCTTAAAATGACTGAAGACGGCCGTCTGCAACTCTTCATCGCTTGAAAATTTTCTTCCTCTTAAGTCCCGCTTTAAATTTGGAAATAAATAATAGTCGGACGGGGCCATGTCTGGACTGTAAGGTGGGTGTTGAACTTCTGTGAACCCGCATTGATGAACTGCATCCTTCGAAACACTAGCGGTATGAACAGGGGCGTTGTCATGGAGCAACAGGACACCTTTAGACAGCTTGCCTCTTCGTTTTTCCTTTATCTTGTCTCGTAATTTATATATCAAAGAAGCATAATATTCGCCGTTCACGACTTTATTACGTTCTTTAAAATCCACCATCAAAATGCCTTGAAAATCCCAAAATATTGTGCATATCAGTTTTTTAGTCGATTGTTGCACCTTTGCCTTTCTAGGGGGCTTTTCACCCTTATAACGCCATTCCATTGACTCGCGCTTGCTTTGTGGATCATAATACAAGATCATAGTTTCATCACCAGTCACTAGCCGCTCGATCACAGTCTTTGGATTTTCGCCACAAAGATCCAAAAACTCCGAAGCGCAGCGCACTCTTTCCTGTCTCTGTACCGCTGAAAGGAGTTTCGGTACCCATCTTGCACTCACTTTTTTCATGTGAAGATGTTCATGGATCGCGCGATGAACGGTACTCTTAGAGAGCCCAAGCCTTGCTGCAATTTGTCTAATCTTTAAACGGCGGTCACTCAGAACCTCCTCTTCGATAAGAGCAATCGTTTCGGGAGTGAGCACTTCCACAGGTCGACCGTCGTGGCCAAAGTCTTCAACGGTTTCTCTTCCGAGGCGAAATTGTTTCACCCAATTTTTCACTGTGCTATAGGAAGGGGCAGACTCCTTATACACGCCATCCAATCGTTCTTTTATTTGGGCAGGGGATAAACCTTCTTTAAACAGAAACTTTATGACACTTCGATACTCAGTTTTCGACATTTTGAAAAAATACGAGACTCTCGTTATTCAAATGCCTGTTAAACTAAGACTAAGCATTTCATGTCGATGCATGTTTCTTATATTAAGTGCACGATAAACGTACTATTTAATGCAACACAACATGTAGCGACATGTCGCGTTGAACTATATCAGACCAGTTCATTATGGGACCGCCTGGTATATATATAGTACCTGGTTGACCGAGCTTTGCTCGGTATTTTTCGCTCGATTTTTTTAATTCATGTGTTTTGGAAGTTATATTTAGATACAAATTACATACTGATGAAATATAAATAATATTTTTTGATCTTAGCGACATAACAGAAAAAACGGAACTGGTTATTTGAATAAAAAATCATGAGTGCAATTATTTTAATTTAAATTTTCGTGTTTTTAAAAAATACTAAAAAAAAGCTCGATAAAATAGATTTTCTCAAAAAAGAAAAGAACATGAAAAAAAATTAAAAAAAGTCGGTCGGCCGGTCTCGGCTCGAACCGGGGTTTATGATTCTGTGACCGACCATTATACCAATTAAGCTATTTATAATCACTAACAATCCGTCAAAATTTACCTTCTTATTCTAACGATATTATAGCAGTTTTTCATTGCCTAAAAACACGGACAAAAAGACATTTTCTAAAAATAAATCCTAGCTAGATCGATTTATTACCCCCGAAACTCCCTGGACACTAAATTTTAAGAAAATCGTTGGAGCCGTTTCCGAGATCCCGATTATATATATATATATATATATATATATATATATATATATATATATATATATATATATATATATATTTATATACAAGAATTGCTCCTTTAATAGTACAGGATAGGATATATATATATATATATATATATATATATATATATATATATATATAATGGCTTGAAGAACTGAAAACTCACGAGGAATAGGAATTCCAATTGTATTGATGATTCTCGTAAAAGCTGAACCTGAACCACAAAGCAAAGAATCGACGCGTCGCAGCTACTGGCTAACTGTGTAGTTATGTAGACCCTTGGCTACGTGGTTTCTTACATGTATTTAAGAAATTAATTGGTAGAATAATAATCAGTTAAAAAAGGTGTTTCGTCATTCACGTTTAGTAATTAGAATATAAAAATATTAATACATTATCATCCTTAATTAGTGTAAAACTTTAAGATTCAATTACTTGCTCGTTAGTCTATAAATTGAAAATTTTGCCTTATGGCATTATTTACCAGTTAACGACGACATAAGTAGAAAACCTATGCAACTTGCTTTTCTTAGAATATACAAAATTTGAAAACTCTTCAAAGGAAAAACATTTATTACAAACATTTACTAGAGTAAACATTAACGCTAGAGTGCGATTTTAATTTAGGTACCATACTGATATAACATACAACATCGTCGGTGTTATAAAATAGGTTATGTGAAATAATATAAAACATGTAATTTGTTCCTTTGTTTAAGTGGCCTCTAATAACTCGAGTAGGATAAAATTTTGGATAAAATCACTGAATACTACATGAGTTAATACATATTCAAATAAATCCATTTCAGCTAAGCTTAAAGATGCTTCCTATAGGAATGTTTCGTAGCAATATTTGAGAAGGGAATCAAAAACTGAAGGTGAGCGATGTAATTGTCATTGATTTTGATATCGTATTACTTACAGTTCAGTAGCTTGAAAAGTTCTTTCAATGCATGTAAGTCAATCAGCGATGAGGAGTGTCGGAAATATAATGTTATCCCACTTTAGACCTCAATGTAGTTGGATAATTTCGTAATCTCTTTCTGTACTCGAATAACCATCGAAACCATACTGTACAAACACTTCACTATACTAACTTACTACACTATACAAAATTGCACTTCGGTATACCAACAAGCAACTTGGCAACTAAAAGTCCTACAACACCACCCGAATTTCAACGAAATGAAAGACTTTCTTACAGTCCACATACTTAAGACAAAGTGACAGATTGCATTCTCCGATCTTCTGCACAATTTGCCAAAGGGTTATCTGTGATACTAAAGCATTTGCGGAAGCGACTTATACGGGGTTCGGCCACTGAATTTTCACTTGACTTTGGAACTTTTTCATTTCATCTTTTTGAGATACAGAGAAAATGCAAGTTAAATCTTGTTTCATCGTCATCATCATTACAGCCCTACACAAGTCCACTGCTGAACATAGGCCTCCCCAAGGTATGCCACAAAGCACGGTCCTGAGCCACCTGCATCCATCGACTACCTGCATGTCTTACCATGGTCATGGTCGCCGTGTAGTGGCGGTTGAGAATATCCACTACCCCATATCTTCCCGTGGGTGTTGTAAGAGGCGACAGAGGGAGACAGGCAGGAGATGGGCAGCAGCATCTTCCTAATATCAACACTAACATAATAAAAAACTGTGGCTGCCAACCCGCTCGCAAAGCGTGGCAACTATGGCAAATATCCTCCCATGAGTAACGACGCAAATCTTGTTTACGTCTGTCCATTTCTTTTTGAAGTTTTATTACGCTAATTAATACTAAGCTTCGGTAAATAGGCACTTGATTGATTTTATGAAAGTTACAGCCTATATACGTCCCACTGCTGGGCACAGGCCTCCTCTCATTTCTGAAAGGGTTTTAGGGCCAGGAAGTGTTCGCCGCGCTGCCCCAATGCGTGTTGGCGAACTTCACATGTCTTCGAAATATTTTTTCTTATTCCTCAGACATGCAGGTAATCTCACGATGTTTTCCTTCACCGCCGAGCTCATGGTAAAGCACTCAGTACTTAAAATTGCAATTAACAATTTCATTGGTGCCGGCGGGGATCGAACTCGGGCTACTCGCGTTCTGTTATATTTACAGCGAGCGTTAACCATCTGAGCTACCACGGCTCTTTGATTTTATGCCCTTCATTTACTTATTTGTATAGTGGTGTTTTACGTATGTTTTTCATGTTAAAAACAAGAAAACAATGACTCTCACTTACGCTTGCGCTGGCGGCCCACACACAAAAACACCAAAGAACAGCAGGAGCAGTGGAATGACGAGGGGCATGGCGAGTGACGCTTTTACGTACTCGCGCTGCCCAATTTCATGTCCAACTGAAGGTAGTTGGGTATTTCCCATTGTAGAAACCTGAATGTAAATGAAGCAAAAATTTCCACCAACAAATCTTTTAAGGATGAAGATGTCGTTTAAAATGACCAGATTTTTGTATAAAGGTGAAATCTAGATTGCTTTCCTAGAAACGTGACACAAATTGTTCAGTGGCTAAACGCCAAACCTTTATAACTAAGTCAGACCCCGATGCTTATCTACTATTTGCCGGTACGAGAGCAGAATTGTCCTTATTTAGTTACGCTATACTACCTTTAATTCTGCTAAAAATCAGTTTCAGTTCTTAGTGTATATACTTTAAGACGAGAGAGACGTTTTTACTTAGAAAAAACGTCTCTCGTTTTTTGATTATAATAATAATATAATACTAATAATAATAATAATATTCCACAACTATCACACAACGCCATCTAGTCCCAAGCTAAGCAGAGCTTGTGTTATGGGTACAAGACAACTGATAAACATACTTATATATTTCTAAATACATAAATATTATAGATAAATTACACCCAGACACAGAACAAATGATGGTGCTCATCACACAAACATTTGTCCTGGGTGGGAATCGAACCCACGACCTGCGGCATAGCAGTCAGGGTCACTAACCACTAGACCAACAGGCCTGACAACTTATAATATAAAATATTAAGTAATCACTCGTCTTAAAAACCTAATTGAAATTAATGTTGATGCTGGGCGACACTGCGTAATAAATAACATCTTATGTCTGGCTTTTTTTTCTTGTTGGAGAGGGAACAGGGAAAAGCCCGCCGATGACAATGTTGATTTTGCATGTCCTTCCAAAATCAAGAGTGTCATCATCTTTGTCCACAGCTTGTTCGTGTCTATGAATTATTTTTCCTTCCGTTTAGGTAATCTCACAAATATGTACTATACCTTAGCACTAAATATTTCCCTTAATAATTTCGGTGGCATTAAAGGAAATCAAACTTAGATGATTATTTTATTATGAATAAGGCAAATATCCTACCTGTAGAATATGTGGGAATAATACACTTTATATAAAAAGTATTATATTTCTTCCCCTTCAGTCCACCATCTGCAAGTAAAGTTGACATTTGGGGGAAAACTTTTTATATTCCCCTTGTCTTTAATAAAAGTTATTAGAATTTGATTTCTTATTCTCTGTAGTGATGTGTTTTTCTTTTGATATAGCTTATATAGAAAATCCAACCACAATTGAAAATGTATTTTAATCTGAAACATTTCGAACGAGATTAGGTACTGATTCGGAAATTGCGTAACACGTAGAGTCGTTTATTATTGAAGCTGAAAATTACTTTTTGAACATCATGTTTGCATAACCACACTTAAAATATTATTAAAATATAATTATTTAGACTCGGATATCATTTTCAATAATTTTAGAACATGTACGTGGGTGACTCAATAACCTATGAGATATACAAAAAGTATTCTAGACACTATTAATATTTATTTTACATCTATTCTCCATCATGATCTATACAAAGTTCTATTTGCCTAAACCAACTTTGAATACACTTTTGCCAGTCTTGATCTGACAGGGCGGAAATCGCTTCTTCGTAGGCAGCCACGGCTTCTTCGGCGAACTAATTCCTACAATATTTTCAATATCCGTATATGTGATTTATGGGTCTTCTCGCACCAACATTTCAGTAGTCCATACATTTTCTGCCGTTACTGCTGTTTGCGGGACCCGGGTTCTTTAGACATCTTTAAGGTTAATTTTACCCTTTTTGAATTTAGCAAACCACCTAAAAATTGTAGCGCGTGATGGAACTGAATCTACTAATGCTGATTATAACCGCTGTAAACTTAATTGTTCAGTCAAACTAACTTTAAAATCATAATAGATCATAACGTGGAAATGTTCACGGTTAAGATCCATCGCTTTAAATGAAAAGCGCGGGAAGGGTTGCAGGAAAATTTATAGAACTTTGTTTCTTTTTAATATTGATTAATTGGCTTATGGAGTTCTATTTTTAAATAAATTTTCTTTTTAGAAACATATATCATGGGTTCGTTCCATTTTTAAATTTTGATCATCTCATAACTTATTGAGTGACATACGTATTAAGATTTATCTAAGATATGAATGTAATCGCTAAATCCAGTATACATATATCTTAGGTATTATTTGCACCAATATATAAAAAGCATATGATAACTATTTATCTCTACCTTTAATAGGGTATTCATTTATTTAAAATACTATATACCGTAGGCTCAATGCCCACGAGTATTTTTCCCAAAGCATTATTAGGCTTGATGATGATGAACATATAGGAGGAGTTGCATGAAAAACTAAAACTGACAAAAACAATAATAAAAAGTAAAATAAATATTATATTAGTAAAATAAATATTAAATATTGCAAATGAAATATAATAGCACAATATGCACATTAATCTTTTATTTAATTTTTATTTCAATTCATATAAATTACAATTACCGTGTAGTGGTGGGTTAACTAAATCCGATACCCCAAGTTATCGCGTGGGGGTTTGTGGTTTGTGGGGTAAGAGGCACCAGAGGGAAATTGAATCAGAGATGGGTAGTACCATCTTCCTGATAATATCTACATAGTAATAAAAAAAACTGTGGTTATCAACCCGCCAGCCTATCGTGGCAAATATGATGATAAATATTCCCTTTTATGAGAAGTTATTTTTTGGGCGAGACCTATGTTCAGCATTGAAATTTGGATAGGCCATGGTGGTGATGGTAGTGATACTGATATTAATACAACGGAATATATATATGTATATATATATATATATATATATATATATATATATATATATATATATATATATCAGATGAAGAAGGAAAAAACATGACAAGAGAACCTTTAGTATTAGCGCACACTACATTACGTCAAACGTGCAACGGTCTTATTGCCGTTAGGCATAAACAGTAAGTAAAGTATTCAGTACTGTGTAAAGATGTGAGCAACCTGAATTTATACGAGGAACGGGAAAATACACGATAATCTCAGATAATATATAAATACAGATATTCCAGAGTTCTGCAAAAGATGTAGAAAAATCTACTATATCTGTATTTTCGAATAGGTAGCCACTTAAGCTGAGTATGAAAGAAAAAAAAAACATGGTTGTATTTGTAATTTAAGTAATATTATGAAGATTCCCCGTTTAGAGGCGAAACACGTGTCGTATTATCGACGGTGGTGTGTCTTTCCTGTTAGTAGTGGTTACGAGGATAATGCACTAAATTGAGGGAGAGCTCTTCGAAATAGTCACGTCCTTTTATTACCTACTATATGACCTTCAAAAGGTCGCGGATCTTTACAATCGAATTTTTAACATCTTTAATGTAATGGATTCCCGCAAAGTAACGCCTTATTCTATTAATTATATGATTTAGCATGAACTTTACTTGACTTCTTTTGTAGAAGAAAGAATTTTATACCCTGTGGAAGTGAATCTTGAAATTCATCATTCAAATACATCATTTATTCAACTAAAGTTTTTGTGTTTCTGACTGTTTACCATTAAATGCTTATTGCTACAAAATTTTCCCATTTCGATGAAAAATAAAGCGTTGTCTTAAGGGTTATCTTACATTAAACATCAAACGTTTGGCGCCGCCCTGTCAAGGTCACGGGTTAGATCTCGTATTTTGTCTGGGCTCCACCCACACGGACGATGTGAAGGGCACTGTGGCGACATAAATCTTTACACTCGCATGAGTGTGTTGAACTTAATAAAATATCTGTTTATTCTACGAAGAATTAACTTTTACGTGTAACGTTGTTTTTTAAGGAATATACTGGTGATGATATTTAATACCTACTTATAATTTTGTCACTAAATTTAGAGATTACTGTTGCTTCAATATTTAATTACTCTGCATATATACAAATAACCTGCATGATGTATATTTAGAAGACCTTCGGGCGAATTCGTGATAATAAATTGGAATTTCTTACCTGCGTAAGACGTACCTATTAAAATGTCAGAAGTTCACGTGTGAGCATTTAGACGAAGGTGTAAATATAATGCGGTGTCAGAAATATTTAAATAATCATTTATAAAATGAGAAAGTAGAATTAACGTCATATAACGCAATACATTTTCTGTTCATATAATTAGACTAAAAATGTAAAAAATATAAAGTAGTATCAGTCATGTTAGTCGAGTAGGCAGGTGTTCGTAAAGGCTTTTCCACAGTCGACTAAATTTAGTAAATAATATAGGGTATGGTACGGTTAATAATCCACAACAGTCTCGAGAGATAAGAGGTAAAGCCGTAGTAGAAAGCTTTTTAGGTTTAGGGTATTCGGCCTGAAAGTACAAAAATGCTCTTCTATTAAAGTGTCTTGAGTGCCGGCGGATTAAAATGTATGCGAAACGAGCGGACAACCTGGCTAAGCTACACGTCCCGCCGTACACTTACTTTTCATTGAGGTAATCGGTTACATTCGCGACTTAAGTGTGACATCAGATGATAGATTACAACTTAATATTTACATAAATTACATGCAAAAAATATGAAAGTGCTGATCTTCTTACTTAGAAATTGTAATGAATTTAAAAGTTTACGCGCGAAGATATTTTTATTTAATATTGTTATGTATAGCTATGTAGGTATAGTGATGGTTGCGCCCATTTTATAATAATTGGTGAATTCGAATAGGGCAGTGCGTATTTAATTAAGCATCATTTCATTCATGGAGGTGAGAGAGAAGGAGAACGATCGCTACGTACTGAAGCATTAACCTGCCTGTCCCTGAAAATTTGTAGAATTTATAGTTCATTTTTCAGCCACCAACCGCGTTGCCGTCAGTAAGAACATAGTATCTGCGAATTTAGCTGTTTATGAGTACAGGTAGATGAAGTTAGCTGCATAAGGTACAAATTTTCTTCGCGGCATTGGTGAGAAAATAATCGTGCTCCCTATTTTTTTCATTTTTGACAAAAACGTGGTAAAATATTGTATTGTGCGTGGATGTGCAAGTGGTTTAGCATCTGATCGATAAAATAGACTGAAAAACAATTTGCGTCAATCATCGTTATTTAAAGTACCAAAGGTAATATCTTCATATGTTATCGATTCATTGCTGCACATTGAAATAATAAATATGTAAAATTATTATTTTCTTTAATTAATCATGTTTTTTTACTAAATTAATCTAGATTAAACTTTTAAAAAATTGTTGAATTTAAGGTTAATTACAAGATTTGCAAGTTAGTAAATTCTCAAAATTTGTAGTAATTTATATATAATATTTAAAATTATAAAAAACACTATTTACAATTTATTTATCAATGAATAATAATACTAAAAAATAATAATAATAATTTCCTTATTTTCTTTTTTCTGCTTTGTATGATATTACTAGGCTGCACTAAAAGTATCGGGAATGCAATATTTCCACTGTTACTGTCATATTAAAATCTTTTTAATTGAAAACTCCTTCGTTTTAAAAATCGAATACCATTTATTTATTTAAAAAAAGATTCTCGGTCTTGTCACAAGGTTTTGTCAAACTTGTTTAGTCGTTGAGGAAATAGAATTGACTCGAGAAAATTCAAGAGCGATGATTTATTATGATTTTCGAAGTCGTTTGACACAAAAACAGTGTGTTCACCGGATCATTTCTGCATTCGGTGATGAAGCCCAATCCAAAACCACAATTTATCGCTGGTTTACTGAATTTCAACGTGGACATGTCAAACTCAGTGATGATCTCTGTCAAGGTCGTCCAAAAACTGCAGTCACCCAAGAAAACGTTGATGCTGTGCGTAAGCTGATTGAGTAAGATCGACATGTGACATACCGCGAAATTCAAGCAACTTTAGACATTGCCATGAGTTAAACACAAATAATCTTGCATGAATAATTACGTGTAAAAAAGTTGTTTTCCTGATGGATACCGCATTCGCTCTGTGATGAGCAAAAAGTGGCTCGCGTTATTTTGTGCGTCAGAACTCTCGAAAGATTCCACGCTGGATCCTCAAATGCTGTATACAAAATTGTATCAGGTGACGCCACTTACAGCATCCACGGGATAATATCAAGTAGTAGATATTCTTACACCACCACTACTCGGTTAGACGGTATAATTAAATGTAGTAAAATAAATAACAAATTATTATTATGACATAATATATTGTCCAAAATTATAATATTATAAATATAAATAAAATTTATATAAATTATTATTTCGGCTATTATCCACCGGGGCGAATAATTCTAAGCATTTGGTGAAGTCAACAAAAGAAGACAGCAAAAGATGTGAATATTCTTACTAGCCGTATTTAATAAGGCCGCTTTATGAATTAATCCTTTCAGCCATTTGCCTAATCCTAAATTGGACAGATAATAATCATCTATATTTTTACTGATAAGCCCATTGACTGGTACAACTACTGTGCTAGAATCAATGTCCCACGTAACGACATACTCGTGTGCCAAGTCCGTATTATTATTATTTTTATTGTATTTCTATTAAATAGTATTTTTATTTTAGAAGTCGTTCTATAGTTATATTATAATACCGTGTATATCAAAACTAACAATGTAGTCACACTATAGTTTTAACAATACCTTCTACTTTGTTAAATCTAAAAACGTCTCCATTTCAGTTATAATAACACAATGTCGTTTTCGTCGCGTCAATATTAGCGAAAATATATGGAGTTCCACCGCTATCACTACATGAGTAAAGAAACCTATCACTACCCATGAATAAAACCGCGTAAGGACAACTTTTGTAGAAAAATAAACTCGTTAAATACTTCACGCTTAGTTTTCCAAACAACTAATGGTAAAAGGAATGTTAAATTTATATTTCATGTATATGTCTACCCGTTTATCCATTTTTTAAGTCAATAAAGAAATGGGACTTATTTGCTTCTCTTTTTGCTTGCAATTCGCGTCTGGACAGAAGCACAGCGTACCACCTCAATTACCTCACTGTGGAACCTCTATGTCAGAGGTCTGTATCACCAACATGGAGGTTTTTTAAAATCTTGCGAAGTCTAGACGTGAACAAAGCTAGCGAACCTGATGGAATAAAATCTATAGTTCTAAAGATCTGTGCACCTGAGTTGTCTCCTGTCTTGACGCGCTTGTTCCGCCTCAAATTCTGGACTGGAATATTGCTCAAATTTTGGGAGCTAACTAATGTGCAGCCTGTGTCTAAAATAGGCAGCCGTGCCCTGCTAACTATCGGCCAATTTAGATTACCTCCATACTACGTTAGATTTTGGATCATATATTGAACGCCCTGTCTTACACATCTCTGCAGTTGGATAGGTTTCGAGCTCTGGTTCTGTACTCGGATAGCCATCGTATCCCTACTGTACAAACACTTCAGCACTTTGATATACCGACAGTCAACTTGGCACCGCTGAAGGGACTGTAGCACCGCCCAAATTTCCCCCGAAACTCTTCACCATTGCATTGGAAGACGTTTTCAAGCTACTGGACTGGAAAGGATACGGTATTAACATCAATGGCGAGTACATAACTCACCTTCGATTTGCCGACGATATAGTCCTTATGACAGAATCGCTGGAGGACTTAATCACTACGCTCAATGACCTCAATAGTGCCTCCCAACGGATAGGTCTTAAGATAAACGTGGACAAAACAAAGATCATGTTTAATATCCATGTCACACCTATGCCGGTAGTTGTTGGGAGCACTACGCTGGAAGTTGTTGATGAGTACGTTTATCTGCGACAAATAGTCCGACTAGGTAAGTCCAACTTCGACCGAGAGGTCAATCGACAGATTCAACTCGCCTGTGCAGCGTTCGGGAAATTACAACATATCTTCTCGTCATGTATACCTCAATCTCTAAAAACTAGATCGTACAACCAGTGCGTGTTGCCAGTGATGACTTACGGATCTGAGACGTGGTCCTTCACCGCTGGCCGTATGAGGACGCTCAAGGTCGCTCAGCGAACTATGGAGAGGGCTATGCTCGGAGTTTCTCTGCGTGATAGACTCAGAAATGAGGATATGAGCAGTAAAACCAGAGTGACTGACATAGCCCAACGGCTTAGTAAGCTGAAGTGGCAATGGGCCGGCCATATAGCTCGAAGAACCGATAACCGATGGGGAAGAAAGGTTCTCGAGTGGCAGCCTCGTACCGGTAGGCGTAGTGTAGGGCGACCCCCCACTAGATGGAGTGACGACCAGGTAAGATATGCAGGAAGTCGATGGATGCAGGTGGCTCAGGACCGTGCTTTGTGGCATTACTTGGGGGAGGCCTATGTTCAGCAGTGGACTTGTGAAGGGATGTAATGATGATGATGATTGAATGCCCACCTCATAGCATGATTAGAGTATAATGATCTCCTTAGTGATCGCCGGTACGTAATTCGCCAAAATCGATGAACTCTGGGCTTTTTAGCGTATGCCTCTCACATATGGGGCAAAGCAATGAAGAACAGTGGGGAAACACTTGCTGTTTCCCTTGATATCTCAAAGGCCTTTGACAGGGTTTGGTCTTTTGGGCAAGCTTTCAGCTCTTTGGCAACTCTCCCCTCTTGGATTTCGCTCAGTGTGGACGTGTTTCATGTTTAGTTATTAAACAAAATTTATTTAAAATTTTAATTTATTTAATTTTACGCTAAATAATAGGACCGCAGAAATCTTGTGGAGGTGTTATTATACTAGAAAGAGCCGGGTGAGTGAAATAAACATACTTGTTTGCGCTTCCATAGCTAATTATTGCGCTGTCATTGGCTACCGTTAGCGACGCCTTCTTGCGCTGGAGCACTGCTTGCGGAGGCGTGTCAACTTTGCATCGCACATCTCAACTTAATAGTCATCCGTCTTTCTCACCAAGTAGCCGACGGAAAGTTTAACTGCGTTTGCATTTAGGCCTACTCGCTATTCTTTTATGCATACGCCTAATTGACTCAAGCTTTACTCAACTTCTGCTTTACAAAAATTGAATTATGCCGCTAAAACGTACACCACCGAAGACTCCTCTCACAAATAAAACTAGTAGTTCTACGCTAGAAGTCACTCCTACACCAAAAACAGATCAGTCAATCTTAGAGACAAACTTATCTAATTTCGAAGACACTTTTGTTACTACTAGGCGAAAATATGATAATTTAGAGTTCAATCACTTCATGAGAGAAATGAAAGAGATGTTATCAACCGCCGCCTCGCAAAATCAACAAAAAATATCATCCTTGGAGTCCAGCATTAAGGAAGTAATCTCTCAAAATTCTGGAATCATGGATTCGCTGAACTTTATATCGCGTCAGTACGATGATTTAAATGATAAGTTCCAGGCGCTATTAGCCGAGAGAAAAGAAGATCGTGCCTACATCCGCAAACTTGAAGATAAAATCTCGCACTTAGAACACCTTTGAAGTTGAATTAAAAAACATTCCCAAAAATGACCGCGAGACCAAAGAGGAGCTATGCAGCATTGTTCAGAAAACCGCACAAACGTTGGATGTGTTAGTACAGCCCAGTGATTTAAAAAACGTATATCGCACAACAAATAAAACCACCCACGCTTCGGCGATAGTTGCTGAATTCACATCAACCCTTGCAAAAGAAAAATTAATAAAAAACGCCCGTAGATTCAGCAAAACTAATAACGGAACTTCTCTTAATACGTCACTCATTGGTCTCACTGGCCCCGCAAAGCCTATATACATCTCTGAGTATCTTACTCCATATGCAAGAAATCTTTTTTACCTATCTAGAAAATTTGCCAAAGAAAATGGATATAAATATTGCTGGATATCCTATGGTAAAATCTATATGCGTCAGAATGAGGGAAAACAAGCGCTAAAAATAGATAATAAAGAGGAATTAAAGAAATTATTGAACTTACAAAAGTGACTAGTAATAAGTGTGATACCGTCTCTATTTCTTTTAGTTCTATTGTTATTCAAAACTAATTTAATATTTTTAAATAATGTTTACCTATTCTTGCCGTGTATAACATGTAACTTGCTTTTAACTGTTCAGTATACTCACCTAATACTTATTTCACTTATTTACATAATACATTCAAACACAACACAACTCAATCATTCACTCATTAATAGTATACACTCACTCTTAATTGTTATATTTTTATTCAAAACTAATTTAATATTTTTAAATAATATTTATCTACTTTTGCCGCGTATAAAATGTAAATCACTTTTAAGTGTTCGACATACTCACCTCATACACATTTCACATATTTACATAATACACTCGAACACAACACAACTCAACCACTCATTCATTAATATTAAACATACACTCTTAATAGTTATATTTTTAATAAAAACTAATTTAATATTTTCAAATAATATTTACCTATACTTGCCGTTTATAAAATGTAAATCACTTTATACTGCTCAGTATACTCACCTCATACTTATTCCACTCATTTACATAATACATTCAAACAAAACACAACTTAATCACTCACTCATTAATAGTAAACACACACTCTCAATTGTTATATTGTATATACGATCCATTAACTATAACTTTAAAATTAACAGTACTACTCCAAGTGATTATTTTATATTATTAGATTATTTTATACTGATAGTTAAAGAATTTAAGTTAAAAGTACACTATGTAACGTCTTTAAATGAATTACAAATACTTAGTTGTGGGTTATTACTTGTAGTGGTTGCTTTACATATTTATTGCACACAATATAACTTTTTGTACTCAATTAATAATATAATTAAAAGGCGATAACACAAAAAACTTAAGCGATGATATTGACCAATTTACTATATCAAACTCATCACTACTTTACGACCTGGATAATTTGTCTAGGTTAATATCTGGTCAAAAACATAAGTTAAAAATAATGCATCAAAACATTAGAAGCATAACTCGCAACATAGATGAACTTAATGTTCTAATACATAGGTCAGCTTTAGAATGGGACTTAATTCTTCTTACAGAATGTTGGTTGCCGTCCTCTCACTATATTCCGATAATGGATGGCTATAACTATTGTAAAACTCTTAATAACACAACCCAAAATGAGGGTGTAGTGGTGTATTTCAAAAAATCTTTGAATATAACCTGGCAGGAGCTGTCAATATCAGATTGCAATTGTATTCTTCTAAAAATAGGTAAGGATACCATAGTCTTTGTAATTTATAGACCAGCTGGATTTAAGGATCCTACAAATTTTATTGAATCGCTTAGTAGTACGCTTGATCAGTATTCACATTATAAAACCATAATTGTAATTGGCGATATGAATATAGATATTGTTACTCATAGTAAGGACTCCTACTCTCCATATTACTTAAATAGTCTGGCATCTAAAGGTATGTTACCTGCCCACACCTTCCCTACCCATGGCAAAACGTGCCTAGATCACGTCATATTGAAAACAAAACTTCGGTCAACCTGCTACGTTGCGGAGACTTCCATTACTGATCATGATACTCTTATATTTCTATTAGAGGCTACTCTAGATACACGTAGTTTGCCGCCAAAAATTAGAGAACGTGTAAATTACGATAATTTAGATAGTTACCTTCTCACTTTAGACTTTAAAAGTATTTATTCTATGGTAGATGTTGACTCAGCAGCTACATTCCTATTAGAATCCCTAAGTAATGCTTTAAAAATGAGTACTAAAACAATTAAAGTTTCTAATCGCAAAATTATTAAAAAGCCCTGGATTACCCCAGGTATTTTGAGATGCTTAAGAAATCGCGACAAATTACACCAAAAATGTAAAAAATATCCGCATGATGACGTAATCGCTACTACATACAAACGTTACCGTAATTATTGTAATGAACTACTTAAAAAACTGAAAAAAGAATATGAAAAAGCAGAATTAACAACAGCAGTTAAAACAAACAGTAAAAAACTTTGGAACACAATTAAAGCAGTCACAAATACCAATAAATTAAATAATAATGCCGATATATTATTAAACAAATCTGACCCTAAAACTTCAGTTAATTATATTAATTCATTTTTTGTAAATATAGGTAAATCTTTGGCGGAAAAACACCACGTTAACAAAAACACTCGTAGCATTTTTCCTACAAACATATATCAACACTCCATGGTACTTATTGACACGGACGAACATGAAATAGAGACAATTATTTTAAATATGAAATCTGATTGCAGCGTAGGTAGAGATACTATTTCTACTTTATTTCTAAAAAGGTATAGACATTTACTACTTCCTCCCATTACATATCTATGTAACCTTTCCCTTAAAACTGGTAAATTCCCGAAGTGTTTCAAACTAGCTGAAATTCACCCTATTTACAAGAGCGGTGATGTGGGCTGTGTCAATAACTATAGACCCATTTCCATTCTTCCCACTATGTCAAAAATTCTTGAAAAAGTGATCAACAAGCGTTTGACTAATTACTTAGAGAAACATGATCTGTTATCACATTGCCAATATGGCTTTCGACCAAAACGTTCAACTCAGGATGCAGTTCATGAACTAACAGATTTCATTGTTACAAACCTTGACCGTAAAAAGAAAGTAGTTGTTATATTCCTTGATCTTGCTAAAGCGTTTGATACAGTTTACGTCTCGCTCTTGTTGAATAGGCTAGAAGACCTTGGAATAAGAAATACACAGCTGAAACTTTTCTCTGACTACTTAACGGATCGATATCAGAGGGTAAGGATTGGTGGTTGCTACAGTGATGACCTTCCCATATTATATGGTGTACCACAGGGTAGTGTGCTTGGTCCCACGCTATTTCTTACATATATTAATACACTATGTAATCTAAAAATTCACAATGGGAGGATCATTGCCTTTGCGGATGACACGGCTCTTCTTTTCCAGGCAGATACATGGTCTGAGGTATTTAACTTCGCACAAAATGGGTTCGATTTAATAACTAAATGGCTAAAAGAATATACACTTACATTAAATGTCGATAAAACTAAATACATAGCATTTACTACCCAAAACGTCAATGTATCTGAGTTAGAATACTTTCACATTACAGCTCACTGCTGCTCCCAAATTGAAAGCCCTTGCTCCTGTCCTACCCTGTCTAGAACGAATTGCATAAAATATCTTGGCGTAATGATAGATAACACCCTAAGCTTTCACCTTCATATTGGCCTCTTAAGTAGAAGGATACTTAAGTTAATTTATATTTTTAAAAATCTGCGTCGTGTTGCAGATTTTAATGTAAGAAAAATGGTATATTTTGCACTGTGCCAATCTTTGTTGACATATTGCATTACCATCTGGGGAGGAGCACCTAAAACGACCATATTGCAATTAGAAAGGGCTCAGAGGGCACTATTAAAAGTTAGCAATTCTCTTCCATTCCGTTGTCCTACAACTACCTTTATCAACATTGTAATGTCTTATCTGTTCGTAAACTGTTTATATTGCACACTACGCTGCTACAACATTCTCTTATACAGTATGAGTCCTCCTATAATAATGACAAAAGAAGGAAATATGTAGTTTGTCCCAGTAAGCTTCTAAAGACAAAATTTTCGCATAAGCATTTTTGCTTCCTGGGAGGTTACCTTTATAATAAATTAAATAAACTTTTGTCAATTTACTCTCTACCAAAACATGCATGTAAACAAAAATTACAAAAGTGGTTGCTAAATATCGATTATATGGCTGCTGAAAATTTACTGAGAGTATTATCCTAAAAACACATAACCCTACACAAATGAGTGTACACACACACACACACACACAGACACACACACACACACACACACACACACACACACACACACACACACACACACACACACACACAGACACACACACACACACACACACACACACACACACACACACACACACACACACACACACACACACACACACACACGCACACACACACACACACACACACACACACACACACACACACACACATTCACACTATTATACACATAGAAATAACTTTAAAAAACATATAGAATCCTTCCTTGTTGAAATATATCTTATTTTGTATTTCTCTTGTAGTATTTTTGAAAATGTAATACGTACTATCCGTTAGGGTGAGGGCCTGGTGATCTATAACACAGGGATTACCCTAGTATGGACACCAGTCTCTCACAAAGGTCAAAATTATCTACAATCGTATTATTTGAGAAATAATGTGAAATTATACACCTTTGTGAAGAGAAAAAAAAATGATTTATTTAACTTTCTTCCTGCTGCTTATTCCCGGTATCTATGGGTATGCAGAAGACAGCACAGTTGTGGAGAGATACCAGCCGAAATTGGGCCATCAAATCCAGTCCGAAAGAGAGGCTACGGTTGAGTGTGCAAATTTCTCACTGCAGGCAATCTCCGAATGGGGCCGTGTCAATATTGTGAGATTCATGGCCTCCAAAACACAAGCGTTTCTTTTCAACGATAAAAGAGCCCTCTCAGCCCGGGTTGCTACTTTCCGGGATGTATTCTTGGAATGCACAAACCATCATATACATCAGTGATGCACAAACTTATTAAGACTACGGGCCACTCGGGCAAATTATGAACTAATGGCGGGCCGCCAGAAGTATAGGTAATTAAAGACAATAAAGAATTGATTATAATGTATTAAAATTGAAAAAGAATTTATTAATTTAAAGCGTGGCACTGCATAGTGCTTACAATCTTTTTATATTAGGCTCAAATTTACTTGTAGTAACACGTAAAACTGCGTCCAAACTTTCATTTGCAAGGCGGTTTCGATTTTTTGTTTTATTGTTATTTAGTATTGAAAAGGTTTGTTCACATATAGAGGTAGAACCAAATAAGCTGGCACATTTTAGAGCGTTTATGCGCAACTCTTTGTACGTATTTTTATAAATGCAGCGGTAAAAGTTCAGACAGGCTCCTTCGTTGAATTTGTTGCGTATATCTTGGTCGTTTTGAATGTCGATAATTTCTAACTGCATTGACTCTGGCGCATTTTCAACTGAAATCGTGAAAGGATTGCTGAATATGTCCAACAGAGGTTTCACTTTTTTAAACTCCGAAAATCTGTCTTGAAAAGATTGAATCAAAATATCTAGCCTTTCTACATAACTGAAATTAATCGCAGTTTTGTTGAATTTTTCAGCAATTTCCTCATAATTCGGAAAATGATTGTAATTTCCAGAATTCAATTGCGGTCTGAAAAGTGTCAGCTTGCATTGAAAGGATACAACATGATACATGAGCGTGGAACTGGGATATCAGTTGATTTTTGCCTTGAAGCCGTGTGTTCAAGACATTCAAATGATTTGTAATATCAACTAAAAAAGCCAAATCACACGACCAATCAGGATTTTTAAGTTCCGGGACATTCCTTTGCTTTTCCGCCAGAAATATTCCAATTTCTTCTATTAAATTTAGAAATCGTTCAAGTGTCAATCTACGACTTAGCCACCTTACTTCTGTATAATACAGTAAATCTCCATATTCGCTTTCAATGTCATCAAGGAATTGTTTGAATTACCTGTGATTGAGTCCTCGTGATTTTATGAAATTTACAGTCGAAACTACCACTTTCATGACATTTTGAAATTCAGTTTTTTTAGAACAGAGGGCTTCTTGGTATATAATGCAGTGAAACTGCATGAGATCTTCAGCGTTTATGTTTTTTTTCTTGCAGATGCTTTTTCAGCAAAGTAACTAGCCCAGAATTGACACCAATCATCGAAGGAGCACCGTCAGTCGCAACTCCCGATAATTTTGATAAGTCCAATTGAACACTCATCCAAAAGTACATTGAGTATATCAACTCCTCTGGTTTGACCTTTCAATGAACACATTCCTATTAACTTTTCTAAGACTTCAAAATCTTGAGTAACACCTCGTATGATTATCAGAAGTTGAGCTGTGGAACTAATATCAGTGGATTCGTCGAGTGCTAATGAAAAAAATTCAATGATTTTAGTTTTTTCATTTAATTGTTCCGCAATCTTACATGACAAAGACATAATTCGTCTTTGGATAGTACGATACGATTCAGTTCAATTTTCTCAAACTTTTTTGCTGTTACTTTGTTGACTTTGTTATGCGACCATACAAAAAAGTATTTCTCAGTCCAAATTTCTTAAAACTGCCGATTTTCATCCTTAACCTTACGTTTTTTACTAGGTCCTGGCTTGTCCATGTTGCGTTCTAATCCTGACTAGGATTAACACAGCACCTAAAAACAATTACAGTACCTACTTAAATTACACATCCTTTTTTAAATTACCAAAAATAATTAATTAAATAGGTAGGGAAACACTTATTAATAACAGAGTTTTACTTACGATTTCACAACACAATTATACACGGCACTTGACGGGAAATCTACGTTGAATGTGGATCAAAATATATGACACCGGTTAGTTAAAATCTATACATAAACATACATAAACACTCACGCCTGTCACCCAGAGGGGTAGGCAGAGACTACAGATTTCCATTTGGCACGATCCTGACACACCTCTCTCGCCTCCTTCACACCCATACACCTACGCATGCATGCTCGTCGGTTAAGGGTACTCCTAATTTGGCCCGTTTTCAATAAATCGTCAATTTGGTCGATAAATTTTCGCCTAGGACGTCCCTTTCCGACTCTGCCATTCACTTCTGCAACATAAATTTTCTTTATCACTCTTTCCTCATCCATTCTTTCCATACGACCAAACCACCGAAGCATTCATTTCCTAATCCTGGTCACAACATCATCTTGCAAATCACACTCTTCTCATATCACACAATTTTTCACCCTGTCATTCAGATTCAGCCCTAACATACTCCTTAACGACCGCATTTCTACTGCATTTATTCTACTCTCGTGCTTCTTCTGCCATACCCAACTTTCACTACCATACGTTAAAGTAGGGACCAACACAGCATTGTGAATTGCCATACGTGCCTTTTTTGACACATTTTGACTCTTCACAATAGAGTGCAGGGCCCCATTTACTCTGTTTCCTGCGTTCACTCGTCGTTCTATATGCTTATCATATCTCCCATCCCTGCTAAATACGCACCCCAAATATATAAACTCATCTACTCAACTCCCCTTCTATTCTTATTTCACATATCGTTTTACTTTCATCTCTTTCAAAAACCATAATTTTCGTCTTACTTGCGTTCACTTTCATACCCCTTTCTTATAATGATCTGTTCATTAATGTAACCATCATTTGCAACTCGGCCGCCGACGACGCAAGAATAACTTGATCATCGGCGTACAAAAGGCATTTGATAGTTAGCTCACCCATTCTTAATCCGCATTCTTCAACTTTCAAATTTTGCAAACAACTGTCCATAAATAGGTTGAACAACCACGGGGAAGCCACACAGCCCTGTCTGACACCTTTATGGATGCCAAACCAGTCCGAGTAGACCCTGTTGATCCTAACACAAGCACTAGAGTCCCTATAAAGAGATTCCAATGCCTGTATCAAGCCAGCGCTCAACCCAAATGAGTTCAGTAAAATCTACACTAGAACTAGTGTAATATACACTTCACTCGAATTAAAACCGAACTGTCGGTCACTGCGGTTAGCGTGGCTTTTATACCGCGCGTATAGAGTCGAAAACTGTCTGGAGAAATCACGAAACCGACTCTGAAAGCTTCGTGTATCTACCTACGCGAGCAATCGGGATTTCCGGACTATTGCTATCTCGCTTGCTCTAACAATATAACCTGTGGATAAGCCGCCACCGCGCTGCCATCGTCACCGCGCCACCGGCCGCGGCGGTTCCTCAAGAAGACGAATTTAACCGAGATCAGCACGAACATTACCGACCGCTGTTACCGACGCATGCACGGCGCACCGATAAGCACACTTAAAAGCGCGCGCGCGAGATTCAAATTACTTTTCGAACATATTTTTGTGGTTTTATTCTGGAATATAGGTAATTCAATATTTTCCGAATGTACGAGAATATTATTTTTGCTGTCGGCGGGCCACCAGTATTCGACCGGCGGGCCGCATGCTTCCCGCGAGCCGCAGTGTGTGCATCAATGATATACATCATTGAGTCCAGAGCCAAAGCAACCGTCGCAAGGAAACTAAGTGTCATTTCAAGGGTGCAGTGCTGCTTCATTACGGAGTAGCTTCTTATCTTATACAAGGCGTAAGTCCGGTCGTACATAGAGTAGTGCTATCACATATGCAAAACGCTACCTGGGAACCTAAACTGGGAATTAAAAGAAAGGGGAATGAAAGTGAACGCATGTAAGATGAAAGTGATGGTTTTTGAAAGAGAAGAAAGCAAAACGGTATGTGAAATAAGAATAGAAGGAGAGTTAATTGAGCAAGTGGATGAGTTTGTGTATTTGGGATGTGTATTTAGCAGGGATGGTAGATATGATAGGGATATAGAACGACGAGTAAATGCAGGGAATATAGTGAATGGGGCACTACACTCTATTATGAAGAACCAGAATGTGTCAAAACAGGCACGTATGGTAATTTATAATGCTGTGTTTGTCCCTACTTTAATGTATGGTAGTGAAAGCTGGGTGTGGCAGAAGAAGCACGAAAGTAGAATAAATGCTGTAGAAATGCGGTCTTTAAGGAATATGCTAGGGTTGAATCTGAAGGACGGGGTGAGAAATTGCGTGATAAGAGATAAATGTGGTATGCAAGATGATGTTGTGACCAGGATTAAGAAAGGAATGCTTCGGTGGTTTGGTCATGTGGAAAGAATTAATGAGGAAAGAGTGACAAAGCAAATTTATATGGCAGATGTGAACGGCCGAGTCGGGAAAGGACGCCCTAGGAAAAAGTTTATCGACCAAATTGGCGATATTTTGAAAATAGGCCACGTTAGAAGTACCCTTAACCGACGAGCATGTATGCGTAGATATATGGATGTAAAAGAGGCGAAAGAGGTATGTCAGGATCGTGCCAAATGGAAGTCCGTAGTCTCTGCCTACCCCTCTGGGTGACAGGCGTGAGTGCTTATGTAAAACTTCTTTGAATTCGTAATAAAAATATTGAGGATCACTTATCGGGATTAAAGTTATCTATTATATATATATATATATATATATATATATATATATATATATATATATATATATATATATATATATATATATATATATATATGTATATATATGTATATAAATATATATATATTTAGTTTTTTATTTATATTATATATATATATATATATATATATATATATATATATATGTATATATATGTATATAAATATATATATATTTAGTTTTTTATTTATATTATATATATATATATATATATATATATATATATATATATATATATATATATATATATATATATATATATATATATATATATATTTATATATCTAATATAAATTGGGGTAAGCAATACATTGAAATAAGTTCAGTGGTTTAGTAGTTCGTCGCGGAATAACAATGTGACACGTAATTTTATATATAATTGTATCTTAAATAGTAGTCTCGTAGCTTTCCTCCTCCTACCTTCTTCAATTATTAATAGCCTAGTCAGCCTCTTGTTTTACAGTGAACGTAATTATGTAACAAACTTTAAGGCGGTAAGTCAAGCTTAAAAGCTCCATCTTTCACTCAAGAAGTTTTGTAACATTCTACCAAAATTACCTTACATTACATGATTGTGGTAAACTATGTAAATAATTAACCGAGGACTGGAAGTATATGTGTTTTTGTTGAGGTAATATATGTTATTTTAGGAAGATAATTATGTTCTTTTTTTGATAATTGGATATTCAATCCTTCTGTTCTTGAGCTATTACATACGCAGCTATTTGATGTTTCTAAAAGCTCACCCCTGCTCACCCCTCACACCAATTTATTACAAAATATTTTTGAAGAATGTATTCAGTACATATATATTGCCTACTAATTATATCCTCTATTGTGCCCTCCTAAATATTATTTGTTATTTAGTTGTATTTACGCTGTGATTACACCATATATACATACAAGTACATCCTTATGTTTCAAATGATATCAGCACAAAGAAGAAAAATACGCAAAATATAACAAAACGTTATGTTCAAGTTCTCATACTCTTTTAATTTCTCTTGTTATAAAATATTTATTCTTTTGCGATAGTATAAGAAATGTGAACGTATTTTAAAAGCAATGTCAATAATATACTTTAACTCTCGTAATGTAGAATGATTTGCATGAGTTCCGCTCGTATTTAAATAGAAGTACCTTGAAGATTTATCTCGTGTTTAATTAAAATTTAACGTAAATCCGGGATTATCGCTTTTCAACTTACATTAACGTGACAAATGGAATTATTTGCCTTAACTGATATTTAACAATTATCCTCACACGAGTTTTTGGACTACTGGCGTTTCGGATCAGGAGAAAGTAAGAAATTGTTTAGCAGATTAGTAAATTATAGACCTTCAGTTTGCATACTAAAACCACTATTGCTTAGTTTTTTAATGATATTAGTGTGGCATGAATGAAAGCTGTGGTAGCTCATATGCTATACGCTCGCTGTAAAGTTCGACTTTCGAGCTACCCAGGTTCCATTTCCGCCGGCAACAATGGTTGCAATTTTAAGTGCTGATGTAACACGTGCTCGGCGATGAAGGAAAACATCGTGAGCAAACCCACATGTCTGAGAAATAAAAAAATATATTGCGGAGACATGTGAAGTTCGCCAACACGCATTGAGACAGCGCGGCGGACACTTTCTTGCCCTAAAACCTCTCATATATATAAGAGTATGCCTGTGCCGTACGACCGACGTATATATGCTATAACGTTGATATTTTACCATCCTATTAGTGTGAAAAACGAGTAAACTGTCCACCTAACAGTAAGTGGCTACGTAACTGAAAATTCGCTTATAGGTGGCAAATCACACCTGTAAGCAAATTTTCAGTTACGTTTGAAAAATATTGTTAAAAACCTGTATTTAACGGTTCTGATACCAAATCTAAGACCAGAACTTAAACTGAAACCTAACCGACATCTTTATTTAATGGCTCACTACCGCAGTGCGTTCTAACAGGCGTGGCAGTCACAAAATTTTATTTTCGTTAAATACATCATACAATTTTATAGTTTTTATCATATGTTGTGATTAAAGTAATAATATATAAATAGTGTATCGTTAACACGTGACAAAACTGAACATATTTTCGGGTTTCGAAAGCTCATTTCCATAAGATGGCGTTAGATAAAACTCTGCCCTTATATTATTTTAAATTTGGATATGAGTTACTTAAATCGTTCTATGAACATTTGACATCAGATAAGGAATTCAACATACTTTTAGAGTCATTTCATAGAATATGCCGTAACTAGTCCAGACTTTTTTCTCATTGAGAGTTACCAAGCTCATTAGGTTTAAACTTTGATAAAATAATCAAAGCATTTACATAATTCAAACCTGTATCATACTTTAAATACTTACGTGGTAGACTCATGCTTTTACGTGGTAGGGCCACGTTTTTACGTGGTAAAGCCACACTTGACGTGGAAGAGCCACGCTGCAGCTATATTATGGTTGTAGCACGAATGGGTTGGCTCAACCGGGATAGGACTACGCTCTCAAAAAACACCAACGTAAAATAGCAGCTTAATGCTGCTGTGTTTCGTATGGTAAGTGTAGAGAACCGGATACCCTTTCTACTGGAAATGAGGCATTACGTCATAGTTATCACGGGTGACAACGCGTCTCCGTTTTGATTCTAAATGGAGGGTAAATGTAGATGTTTGTGGGCCACAGAATCTACTAACCATCAGGTGGAACGTGTGCTCGTTTGTCACCCCTACTCTATAAAAATCACATATCGTGGTTGCTTTAAAAATGACCATTAACTAGAATATAACTATCAAAAATTTTTATTATATTGTTAAGTAAAATATGCATAACACAATACATAAATACTCACGCCTGTCACCCGAAGGGGTAAGCAGAGACTACAGAATTCCATTTGGCACGATCCTGACACACCTCTTTCGCTTCCTCCACATCCATATACATACACATACATGGTCGTCGATTAAAGATTCTCGTAACTTGGCCCGTTTTCAATTTATCGCTAGTTTGGTCGATAAACATTCACCTAAGACGTTCCTTTTCGACTCTGCCGTTCACTTCTGCAACATAAAGATGCTTCGTCACTCTTTCCTCATTCGTCCTCTCCACATGACCAAACCACCTAAGCATTCATTTCTTAATCCTCGTCCCAACATCATCTTGCAAACAACACTCTTCTTTAATCACACATTCTCTCACCCTGTCACTCAGATTCAACCCTAACATACTCCTTGACGACCGCATTTCTACTGCGTTTATTCTACTCTCGTGCTTCTTCTACCACACCTAACATTCACTACAATACGTTAAAGTAAGAAATAACACCGCAGTGTGAATTGCCAAACGTGCCTTTTTTGATACATTCTGACTTTCCACAATAGAGTATAAAGCCCTATTTACTCTATTTCCTGCGTTCACTCGTCGTTCTATATCCTTATCATATCTCCCATCTTTGCTAAATTTGCATCCCAAATCAAAAAACTCATCTAGTTGCTCGTTTAACTTCCTTCTATTCTTATTTCACATATCGTTTTACTTCCTTCTCTTTCAAAAATAATAACTTTTGTCTTACTTGCGTTTACTTTCATACCCCTTTCTTTTAATAATCTGTTCTTTTATGTAACCATCATTTGCAACTCGGCCGCCGACAAAGCAAAAATAACTTGATCATCAGCGTACAAAAGGCATTTCACGGTTAACTCACCCATTGCTAATCCTCATTCTTCGACTTTCAAATTCTCCAAACAACTAACTATAGATAGGTTGAACAGCCACGGGGAAGCCACACATCCCTGTCTGACACCTTTACATATGCCAAAACCAGTCCGAAAAGAACCCGTTGATCCTAACACATACACTAGAATCCCTATAAAGAGACTTTAATGCTTGTATCAACCCAGCGTTCAACCCAAATGAGTTCAGTGTTTGCCTTAACACATCCCTGTCCACTCTGTCATAAGTCTTTTCCAAGTTCATGACCGCACAAAAAACTTTTTGGTTTTTGGCCAAAAACTTCGTCGCGATCACGCTCATGGAAGAGACTTGATCTGTTCATCCCATTCTCTTTCAAAATCCCGCTTGCGCATCCGGAATTTTTCCATCGATTTCTTTCAGGACCCTTTCAATTAGTACCTTAGCATACAGTTTTCGCACAATGCTAAGAAGGCTGATACCACGATAGTTATTACAGTCCTGCTGCTACCCTTTTCCTTAATAAATTGGGAATATCACAGCTTTGCACCAGTCAGCTTGTAATTCGGTTCCCAACCTAAATTAAACAAGGTGTGCAGTAGGCCTGCCACCACTTCCTCTACCGCCCTTAGCATTTCGAGTGAAACCCTATCATATCTGGCTGCCTTACCTGTTTTCAAGCTTTTCACTACTTTTATTATTTGATCTATACTTATCTCGCTACCTCTTTCCTCTTCTCTCAGAGTGTCTACTTCATTTAGTTCATACGTCATCTCCTCACTCATAAACACGCTTTCAAAATATACCTTTCATCTCTTTAGATCCAAAAATTCATCATTCAGAATATAGCCATTCTCGTCTCTTACAGCATTAATTACAGGCTCTTTTGAATGTCCCCTGGCAGTTCTTATGAGTGTTCAGAACATTTTGATATTTTCCTGGAAGTTATCCGATATTCTTCTATCATTATTATCCATTCATTCCTGCCTTTTCCTTTCAATTCTCTCTTATTTAGATGCCTAAAGACTGTCTTTTTCCTTCAATTTCGTCATTCGTACCGCCGGAATTACCATTTTTGTTGCTAGTAAGTCTAGCCTTGCTCTTTGCTTCAACTTCCATATTCACCTCATCATCCCACCATAACGTATCATTTTGAAGGAAATTTCATTTTATTCGTTCTCTTACCAACACCACATTCTTCGATAGCTGCATCCACGAAACCTTTCTTAACATTTTGCCATACATTATCCAAGTCTAATTCATTCATACATAATTCATCCAAACCACTTATAATTTCTTTAAGTCTACAAGTACTTGTTTTATTTTTGTTTTTGTTGCCCTTGTAGCCAAAAGTGTCAATAAGGATTTCCCAACGATGAAAAAAGGACGCGGAGTTATCTAAAAGACTTATTACCTTCACTACAGAAAACGTTAAGGATTTTTCTGATAATACTTTATTTGGAGTGTTTATTGAAAGAAAATATGAAGCCTGAATATATGAAATACGATAATACTTCCATTGTGCTTTTTCGTTATGTGATTTACTATTTATAACAAAAAGAATTATTTTATAAAAGCACTGAATTCATTTTAAAATAAGGTAGCTGAACAAAGCAAGCTTTTTTTTTATAGAAGAGGGGGCAAACGAGCATGCGGCTCACCTGATGTTAAGTGACTACCGCCGCCCATGATCAACCGCAACACCAGGAGAATTGCGGGTGCGTTGCCGGCTCTTTTCTTGAAGGTCCCCAGGTCGTATCGGTCCGGAAAAATCGCCGGTGGTAAACTATTCCACAGAGAGGTTGTACGTGGAAGAAAACTCCTTGTGAAACGTACAGTGGTGGACCGCCAAGCATCCAGATGGTGTGGATGGAATCGGGACGTTTGCCGTGTAGTGCGTTCACAAAATTCGGCGGCTGGGATTAATCCGAACAATTCCTCAGAGCACTCCCCGTGATAGATGCGATAAAATACGCAAAGAGATGCAACATCTCTTCGCAGCGCCAGTGAATCGAGCCGATCGGAAAGCACTCGGTCGTCGACGATTCGAGCCGCTCTGCGCTGGGTGCGGTCAAGTGGAAGGAGCTGGTACTGGGGAGCCCCAGCCCAGAGATGGGAACAGTATTCCATGTGCGGCTGAACCTGCGCCTTGTAAAGTTGCAGGCGGTGTGCCGGCATGAAATACAGTCCCGCTCTGCTGAGCACGCCAAGCTTTTTAGAGGCCAATTTGGCCTTCCCTTCCAAGTGACCACGAAACTGCACGTCACTCGATATGTCGACGCCGAGGATTCCGATACTGGCTGAGGCAACAAGGGGAGTGCCTTGAAACTGAGGGGATACGACAAAGGGGTTCTTTTTAGCGGTTAACGCGCAAACTTGTGTCTTCTGGGGGTTAAACTGGACTAGATTTAGTCGTCCCCAATCCGAAACTCTGTTCAGTAAAGACTCGACTTCAGACACAAGTTTGTCCCGGCGCTCGGAGACGTTTTCCCGAGAAATATTGGCTCGGCCAGTGTAAAGAGCATCACCAGTGCTGTCATCCGCATAGCAATGAATGTTACGGGTATGCAACATATCATTGATATGCGGAAGAAACAGCGTTGGCGATAGCACGTTGGCTGCGACAAAAGCAAACTGCGAAGCGTTATGGATCCAATTGAAATGTGATCATTATAAACGGTGGCATGTATGAAAAATCCACATCACTTTTATGAAACAAACAAATCGGGTATATCGGAGTGCAGTGTTTAAATACCCCTTATTTATGCCACATTTAATAAATACCAAGACTTTTTACAGAGAATTTAGTGTGCAATAACTAAAAAATATGATCTACCCTATCCATTAATACCAATAACCTTTTATATATATTAAGTATGTCTGTGCAAAAATATCTAAAATATCGACATGCTCCGTTCTGGTCTGATCCCCCGGGCGGCTATAAAATGTGGCAAATTATGATTATTTTTAAATTTATTTTTATAAGAATTTATTTTTAGTTTGTATTTATTATTTTTGTGTTTGTAAGAAATATTTTATTAATTAAATAAAAAATATTATTAAATTAAACAAAAAAAAATAATTATTAAAATAAATGATATATAATACAAAAGTTAACGAAAAACCGACACATAAAGACGAAGTTTTCGCATGTCAAATACATCACATATAAAAACATCATTACAGACTTTATATTCTTAAAACTTGTAGATATACGGAAAGAAAGCATTTTGCGGATTATTTTTATATGTAATACTAGTACAAAAGTATAATAAATACATTATCACTTACTTTTTAAATGAAGTTTTCACAGTAATACTGGCAACTACACAAAACTTGACACGACGCTGGTTTCTTTTTTTTTCAATGGTATTTGTTACCTGAAATAGACCTTTTACTAACCGATAGACGCATTTTAATGTAGATCCATCTAGTGCAACATTCATTATGCTTTTTGTAACTTTCCATGGATAAAAAGTTGTTTAAAGTGTAGAAGTCAGCGAGATCGCTCTAGTCGCCCTAACGTTCAACCGGATAAAACCCGGGCGTTTGAGTGAAAGTTTATTTTTAGTAAAATATGTAAATTACATAATTAAAGATAATAATACCGTTATCCTGACCGAAAAACGAATACTTTCGAGTTTTATAGAAAGGTCTCGATTACGCGCAAACATATTGTAGTGTCACAAGTAGTGTATTTGTCCGTATCTTTTTGTCTATATAGAACATAAACTCTGCAGTTTTCTCTTGTATCGTACGTAAATTACACAAACATACACATCCAGTCCCGGAACAATTATTTGTAGGCATTACAAACTTTTACTGTGTGCGGGATTAGAAACCGCTACGTAGTGGTCCGTACTCCTTTCTAAAATGCTGGCAACTCTCCTGGAATTCGGATATACATGTTCATGGCTGGCGATTTGCATTCCATCTTTTGCAGAAAAAAATGTGCGCGTAAACATTGTGCCACCGCATTAATGCTTATATGTATTTAAGATAATATATTATGAGGTATGAGGTTTTTAATAATATATTAGAAGGTACTTAATGTCGCGGTATTAAAAACACGAGAAAATCACAAAACTTCTTACTTGGGCAATAAAATAAGCAATTTGTTTTTTTGTGTAAATTTTGTTCTGCTTTATTTATCAAACCTAGTACTATCAGTGTAGCCAAGGTATAAATTTGAAAGATCTCTTATCCTACTCTACTCTACTATCTTTGTGAGGTATTTGGTCCTTACCCACATATCAGTGGCTTTCTTTGTCCGAAGTTGGCTGCAATTGATCTAATTCCCGTTATGAGAGTAACACTTACGAAGTTAACACTCTTTTTTACTGGTCGAATCCGATTTAGGGACAAACTAGTTGCTCGGCGGTTAAGAAAAACATGGCACGTAGATTTACTCATGATAAACCTCTACTACCAGAATAATGTGGTGTGTTGTTTTATAAATTTCAAGCAGATCTAATGATAAAATTAAGGTATAGTATATGTATATCATAACATAAAATTTAAATCAATTACTTCCAAGTTAAATCAATCGTCCAATGCAATGTAACTTTACAAGTTAATTTGTAAATCAACAAGCGACGGGTACTTATACATTAGATAACGTTTTATATTACTCTGCGGCCCCATGTTTAATGGTACTAAGTTTACTGCAGGACTAGAATATTGCTTTATGTTATTAAACAAGCTTTCCAGAATTTGTGCATATAAATATTAAATTTATTTGTGCATGTAAATATTATTTCGTGTATATAAAGCTTAAATTTGCATAAATATCTGATATAAATTAAAATAAAAATTATATCGTTCCTCAAAACATAATTTAAAATATATATAGTAGGTACCAAAGTCTAAATTTCGATTATTTGGTCTCTCACGTTAACAAAATTATTGTTTTCTGTGCTTGCATCTTTATAATTAAGATAATATAAATGCTAAATATACAGTAAACTGTTTCTGTACTTATATCGTTTTTTACGTGGTAAGTGTATTTTTACGTGGTAGAGCCATGCTGCAGTTATATTAGTAGTATAGTTGTAGCACGAATGGGTCGGCTCGACCGGGGAAGGACCACGCTCTCACAGAATACCAGCGTGAAATAGTAGCTTAATGCTGCTGTATTTCGTATGGTGAGTGTAGAGAACCGGAGACCCTTTTTACTGGAAATGAGGCATTCCATCTCAGTCCTCATGGGTGACAACGCATCTGCATTTTGATTTGCAATGGAAGATAGATGTAGATGTCTATGGGCCGCAGCAACCACTTACCATCAGGTGGGCTGTGTGCTCGTTTGTCACCCTATTCTATAAAAAAAAAAATCATAATTTGTGATATGTCGTAAACAATAAAAAAAATACAAATTCAATAGAATTCAACTCGTAAGATAGTTTAGTTAATTAGTTGCTAACAGTAAGTAATAATTTAATCGTATTTTCTACACTTACATAACTAGCCACCTAATCGAAGAATAAATAATAATTATAAAAAACTATTAACAAGTGAAAAGTGCTCTTTGGAACACTAACAACACTAACTGCTGACAGAGAATGAGTGTTTGTTAACACGTAAGACTGTTGGTTTTAGCAGTAACGGTTTTTTTTTCAAAGAAGCATACGGTTCACCTGATATTAAGTGAATACCACCACCCAGAACAACTGCAACACCAGGGGAATTACAGGTGCGTTGCCGGCCTTTTAGAAAGGAGTAATCTCTTTTCTTGAAGGTCCCTAGATCATATCTGTCCGTAAAAATCGCCGCTGGCAAATTATACCACCGAAAGGTCGTACGCGAAAGAAAACTCCTAGTGAAAAGTACCGTGGTGGACCGCCAGGTATTAAGATGGTTAAACTGGAATAGATTTAGGCGCCCCCAATCCAAGACTTTGTTCAGCAAAGGCTTGACTTCAGACACAAGTTTATCTCGGTACTCGGAGACGTTTTCCCGAGAAATATTGGCACGGCCGGTATACAGAGCATCACCAGTGCTGTCAGCCACATACCAATGAATGTTACCGGTTTGCAACATATCATTGATATGCAGAAGAAACTGTACGCAGCCTTGTGGAACGTCAGAATTATAATTGGGCTTATAATGGGAGCGTGCACCGTCTACAACGAACTTGATGCTCCATATTGCAAGATAGCTAGTGATCCAATTGCACAATTTCTCGGGAAGCCCATAGGAAGGTAGCTTCAAAAGAAGCGACTTGTGCCAAACTCGATCGAAGGCCTTCGCAATGTCTAAACTAACGACCAACACATTTTATTAAAATATTTAAAAAAAACGGGAAGGAGTACAGCAGTGATTTCCGAAAGGAACCAACTCCGCATGATTTTGTAGATAGTGAAAAAAATCAATGGTTCCCAAGACGTTTATAGTAACGAACTATTTTTTGCCGCAGACTTACGAACGACGTCGATAAAAACTTTACATTGAACTTCTTTTGTAATAATACTTATTGCAAAATTTTATAAAAACATCAGGCTTATATAAAAGTTTTTCTTCTTACTATTAATGCGTTAAAAATAATAAACCCGATTTAATATAAGCGGGTAGCGTGATTTTGACAAGTCGCGATCGTGGTGTGCAATAATTCAAAGTACTGTAACATCATCATCATCATCAACAACAACACAACCTATTAAAAGTCCACTGCTGAAGTGATAATGGGGTAGTGGATATTCTTACACCGTCAGTATGTATACATGTGACATGCTGTATTTTAAATTCGAGCTTCGTACTGGCAAGTGAAGTCTAGGGCGGCCCGCTTAATAGATGTTGTGGTAACCTGCTAAGAGATGCAAAAAGTCAATGAATGCAGGTGGCTCACGACCGTGCTTTGAAACATTTTTAGGGGAGGTCTATGCTCAACAGTGAACTGGTGATGCGCTGTAATAATGACGATGATGATGATACTCATTTGAAATCTCTACTCTATACTTTATGACGGTGATATAACTTCCACCACGATAATACGTATGTCTTTCTTTCTTTTTTTTTAAACAAGCGTTACCCCTGCACTAGGATTTTCTCCTGTATCGTGGGGGTAGTTTACAAACATAAATTACACAAGGACAAATATCCAGACCCGAAAAAATTATTTGTAGGACATACGAGTACAAATACTTGCTCCGTGTGGGATTCGAACCCGCGACCCCCAGCGCTGCCACCCATTGCTAAGCCACTGCGCCACGGAGTCGTCAAATGTATTTTAACTTTTATAGACAAAATATATCAAATCGTGTGTAAAACGTCGGGTTAACATTGGCAATGTGTGAAACTTTAATTCTTTGCTATCTCAAATACGAAATTGTATATTATATCATCAAAAGTAATTAAAAATATTCGTAGATACGTATATTATAAAGCATTAATAACGACCATGTAGCTCAAACTGTAATTGTAATTTGATCCTCTATCTTAGACACCGAATTCAAGCTATATTCATCGCACCTAGTCTAAAAAGTAAATAAATTAACAGTAAAGAAACATTTTTAAAAACAAGCTTTTACTCAAATGAAAAAAAATAAACTTTAAATTAAATTAAACCCATTAATTTATTACATTACACAATTTATATTAAATAAAAGCTTATTGCGAGATTTGTCTATTTTATAAAAATATTTTATTTATTTATCTATGTACACACAACAAAATATAGAAACAGTCTCATACATTGATTTGTATAATACACTAGATCAGTAATTATCGTGCTAAAGCGTTGCCACTGCACATATGCCTAGCTAACAACAGTTCAGTGTTCAATGTGACGCCGACAGAGTTGAGCCGAACGATCTGCGACAAAAATGGGTAAATTAGTAGTGAAAGAATGCGATTCAAGGTCACAAAAACATTATAAATCAAGCGGAGTCACTTTCCACACATAAGTTTTTGTTCATGTTTTCATATAAACGTAAAAAGCTAAAATAATTAAATAAAATTATCGAATATTGCGATTTAGGTTTAAATGTTGCCACTTTCCTGCCTGCCTTTGTGATTATCCTACATTAACGGGAGACTATACTATAATTAAATTAAAAAAAAAGTTTTTTGTTTTATTTGTTACCTCTGATTTTAAATATTTTGGAATTATAATAAAAACTACGCTTTAACTTTCTTGCAAAATAATTAATTATGCTTATTTTAGTTTATTCATGAATGATATATTAAATATATTTTATTATCTATTTTATATTGTTTGATTTATTATGACATTAAAATACTTATAAAAATATGTTTTATTTCATCAGTTATGCTAACTTTTGTTCACCTGATAAGAAAATATACTTTTTTTAAATAAAAACAATTAACTGCAGCTTAAAAAAACTGCGTATTTTGGGTTAAATTTCATATAGTAAGCCACACCAACCTGCCCTTGCTTGTTTAGTGTGTTTACCTTTATCTAATCTTAGTGACAGTATTGTTTTCGCAACTTGTGTAAGTGAGACAGGTAGTGAGACAGGGACTTTTGGGTAGTCCACCACATTAGATTAGAATGAAGTCAATTATATAGGAGTACTCTTAAAATTATTTGCAAAATTTGACCCGGAATTTGATCGCCATCTTATTTCCGCCATCTTGATTGTTTTATCTCCAACAGTTGACCCTTCTTGGTCTCAACAACATTTTTTCGAGCACCACTAAACTATCCATAACCTTCGCCGAAACATAACTGTTTAAAATTGGTATGGGTGCCATTTTGTTTTCCGCCATTTGATTTTTTTTCAACGCCTCTAGAATTTTCTCAGGGTGTAGGTCAATATTAGTTAAGACACGACCTCACTAATTCTTACTGTTTAGCCGTACAGCAGAACACCATCACTAGAAGATTTGAACGCGGACGTCATTTTATTCTTGACGACCGCATTTCTACTGCGTTTATTCTACTCTCGTGCTTCTTTTACCACACCTAACATTCACTACATTACGTTAAAGTAGGAACTAATACAGCAGTGTGAATTGCCATACGTGCCTTTTTGACATATTCTGACTTTCCACAATAGAGTATAAAGCCCTATTTACTCCATTTCCCGCGTTCACTCGTCGTTCTATATCCTTATCATATCTCCCATCCTTGCTAAATTTGCATCCCAAATAAACAAACTCATCTAGTCGCTCGATCAACTTCCTTCTATTCTTATTTCACATATCGTTTCACTTCCTTCTCTTTCAAAAATTATAACTTTGTCTTACTTGTATTTAATTTCATACCCCTTTCTTTTAATAATCTGTTCATTTATGTAACCATCATTTGCAACTCGGCCGCCGACAAAGCAAAAATAACTTGATCATCAGCGTACAAAAGGCAATTCACGGTTAACTCACCCGTTGCTATTCCTCATTCTTCGACTTTCAAATTCTCCAAACAACTAACTATTGATAGGTTGAACAGCCACGGGGAAGCCACACATCCCTGTCTGACACCTTTACATAATATGCCAAAACCAGTCCGAGTAGAACCCGTTGATCCTAACACATGCACTAGAATCCCTATAAAGAGATTAATGCTTGTATCAACCCAGCGTTCAACCCAAATGAGTTCAGTGTTTGCCTTAACACATCCCTGTCCACTCTGTCATAAGTCTTTTCCAAGTTCATGACCGCACAAAAAACTTTTTGGTTTTTGGCCAAAAAATTCTCAGCGTTTCAATTCATGCTCATGGAAGAGACTTGATCTGTACACCCCATTCTCTTTCAAAATCCCGCTTGCACATCCGAAATTTTTCCATCGATTTCTTTCAGGACCCTTTCAATTAGTACCTTAGCATACAGTTTTCCCACAATGCTAAAAAGGCTGATACCACGATAGTTTTTACACCACCCTTTTCCTTAATAAATTGGGAATATCACGGCTTTGCACCAGTCAGCTTGTAATTCGGTTGCCAACCTAAATTAAACAAGGTGTGCAGTAGGCCTGCCACCACTTCCCCTACCGCCCTTAGCATTTCGAGTGAAACTCTATCATATCTGGCTGCCTTACTTGTTTTCAAGCTTTTCGTTACTTTCATTATTTGATCTATACTTATCTCGCTACCTCTTTCCTCTTCTCTCAGAGTTTCTACTTCATTTAGTTCATACGTCATCTCCTCACTCATAAACACGCTTTTAAAATATACCTTTCATCTCTTTAGACCCAAAAATTCATCATTCAGAATATAGCCATTCTCGTCTCTTATAGCATTAATTATAGGCTCTTTTGAATGTCCCCTGGCAGTTCTTATGAGTGTTCAGAACATTTTGATATTTTCCTGAAAGTTATCTGATATTCTTCTATCATTCTTATCCATTCATTCCTGCCTTTTCCTTTCAATTCTCTCTTATTTAGATGCCTAAAGACTGATTTTTTCTTTCAATTTCGTCATTCGTACCGCCGGAATTACCATTTTTGTTGCTAGTAAGTCTAGCCATGCTCTTTGCTTAAACTTTCATATTCACCTCATCATCCCACCATAACCTATCATTTTGAAGGAATTTTCCTTTTATTCGTTCTCTCACTAACACCACATTCTTCGATAGCTGCATCCACGAAATCTTTTTTAAGATTTTGCCATACATTCTCCAAGTCTATATCATTCATACATAGTTCATCCAAACCACTTATAATTTCTTGAAGTCTACATTTTTACTTGTTTTTCTCACCTTCACCTTGTAACGTTTCTGTTCTAATACGCTGTAACGATGTGAAGTAAAACATTTTAAGCTTAATTTTCTATTCCATATTTGCAAAAGTGAAACTTATTTAAAAGGTACATGGATAGAACCCGAAGATATTGGACGTGAATTGACGGCGAACTACTTTCACTGCGCAGCACAGAACCAGGATTCCACATCTCATATGCTGGCGACATGTCCAGCGTGGGAAAGGGAGCGGACGGTCCGGAGTCGGTTCTGTCAGAACCCTTCCCTGCCAGCAGTCATGTTAGCGATGCTGAGCAAGGACTCAGTGTTACAGGCCATAGCCGCATTCTATGAATCAACTTTGGAGTCGACGTTACCAAAGTGTTCATCACGGTCCTCCCTTGACGATGTTGTTTACCTACCAGAATTGAGGGCCCTTGGGGTTAATGGTGCCATGATAGCACTGCGAGGATACTGGGGTCAGAAAAAACTGCCCTCAGGACGTGCTTTACTAAAGAAAATCGTGAGAGGGATCCCGGTTGCGTTCCTCGCGGAGATCCCGGGACCTCTCATATTGGCTCAATCCGGCGTAACTTTATGTTGCCCTTGTAGCCAAAAGTATCAATGAGGATTTCCCCACGGTGAAAAAAGGACGCGAAGTTATCTAAAAGACTTATTACCTTCACTACAGAAAACGTTGAGGATTTTTCTGATAATACTTTATTTGGAGTGCTTATTGAAAGAAAATATGAAGCCTGGATAAATAAAATGCGATAATACTTCATTTGTGTTTTTTCGTTATGTGAATTACTATTTATAACAAAAAGAATTATTTTATAAAAGCACTAAATCCATTTTTAAAATAAGGTAGCTGTACAAAGCAAGCTGCGACAAAAGCAAACGGCGCAGCGTGATGGATCCAATTGAAACGTGATCGTTATAAACGGTGGCATATATGAAAAATCCACATCACTTTTATGAAACAAACAAATCGGGTATATCGGAGTGCAGTGTTTAAAAACCCCTTATTTATGCCACATTTAATAAATACCAAGACTTTTTACAGAGAATTTAGTGTGCAATAACTAAAAAATATGACTACCCTATCCAATAATACCAATAACCTTTTATATATATTAAGTATGTCTGTGCAAAAATATCTAAAATATCGACATGCTCCGTTCTAGTCTGATCCCCCGGGCGGCTATAAAATGTGGCAAACTATGATTATTTTTAAATTTATATTTATAAGAATTTATTTTTAGTTTGTATTTATTATTTTTATGTTTGTAAGAAATATTTTATTAATTAAATAAAAAATATTATTAAATTAAACAAAAAATAATTATTAAAATAAATAATATATAATACAAAAGTTAACGAAAAACCGACACATAAAGACGAAGTTTTCGCATGTCAAATACATCACATATAAAAACATCATTACAGACTTTATATTCTTAAAACTTGTAGATATACGGAAAGAAAGCATTTTGCGGATTATTTTTATATGTAATACTAGTACAAAAGTATAATAAATACATTATCATTTACTTTTTAAATGCAGTTTTCACAGTAATACTGGCAACTACACAAAACTTGACACGACGCTGGTTTCTTTTTTTTTCAATGGTATTTGTTACCTGAAATGTTTTTTTTGTTACGTGGTAGAGCCATGTTGCAGCTATATTAATTGTATAGTTGTAGCACGAATGGGTCGGCTCGACCGGGGAAGGACCACGCTCTCACAGAATACCAGCGTCAAATAGCAGCTTAATGCTGCTGTGTTTCGTATGGTGAGTGTAGAGAACCGGAGACCCTTTTTACTGGAAAAGTGTCATTCCATATGAGTCCTCAAGGCTGACAACGCATCTGCATTTTGATTCGCAAACGAGGATAGATGTAGATGTCTATGGGCCACAGCAACCACATACCATCAGGTGGACTGTGTGCTCGCTTGTCACCCTTTTCCTATAAAAATAAATAAAAAAAATAGACCTTTTACTAACCGATAGACGCATTTTAATGAAGATCCATCTAGTGCAACATTCATTATGCTTTTTGTAACTTTCCATGGATAAAAAGTTGTTTAAAGTGTAGAAGTCAGCGAGATCATTCTAGTCGCCCAAACTTTCAACCGGTTAAAACCCGGGCGTTTGAGTGGAAGTTCCTTTTAGTAAAATATATAAATTACGTAATTAAAGATAATAATACCATTATCCTGACCGAAAAACGAATACTTTCTATTTTATTGAAAGGTCTCAATTACGCGCAAACATATTGTAGTGTCGCAAGTAGTGTATTTGTCTGTATCTTTTTGTCTATATAGAACACAAACTCCGCATTTTTCTCTTGTATCGTACATAAATTACACAAACATACACATCCAAGCCCGGAACAAATATTTGAAAGCATTGCAAAAATTTACTCTGTGCGGGAATAGAAACCGCAGGCTTGTAGCGCCACGTCCAATCGCTTAGCTACTGTGCTACGTAGTCGTCCATATTCCTTTCTAAAATGGTGGCAACTCTCCTGTAATTTCGCTGGAATTCGGATCGGAATTCATGGCTAGCGATTTGCATTCCATCTTTTGCAGAAAAAAATGTGTGCGTAAACATTGTGCAACCACGTTAATGCTTAAATGAATTTAAGGTAATGATTGTTTATTAATATTTTAGGAGGTACTTAATGTCGCGGTATTAAAGACACGGGAAAACCACAAAACTTCATACTTGGACAATAAAATAAGCAATTTGTCTTTTTGTGTAAATTTTGTTCTGCTTTATTTATCAAACCTAGTACTATCGGTGTAACCTAGGCATAAATTTGAAGGATCTCTTATCCTACTCTACTCTATTATCTTTGTAAGGTATTTGGTCCTTACCCACATATCAATGGCTTTCTTTGTCCGAAGTTGGCTGCAATTGATCTAATTCCCGTTATGATAGTAACACTTACGAAATTACTCTCACACACACACACACTCTTTTTTACTGGTCGAATCCGATTTAGGGACAAACTAGTTGCTCGGCGGTTAAGAAAAACATGGCATGTAGGTTTACTCATGATAAACCTCTACTACTACTAGAATAATGTAGTGTGTTGTTTTATAAATTTCAAGCAGATCTAATGATACAATTAAGGTATAGTATATGTATACCATAACATAAAATTTAAATCAATTACTTCCAAGTTAAATCAATCCTCCAATGCAATGTAACTTTACAAGTTAATTTGTAAATCAACAAGCGACGGGTATTTATACATTAGATAACGTTTTATATTACTCTGCGGCCCCATGTTTAATGGTACTAAGTTTACTGCGTGACTAGAATATTGTTTTATGTTATTAAACAAGCTTTCCAGAATTTGTGCACATAAATATTATTTTGTGCATATAAAGCTTAAATCTGCATAAATATCTAAAATAAAATAAAATAAAAGTAATATCGTTCCTCAAAACGTAATTTAAAATATAGATTGTAGGTATCAAAGTCTAAATTTCGATTATTTGGTCCCTCACGTAAACAAAATTATTGTTTTCTGTGCTTGCATCTTTATAATTAAGATAATATAAATGCTAAATATACAGTAAACTATTTCTGTACTTATATCATAATTTGTGATATATCGTAAACAATAAAAAAAATACAAATTCAATAGAGATCACCTCGTAAGATAGTTTAGTTAATTATTTGCTACCAGTAGGTAATAATTTAATCGTATTTTCTACATTTAGATAACTAGCCACCTAATCGAAGAATAAATAAAGAAATTATTATAAAAACACTATTAACAAGTGAAAAGTGCTCTTTGGAACACTAACAACATTGACTGCTGACAGAGAATGGGTGTTTGTTAAGACGTAAGACTGTTGGATTTAGCAGTAACGGCTTTTTTATAAGATAAGGGGCAAACGAGCATACGGTTCACCTGATATTAAGTGAATACCACCGCCCAGAACAACTGCAACGCCAGGGGAATTGAAGGTGCGTTGCCGGCCTTTTAGAAAGGAGTAAGCTCTTTTCTTGAAGGACCCTAGATCGTACCTGTCCGTAAAAATAGCCGCTGGCAATATATTCCACCAAAGGGTCGTACGCGTAAGAAAACTCCTAGTGAAACGTACAGTGGTGGACCGCCACGTATTATGATGGTTAAACTGGACCAGATTTAGTCGCTCCCAATCCAAGACTTTATTCAGCAAAGGCTTGACTTCAGACACAAGTTTATCCCGGTACTCGGAGACGTTTTCCCGAGAAATATTGGCACGGCCGGTATACAGAGCATCACCAGTGCTGTCATCCGCATACCAATGAATGTTACCGGTTTGCAACATATCATTGATATGCAGAAGAAACTGTACGCAGCCTTGTGGAACGCCAGCATTATAATTGGGCTTATAATGGGAGCATGCACCGTCTACAACGAACTTGATGCTCCGTTTTGCACGATAGCATGTGATCCAATTGCACAATTTCTCGGGAAGCCCATAGGATTCGATCGCCGTGTGCCAAACCCGATCGAAGGCCTTTAGACATTCTAAACTAACGGCGAACACATTTTATTAAAATATTTAAAAAACGGGAAGGAGTACACCAGTGATTTCCGAAAGGAACCAACTCCGCATGATTTTGTAGATAGTGAAAAAATCAATGGTTCTCAAGACGTTTATAGTAACTTACGAACGGCATCGATAAAAGTTTTTCATTGAACTTCTTTTGTAATAATACTTATTGCAAAATTTTACAAAAACATCAGGCTTATATAAAAGTTTTTTTTTCTTACTATTAATGCGTTAAAAATAATAAACCCGATTTAATATAAGCGGGTAGCGTGATTTTGACAAGTCGCGATCGTGGTGTGCAATAATTCAAAGTACTGTAACATCATCATCGACATCATCATCATCAACAACACAACCTATAAAAGTCCACTGCTGAAGTGATAATGGGGTAGTGGATATTCTTACACCGCCAATATATGTATACATGGCAAGTGAAGTCTAGGGCGGCCCCCCTAATAGATGGAGTGGAAACCTGCTAAGAGATGCAAGAAGTCAATAAATGCAGGTGGCTCATGACTGTGCTTTAAAACATTTTTTAGGGGAGGCCTATGCTCAACAGTGAACTGGTGATGTGCTGTAATAATGACGATGATGATGATATTTATTTGAAATCTCTACTCTATACTTTATGACGGTGATATAACTTCCACCACGATAATACGTATGTCTTTCTTTCTTTTTTTCTTTTTTTTTTTTAAAGAAACGTTACCCCTGCACTAGGATTTTCTCCTGTATCGTGAGGGCAGTTTACAAACATAAATTGCACAAGGACAAACATCCAGACCCGGAACAATTATTTGTAGGACATACAAATACTTGTTCCGTGTAGGATTCGAACCCGCGACCCCCAGCGCAGCCACTCATTGCTAAGCCACTGCGCCACGGAGTCGTCAAATGTATTTTAACTTTTATACACAAAATACATCAAATCGTGTGTAAAACGTCGGGTTAACATTGGCAATGTGTGAAACTTTAATTCTTTGCTATCTCAAATACGAAATTGTATATTATATCATCAAAAGTAATTAAAAATATTCGTAGATACGTATATTATAAAGCATTAATAACGACCATGTAGCTCAAACTGTAATTGTAATTTGATCCTCTATCTTAGACACTGAATTCAAGCTTTATTCATCGCACCTAGTCTAAAACGTAAATAAATTAACAGTAAAGAAACATTTTTAAAAACAAGCTTTTACTCAAATGAAAAAAAAAAACTTTAAATTAAATCAAACCCATTAATTTATTACATTACACAATTTATATTAAATAAAAGCTTATTGTGAGATTCGTCTATATTTTATTTATTTATCTATGTACACACAACAAAATACAGAAACAGTCTTATACATTGATTTATATATAACACTAGATCAGTAATTATCGTGCCAAAGCGTTGCCACTACACATATGGCCACAGCCATATGCCCTAGCTAACGACAATTCAATGTGATACCGACAGAGTTGAGCCGAACGATCTGCGACAAAAAATGGGTAAATTCGTAGTGAAAGAGTGCGATTCAAGGTCACAAAAACATAATAAATCAAGCGGAGTCACTTTCCACACATAAGTTTTTGTTCCTGTTTTCATATAAACGTAAAAACCTAAAATAATTAAATAAAATTATCGAATATTGCGATTTAGGTTAAATGTTGCCACTTTCTGCCTTTGTGATTATCCCACATTAACGGGAGACTATATGTATAATTAATGGAGTAAGTTAATTGTTTTATTTTCATGCCTCTGATTTTAAATATTATGGAATTGTAATAAAAACTACGTTTTAACTTTCATACAAACAATTAATTATTCTTATTTTAGTTTATTCATGAATGATCTATTAAATATATTATATTACCTATTTTATATTGTTTGATTTATTAGTACATTAAAATACTTATAAAATATGTTTTATTTCATCAGTTATGCTAACTTCTATTCACCTGATAAGAAAATATACTTTTTTTGAATAAAAACAATTAACTGCAGCTTAAAAAAATACTCCTTTTTATTGCGTATTTTGGGTTAAATTTTATATAGTAAGCCACACCAACCCGCCCTTGCTTGTTTAGTGTGTTTATATTTATCTAATCTTAGCGACGGTATTGTATTCGCAACTTGTGTGAGACCGGTAGTGAGACAGGGATTTTTGGTAGTTCACCACATTAGATTAGAATGACGTCAATTATATAGGAGTACTCTTAAAATTATTTCCAAAATTTGACCTTGAATTTGATCGCCATCTTATTTCCGCCATCTTGATTGTTTTATCGCCAACAGTTGACCCTTCTTGATCTCAATAACATTTTTTCGAGCACCACTAAACTACGCCGAAACATAACTTTAAAATTGGTATGGGTGCCATTTTGTTTTCCGCCATTTGATTTTTTTTCAACGCCTCTAGAATTTTCTCAGGGTGTAGGTCAATATTAGTTAAGACACGACCTCACTAATTCTTACCGCTTAGCCGTACAGTAGAACACCATCACTAGAGGATCTGAACGCGTACGTCATTTTATTCGTATACTACTCAGCTGGCTGGTTTCGATGATGTTAACGCTGCTAGCCTATGCGGTTCTTACAGCTTCATAGGACTCAGGGCCCGCAGCCTGAAAAACATTTGTGAACCTACGTGATATGGATAAAAAGTAGACCGTCATCCTTGAGTGTCCACCATATTTTATTTATAGGGACGTCATATTAATTTCGTATTTTTCTCAACGTACCCTTTCATTTGATACCTATATCATGGGAGAATATAAAAAATTATGAGTTCGCACTATTGGGTGATCCGCTTTATTGAATTAGAGCATACGCTCACAGACGGTATGGCATGACACGACGTGGCAAGGTACGATTCGGTATGTCGAAGGATCCTGTGGCATCCCGCAGCATGCTAAAAAAGTAAAGACGCACGCGTGGACCGGGCGCTCGCGCGAGTTGCTGAGATTGTCGCCTTAACGGGCACAACATGAAGTAATTTATGCGTAATGCACCGGCGTGCCACGGCATCCGATGGAAAGCCTGTGACGTGCCGCAGCATGCCGCGGTGTCACGCAAGACGTGAAATAAAGGAATGTTTGTGTTAATTATATTAAAATAAGGTCGAAAATCTTTTGTCCATGAAAAAATCCCTTCACAAGCTGTACCATGCCGCGCCTGCGAGCGCAGGCCCTTTGAATGTTTTTAATAAAATATCGCTAGATCTCTCTTTGCATTGCTTTCCATCTGTTTGTCAGTTTCATCACATTCAGTTCAGCCATTTCGAAGATTAGCTCGTACAGACAAGCAAATAGGCAGATATACAGACAAAAATTTTACAAACCTGTCTTAATGACATACAAATAACCCCCTGAGCTCGATCAAAGGCAGTCATTTTGATATTTCAGAAAGAATTCAATTTTATTAATATTTTGTTATACAGGGATATATTGCAATAACCGGCCAAATTTGCAGAGAAGGTTCTGAATAAGTAATATAGGCAAATGGTGAACAAAAGTTTAATAAAAAAATGTTTCAAACCTTTTGTCTTATTATCTTTTAAAACCAAAATGCGTTATATGTGATGCATTATTTTAATTTTACTGCACACGTACCCATAATAATACTAGTAAGGGCCGATTGATAGGCAAAAACGTTGTTGCCCGTAAATTACATTCAATTTGGATAATTTCAAATACGATTAGAAGCCGTATTTACTATCATTTTCAAAAACTGCAGTAACCGTATATCATTATTTATATATATGAACTTACGTTTAAAATTTCGCTACTCTTTGCAAAAAATAACTCTATATATATATATATATATATATATATATATATATATATATATATATATATATATATATATATATATATATATATATATATCGTAAAATGTAAAGTGAGGGGATGTTTATAGGTCAACCTATAAATGATTTGTAACAGTTTGATCAGTATTTTTTCGCTCCATTTGCGTCGCGTACATTTAAATTGTAAATGTAGAAGTGGATGAGTCAAAAAGCTTTTTATATTCTTCTGGAAGATATGGTATAAAATATAAAGTGGTATGATTTGAAAAGTTTAAACTGAATGTTTTATACAGTTAAACTTTAGTCCAGAAATAAATTAAATAAAATTTTAGTAAGGAATTACAAACAACTGCAGCTATATATGGTATATCAGTATGGAGTGGGACTACGTTCTCACGGAATAGCAGCGTATAATAAGCAGCTCAGTGCTGATGTGTTTAGCATATGGTGAGCGTAGAGAACCGGAGACCCGACCTTCTTGCTGGAAGCGAAGCATTTCATCCAAATCTTCAAGGGTAACAACGCATCTGTACTTTTATTCTTAATTGAGTATAGATGTAGTTGTCTATGGGTCACAGCTTCCACTAACCATCAGGTAGACAGTGTGCCCATTCGTCACCCTAATTCTGTATAAAATAAAATACAAAATGCCTTGAAACCCGAATACAAATACGTGTGAGGAAAACAAAAATTACAGGCAGCTAATGTAAATAAGGGTAATATGTCGTTGAGATACGATTGATTCCGCGTAGCTTTCAATTAGTTTTAGTTCACTGTTGAACGCAAGGAAAATTAGAATTGAAATGGTAATCGCCCATTTCAATGGTTCCAATTATCGTTCTCGGTTTGCTACCGTAGGTATGTGATTTTAACACTAAATTCGGAAAATATAACTTGTTAAGAAACCTGTGAACTAAAAAGCTTCTAGGTAGTTTAAATGAAAAAAAAATTAGAATCCTTTCATATTATTTAATACAATATTTTTATTTTTTATTTATCATAAGATTTTGCTAATATTGTATAAAGCTGTTTTGTATTATTACTGCCTGCTAATAGTAAAAAGTCTCCCTGACTTATGTAGTAAGTGATTTCTTATATTTTCACGAACACTACAGATTTAAATAATACAAGATTTTATGGGTTTTATAGCCTATATTAACTGTTTTATATACCCGACGCTTCGAACACTCTACAGGACCCATGGTCACGGGGGGTAAAGTGCTCGAAACACCGGATATATGAAAAAGTTTATATCGGCGATAAAATCCGTAAAAACTTGTATTATTTAAATTACGTAGTAAAGTTTGAGTCAATGAATAAAGATTTAAAGCTTTTAACTTACGAATTCGCAGCATTTCCCAACTTTCCATGTAAATAACACTGGGTTACTAGGACGTAGTTTCTGCTGGGAAATAAAAGTTGCAACGTGATTTATGGAACAGTTCTCTCTTAATTATTTAATTAAAAATGGAAAAAGGAAAATATGTCATTTATTATCTTATTATTTTATAAAATTCAATTGTTGCCTTTTTGATTGTGCGTTAAAAGTTAAAACATTCATATGATGATGTATATTTGAATCTATTAAAAATTGCGCATTACATAATTGTTCGTCTCGATTTTGTCTGTTCCAATATTACATTTACTCTTTTTTATTACTCTAAGCCAGCGCTTGACCACTATCCCACCTGATGGTAAGTGGTGATGTAGCTGAATATGGTAAAGCGCACTGATAGCTTAACCCATGCCTATACACCCGTATACGCCAAGGTAAGTACAAAAGTTTTGATCACGCTTTTTGACTAATTTGTTTCTGTATATATACTGTAACTACTTACTTGCATTGTTTGCAAAAACATTGTAAAGTTGTAATAATTTATCAAAAATATTCAGAACTCCCTTCGCTGAAACAAACATACTTACAGTACGTAACTTCCAAACTTGCTTACAGTTTAGAATAAAATATTCATATTCTTTCCGTTGTTTTACTAATGTCAACGTTTAGTTTTGTTTTACGTATTAGCATTTATAGTTTTTGATCGTGTGGGGTCGGCGTGAGAAAATCTAGCAATACATTTTGACCCGTGAGTGTTGTAAAAAGTGAGTAGAAAAATAGAATGGCTTTCGATAGACAAAGTTTGATGATTATAACTTGTTTATACAAGTTACAACCATCAAAACTAGCTTACTAAGCCTTTCATAGGTCTAAGTGTCAATTTTTTTTATTTGCACACCAAGTACAAAAAGGCGAACTTAATGCAACAAGGCATTCTCTACCAATCCACCACCAGGCTAAACTGAGAAGATATTGTGTTGAGATCGCAGTTAAGCTTCTTAATCACATCATCGATACCTGCCACCACAGAGTACATTATATATACCTGGAACCTGCCACCTCAGACAAAAAAAATTAGATAAAAAAGGGAGAATAGATGTTGGGTGAAAGTGAGAGAAAGAACTCTGGTTATTTGTTTTGGGCAGCGAAATAACAAATGCTTTTTTCCAAAGTGTAGGAAAATCCCCAGTCAATAGTGAATGATTAATAATGTGAGTAATAACAGGAGTAACATTGTCTAGAATTAAAGTCATCATGAGTCTATTCACATCATCGAAGCCAAATGCCATAGACTTAATACAATAGATGATGATATTGTTATATCCTCATCAGCAACGGTAGAAAAATTAAATGTGCAATTATGAGATTGTGGAATGGAATGGAATACAAATAAGAAATAGTACTTGAATGGGCACATGCTTCAACAATTTTTTATAGCATTAGGTGACAAACGAGCACACAGTCCACCTGATAGTAAGTGGATGCTATGGCCCATAGACATACACATTTATGCTCAATTAAGAATCAAAATACAAATGCGTTGTCACTCCCGAGGACTAAGATGGAATGCCTCGATTCCAGTAAAAAGGGTCTCCGGTTCTCTACACTCACCATATGAAACACATCAGCATTACGCTGCTATTTTACGTTGGTATTCTGCCCTGGTTGAGCCGACCCCTTCGTGCTACAACTATAATATAGCGTGGCTCTACCACGTACAAAAAGTTATTATAGAAGAAACAGTCCAAAAAGTTAAAGCCGAGTCACAAAATAAGAAGATAAACACAAAATTACAAAATTATGCACAGTAAGCTCTCGAAACAGAAACAGAAACTTTTTATTGAATAATAAAAACTATATTGAATAATAAAAAATTAATACCTATTGAAAGTCACTTTTTTCATTTACCACTGGTTCGCAAAATATACCTCTGTCCTGGGAAGAACCATTAAAAACCCAACGGGACTAGTTTTTTTTTAAAATAAGAGTTTATTTTAAAAAAAAATTATATTATGCATGTAAAACTAGAAATAGCTTGGTAGCGATCACCCTTCTCAAGGCTTATTATCATCCATAAATTCCTTAATATTAAAATAACCCTTTTTCCTCCTCCTTCTTATGTGTACTTACGTCAAATTTTGTATATTTTCTGGCATTTTCTTATAAAAGCGTATACATCGCCTCTAAAATGAATTACTGATTCTGTGGAGTCGAGTAACTGGTATCGAAATGGTGGGATATTGAATTATGTAGTGGTTATTTTAGCACGGCCTTTTAAATAAGTTTTTTGCCTACAAAAATTTACTTTGACAAAGTGAAAAAAATAAACTTGTTTTATTCATGATTCATGTAATTTAAGGAATTTTGAAAATAAAATAAAATGAAACAAATAATACATTTAAGAAATTAATGATTCGATTATTAGAATATTTTTACCGATTATTTAATTATTTTGCCGATTATTCGCATAACAATGAATTTTAATCATCCAAACACTACGGTAATATACATAGCGACATGTCATTGAAACGACATCAAGTAAAAAAAGTTAATACTGGTTATTTTTTAATAATTTGCTCTGTTTGAAAAACTCAAATTTAAATTAGTGATAAAAAACTTTACACGTTGTAATGAAATATAGATAACCTCATAATTCTTCGGATTTACGTAAAAGGTTATTTTAAATCGTGTGAGTACGCTTGTGTAAAGTTATTTGCGGAATGATTAATGTGAAATGTCAAAAGGTATTTCCTAGATTTGGTTGACTATAGTATATAACTTATTTGAATATAAACAAATATATAACTTATTTAAGTAAAAAAATAAATATCTTTAATATATTATGATTATGCTGTATTGTAATTTAGATATTAATTCAGATTGCTACCACACCTGTTGGTAGACTGTTTACAAAACGAGACTAAAATCAAAAATGAGACAGGTATTAAATCACTTTGGTCGTAAAACTATTAGAAAAAAAAATTGGTTGCCTGTAAAGTCGGTATACGGGCGAAAGTTTTACGTGACAACGACTTTGAGTGGTAAAATAATTTTAATGTGAATATTCATTCGTATAGTAGGAAGAAGGATGAAATAACAATTTTTATGTCTGTCTCTCTCGCTCTTAGGCGGGCTAACCATGCCCGAGTGGAAGGGACGCGTGCCTCTCACTCGCTCTCATTGTGAGCGCATAACGTGAGCGGAGCGTAACGCAGTTTCTTGAAGTGTCACCTGGCAAACCAATTTATAAGACGTTGTCACGTCAAAATTAAACATAAAATGCATTAAAAGTTGTTCTTATGCGCTTATGTAATTAAACAAAAATATAAAATAATGAAACACCACTAATAAAAATATTCCATAATGTTAGTTCGTAAGTAAGTACTTGGCTATCAATTTTACGTTACTTGTATTACAGTGAGTGTACTTTGATAGGTTTATTTGAGTTACAGTTATATTTGATCTCCTTAAATTTCAAAACTTTATTAAACAAAGTTTGTATAAAAAGGGTTATTATAATATTTAGGAATTTATGGCTAATAATAACCGCTGCGAATGAGGTGATTGCTACCTAGCTATTTATAATTTGTTTTGTGTTGTTAATTGTGTAACGTATATGATTGTAAGCTGTTTTTTTTTCTTGCTGGTTCTTCCCACGACAGAGGTTTTTTCCTAAACAGTGGTAAATAAAACAAAAGAATAACTTTCATTGAGTGTTATTTATAATCTATGTTGAATAAAAGAAAATGTTTCTGTTTCTGTTTCAATATATGGTTATTATTGTTTTCACTTACTCGTTTTATCGTGGGTTTTTGATTGAAATCTTATTGTGCCAAAATACAAACTGTTCATTTTCGAGTCAGGTTATTTGCGTATGTTCCTGTCTATAACATTGCACCCTTGTTCTTCTTCTGGTGTCTTCGATTAGCGAAAGTTGGCAGTCAACTAAGTGAACTTCACTCTATTTTCGCGAGCCAAAACAGTTTGGAAGCACTTGCGATTCTCGTCCACTCTCGGATGTTACATAACCATGACTTTTTTCTGCGACTGACGCCTCTTGTTCCAGTAAATTTTCCAATCATAACGAATTTTGGGAGTTCATACCTTTCGTGGTCTGTCACGTGCCTAAAACATGCGATTTTTCTGACCGTCAGTCTGCATTAGTTCGCGCGTTTGGTCTACTCTTCGCAGAATTTTCATATTCGTTACTTTGTGTGTACAGCAAATGGCCAACTCGATTTCGAGATATAGACATACATCTGTATGTCTATATCTCGAAAGCTTCTATACATTATCGGAGGTCCTCTTTAACTGTGCCTCACATCCATATAAAAGTATGGGCTAGATGTAACAGCGTAGTAGTCGAGTGCGAAAGAGATCTTAAGCCAGCGGTCGCAGAGTAATTTTTCATTTTGCTAAAGGTATTTCGATCCATTTCAATTCGGATCTTAATTTCCTGATCGCTGTTCCACATCTCGTTTAAACACGTATCTAAATATTTATATTTGGGCACTCTTTCCAGTTTTGGCCCGCTAACGTGATGTTACAGTCGTCAAAACTATTCTTAGCAATGGCTATGAGCCTCGTTATCGAAATGTTCATCTTAAGACCAGATTTTTTACTTGGGTGACAAATCAGCAGATGACGCTATAAGGACTGTATTATCTGCATATCTTAAGTTATTTACGTTACGGCCGTATATTTTGACTCCACAATGGGTCTTCGATTGCTTCTGCTATAATGGTTTCTGAGCACAAGTTTAATAGCGAAAGTGAAAAAATGCCTGTTACACTAATATTTTTAGTGCACTTAATTGTTCACGATTTTATTATAAACTAGAAATGTAACTTTAAATTTGGAAGAAATGTATTTATTTTTTATTTTTGTTGTTAGCACCTTAATAAATAATGTAACAAAGGGCAGAGTTAAAGCCCATCGGCATTCTCTGCCACTCTTCGCTGCCTGCCAGAACATTGTTTAATTAGGAATGGTCATACGAGGGCGGCACTGAAAATTTCGGGAATCAAGGAAGTGACACAACATTACTATTTAAAAATATATTTATTGCATTTCAAAGTATTCTCCGCGAAATTTGACATATTTTTCCATACGATGGAACCAATCATGGAAGCAACCATTCCATTCGGAAGTTGGGGTCTCCAAAATGGCCGTTTTGTAGGCGTCCATAGCTTCTTAAGGTGATGGAAATCTCTGTCCACGCAATTTATTCTTTATTTTAGGGAAAGAATAGAAATCATTAGGGCTTAGGTCGGGGCTGTACGGCGGATGGTCTAATAATTCCATGTTTTCTTGCTCTAAAAACTCTTTTGTTCTGTGTGTGTTGTGAGAACTCGCATTGTCGTGTTGGAAAATGATGCGACGGCTGCAGTTCTCTTTACGGAGTTCAGAAACGACCTGTGACAAACAAATGCTAGCATACCATTCTGCATTAACCGATCTTTGTCCCTCAAGAGGAATAGTCGTAACATGGCCGGTTTTGGAGACAAACGTGGCCACCATTTTTTTTGCAACACTCCGTGAACAAACAATTTTTGTTGGCTTTAACTGATTTTCGAACACCCAACCCCGTGACTGGTTTTTTGTTTCGGGTTCGTACGCATATATCCAATATTCGTTACCTGATACAATTTTGTATACAGCATTTGAGGATCCTGCGTGGAATCTTTCGAGAGTTCTGACGCACCAAGTAACGGGAGCCGCTTATTGCTCTTCACAGAGCGAATGCGGTATCCATCGGGAAAACAACTTTTTTACACCTAATTGTTCATGCAAGATTATTTGTATTTGACTCATGCCAATGTCTTAAGTTGCCTGAATTTCGCGATATGTCACATGTCGATCTTCCTCTATCAGCTTACGTACAGCATCAACGTTTTCTTGGGTGACTGCAGTTTTTGGACGCCTTTACGGGGATCATCGCTGAGTTTGACACATCCACGTTGAAATTCAGCAAACCAGCGATAAATTGTGGTTTTGTATGGGGCTTCATCACCAAATCCAGAAATCATCCGGTCAACACACTGTTTTTGTTTTAAACCACTTCGAAAATCATAATAAATCATCGCTCTTGAATTTTCTCGAGTCAATTCTATTTTATCAACGACTAAACAATTTTGACAAAATCTAGTGACAAGACCGAGAATCTTTTTTAAATAAATAAATGGTTTTTATAACCAAGGAGTCGATTTTTAAAACCAAGGAGTTTTCAATTAAAAATA